>JAOPSE010000674.1:0-355942 GCA_029449295.1 Zea luxurians
CCCTGGAGCAGCAAGTGGAGATCCGAGACAACACTATTGATGTCTTGGAGAACCAGCTTCACGATGTGCAGAGGGAACTCGAGGAAGCAAATGACCACTTGGACATGCACCACCTGGAGATGGAGGCCAATGAAGCAGGAAGCGAGGGAGAAGAGGCTCCCGAGGAGCTAGGACCAGCCCCTGGTGCCAATGGGACTACCTCCGCGATGCCCCCTTCACCCGTATCCAGTGTCGCTTCCACCGCTCAGGGTTAAGCAGTCGCTTCGACATTTTTAGGTGGATAGAAACCTATGCGAGCTTAGTAGTATCACCTATTGGACTAGGCTTGTGGGTACTTTCCCCTGATTAATGTAACCCTGTGAACCTTTGAAATCTGTGGATATTGGTCACCATGTTATCTTCATTTCGAACCTAATATTATGATTATGGCATTTTTCCTTCCATATGAAATGATATTTTGCCGTTCGAAATTGTGAGTTGGGATAACAATGGCGACAATCTCTGTTTTCAGATGGCAGCTAGGCAGCGTCGCGGGCAGAACGAGCAGGTTCCCCCGCCACCTCCTCCAGCTCCCACAGTGCAGGAGCTGATGGCCCAGCAGAATGAGATTCTGCGACAGCTCTTGCAGCGCCAGCCCCACCCCCAGCAGCATGGTGGAGGCCAGCCTCAGCGACCTCCGGCTATGGCAACATACCAGGAGTTTCTGAGCACGCAGCCGCCCTTGTTCGCCAAGGCAGAGGATCCGTTTGGACGCCGACGTATGGCTTCGCGTCGTCGAGTCCAAGTTTCCCCTCCTCACGGGAGACTGCCCTGATGCTACCAAGACCCGCTTCGCCGCGTAGCAGCTTCGCGGATCTGCTCGGACTTGGTGGGATCACTTCCGTGCTATGCTCCCCGCTGATCGTGAGGTATCTTGGGAGGAATTCAAGACTGCCTTCAGAGGACACCACATTCCAGCTGGCATTCTTGATCGGAAGTTGAATGAATTTCTGGCCCTCAATCAAGGAACCCGCACGGTACTGCAGTATGCGCAAGCCTTCAATGACTTATGCCAGTATGCAGGGTATCATGCTGATTCTGATGAGAAAGAGGGATCGCTTCCGCAGGGGTCTCAATACCAAGCTGCGGGAACGACTCAACACTGTCCGGCTGATAGCTTCAATGAGTTGGTCAATATGGCCATCTCCCAGGAGGATTGCATTGTTGCTCACCGGGCAGAGAAGAAGAGAAAGGCACCAATGGCAGCACCATCTGCTCAGGCTCAGAGGTTCCGGATTGTTTCCCACAATCAGAGCAGGGGTTTTCAGCAGTAGGCAGGCAGATGGGTGATCAGGCCACCTCAGCAGCAGCAGCCGGCACTCAACCGCTACCCAGCTCCCACCCCACGGAACAATCAGCCTCAGCAGCAGCAGCAGTTCCGCCAGGGCAATGGGAACAAGTGTTTTTCACTTGTGGCAATGTGGGCCACTATGCCAAGAATTGTCCCAGGAACCAGCAGAGGCAGATGCCAGCACCGAATCAAGACAAGGGAAGAAAGCAGAAGGTGCAAGTCAGGCAAGGGAAGCTCAACTTCACTGCTCTTGAGGAAGTGCCAGAAGGAGCTCCTATCATGACTGGTACCTTTTCAGTTTATAATCAACCTGCTTTAATTCTATTTGATTCTGGTGCATCCCATAGTTTCATTAGCCAAAAGTTCAGTGCTAATTGCAAACTGCCATTCTCTCACTCAAAAGGGTCATTCATGATAGTCACACCTGGGGTAAAATTGCAACTAATCAATTAAACCAAAGTGTGCCTATTCAACTGGGAAGCCACATTATCAAAACCACTCTTCTTGTGTTGGGATTGGAAAATGTGGACATTATTCTAGGGGCAAATTGGATGACCTTGCACCAAGTTGTGCTTGATGTAGCCAGCCGTACCGTGGAAGTTAATTCTCCTTTCTGCGGGAATTTCACCTTGATTTTGCCTAGTCGGGGTTCTTCTCAGTCATGTGCTTTCTCTATGGAGATACCCCTGAAGAAGATCCCAGTGGTCTGTGAGTATGCAGATGTCTTTCCTGATGAATTGCCAGGAATGCCACCGGACCGGGATATTGAATTCGCCATCGAGTTGCAACCGGGAACGGCCCCAATTTCCAGGCCCTACCGAATGCCACCCGCTGAGTTTGGCAGTTAAAGAAGCAATTGCAAGAGTTGCTGGATAAGGGTTTTATTCGCCCAAGCACTTCGCCTTGGGGATGTCCAGCACTGTTTGTGAAGAAGAAGGATGAAAGCTTGAGGTTGTGTATAGATTACCGCCCTCTTAATGCGGTAACTGTCAAGAACAAGTATCCTTTTGCCTCGTATTGATGTTTCTCTTTGACCAGTTGGTCGGAGCCAAGGTGTTTTCTAAGATAGACCTTCGCTCTGGCTACCATCAGATCAAAATACGAGCAAGTGATATTCCGAAGACGGCATTCTCAACCAGATATGGGCTATATGAATTCTTGGTGATGTCATTCGGGCTGACAAATGCACCAGCATATTTCATGTATCTGATGAATTCTGTTTTCATGCCGGAATTGGATAAGTTCGTGGTGGTTTTCATCGATGATATTCTGGTGTACTCAAAGAACGAAGAAGAACATGCCGGGCATTTGCATGTAGTGCTTCAACGTCTGCGAGAGCACCACCTTTATGCCAAGTTATCCAAGTGTGATTTTTGGCTAAAGGAAATCAAATTCTTGGGTCACACTATCTCTCAAGTTGGAATAGCTGTTGATCCTGATAAAGTGCAAGAGGTGATGAACTGGAAGCCACCAACGACTGTTCGCCAGATTCGGAGTTTTCTGGGATTAGCCGGTTATTACCGAAGATTTATTCCGGACTTCTCTCGAATTGCGAAGCCTATTACTGAGTTGCTGAAGAAAGAAGTCAGATTTGTGTGGAGTCAGAAGTGCGAAGATGCTTTCCATGCATTAAGGCAACATCTGACCACGGCACCAGTATTGGCGCAACCCGACAGCAGCAAACCTTTGATGTATATTGTGATGCCTCGGGCACCGGGCTAGGTTGTGTCTTGATGCAAGACAACCAAGTCATCGCTTATGCTTCAAGAGCACTCAGGCCTCACGAGCAAAATTACCCCACTCATGACCTTGAGTTAGCAGCAGTGGTTCATGCATTGAAGATGTGGAGGCACTATCTAATGGGAACCCACTGCAACATCTTCACTGATCATAAGAGCCTTAAGTACATTTTTACTCAGGCTGATCTTAACATGAGGCAGAGAAGATGGCTAGAGTTGATCAAGGATTATGACCTGGAGGTACATTATCACCCAGGAAAAGCTAATATGGTAGCTGATGCCTTGAGTCGGAAGTTGCAGTGCAACTGTGTTCTGATGGATTCTCGCATTAACACCTTGTGTGATGAGTTGAGCAAGATGCAAATTGAAGTGATTCCTTCTGGTTCTTTGTCTCACATTTCTGTTGAGCCAGCTTTACAAGACCAGATCATCATGGCCCAGCTCAGTGACAAGGGAGTGCAAATTATCAAGAAGAATCTCCATCAGAAGGTTGAGAAGTATAATTGTTTCCGCCAGGATGAGAAGGGTGCGTTATGGTTCAAAAACAGATTGGTAATTCCTAAAGACCAGGATCTCAAGAGGAAAATTTTGGATGAAGCTCATCTCTCCAAATTCTCTATGCATCCGGGAAGCACCAAGATGTACCATGATTTGAAGCCTTTGTACTGGTGGACCAGAATGAACAGGGAGATAGCCCAGTACGTATCAGAATGTGACACCTGTCAGAGGGTAAAGGCAAGCCACTTGAAGTCAGCTGGAGCCTTGCAACCACTCTCCGTACCTTCGTGGAAGTGGGACGACATCAGCATGGATTTCATTATGGTTCTGCCCAACACCTCTCGTCATCATGATTCAATTTGGGTTATTGTGGACCGATTGACGAAAGTGGCACATTTTCTTCCTGTGCACACCACTGATAAGGCTCAGAAATATGCAGAATTGTATATCGACCGGATCGTGTGTTTGCACGGATTACCTCGGACCATTGTTTCTGACCGAGGAGCCCAATTTGTTGCCAGATTTTGGGAACAATTGCAAAAGTCTTTGGGAACCAAGCTAATCAGGAGTTCAGCTTACCACCCACAGACTGATGGTCAGACGGAAAGGGTAAACCAGATTCTGGAAGATATGCTGAGAGCTTGTGCGATCGATTGCGGAAAGAACTGGGATAAGCACCTCTCCTTGGCAGAGTTTGCTTATAACAATAGTTATCAATCCAGCCTAAAGATGGCACCTTTTGAAGCTCTCTATGGAAGAAGGTGCAGGACACCACTCAATTGGTCTCAGTCTGGTGAAAGAGAAGTTTTTGGACCTGATTTAGTGACTGAAGCCGAAAGGAAGGTCAAGCTAATTAGGAAGAATCTAGAAGCTGCTCAGGCTAGACAGAAGATTTATCATGATAGAAGAAGGAAACCTCTCCAGTTCGAGGTGGGAAGTTTGTATACCTCAAGGTATCACCCACCAAGGGAATGCAGAGGTTTGGGATCAAAGGCAAGCTAGCCCCTCGTTACATTGGACCTTATGAGATCATAGAAGCATGTGGACCCGTGGCATACAAGCTGAAGTTACCTTCGGGGATGTCTGCCATTCACAATGTTTTCCATGTATCTCAGCTGAAGAAGTGTGTTCGATTGCCGACTGAAATCTTAGCAGAGCCAGAATTGGAGATAGAGCCAGATCTATCGTACCAAGAGTACCCCTCCAAGATTCTGGATTGCAAGGAAAGATCAACTCGGGCTAAATCGATCAAGATGTTCAAGGTCCAGTGGAGTAATCACTCAGAGGAGGAAGCTACATGGGAAAACCGAGGAATTCCTGAGATCCAACTTCCCCGATTGCCTACCTAAGGAAGCTGGTACGTAATCACCCCCAACCCCTCCTCCTGCCTTTCGAATCTAATTTCCAAAATATGATCTTAATTCAGAATGAAGTAACTATAAGGTAAAACTTAAAAGGACTTCCTTCTGAAGTTGCAAAGAGAATGACATTCGAAGAGCAGTTTATCCTAATAATGGCAATCATCACCCTTTTTCCTATCAGTCTCACCCTTCGCTTTACCCGGGAGGACTCTGGCCCGAATCTCGGGACGAGATTCCTTTAAGGGGGGAAGGCTGTGACACCCCAGTGTCACTCAGGGTTTTTTCTCAAAAAGCCAAACCAAGAGCCATCATTTTATGTGAACCAAAGTAAGCATGAGCATCAAAATAACTTAAGTAATAATGAAGTCACCAAGTTCATACTTAAAAATGTCATGATCAAAGCAATTAAGTCCCTTAAAGATCAGATTGTACAACCCTAGTTTAAAAATCCTAAATGAGCCCCATGAGCAAAATTTAAAAAATAGAAAAAGGGAGTGAAAAGTTTAAAATTTTGAGTTGAGCCAATTATAAAAATTGAAGTATATTTAATGGGCAACAAGAAAGGTTGAGAAAGCTTAGCCAAATAATTCAATAAAACCCCAAATCAAGCTTTCCATGTGTGGACTTAATGAGAATTCTGAAAATTCAGATTTCTGAAATTCAGACCTTGAGCCAAAGATCAGGGATGTTCACCTTGATCCCTAACTCAAATCCTAATGGCCCCATTGACAAAAATGTGCCTAACTAACCCCTCTGTCGTGTGCCAGAAGATGGCATTGGGACGCGAGCCCTAGACACGACTAAACCTTGGATTTGCCTCGGATTTGCGCAGGGAGACAGACCAGATTTCCTGGCTCCATATCTCTGCAACCAGTAGGCAAAATCCTATGACCCCCACACAAGATTGGTAGCTTGTAGGGAGGGGAAGGGGTTTTGTGCATTGGACCAAGGCGAGAGCAGGCTCGGTATGAGCCGACTACACGCGCCAGAGCTTGGGCAGAAACGCGCGCTCCACACGTGTTCGACCCTGGTCAGCACGCCAGAGCTCGCCCAACCCGCGCGCGCCGCGGCTCCCGGCGACCAGTCAAGTCTGCCGCGCGCTCACGCCCTCGGCCGTGCCCGCCCGCGCCTATAAAGCCTCCCCAGGCGCGGCCTCACTTCGCCCCGCACTCACCCTCGTCGGCCAGCCGCCTTTCCTTAGCTCCGGCGAGCTTGATTTCCGCCCGCCATTGCCTGCCCGAGGCTTCGGGCCACCGTGGCCAGCTCCCTCCAGCCACCCTCAAGTCAAGCCAGTGCTTCGGCCAGCTCCACCAGCAGCCCGTGAAGCTTGCCAAGCCCTCGGACCTAGCCGGACTTCACCGGAGGCCCGAGATCCGACTTCACCGGACTTCGGTCTTTCCGCCGCCGCGCGTGGACCGGGCTATCCAGTGAGTCTCCGCCCAATTCCTCTCGCTCATGTCTTCTCTGGCATCCCGTGGACCTCCCTGACCCATTTGATTGAACTATCTCGCCGTGACCAGGCCGGTCTCCTCGCCGCCGACGAGCATCCTCGCCTGCGCGCGTGGACCGACCGACTCCGGCCATCTCCGACGGCGTTCCGCACACCGTTGTGATCCCCAGGACCTCCCCTTCATCCTCGACCTCTTCACCGGACCAGTCTCGCCGCCGGTAAGGCCCCTCCGCCCTTTTCCCCGCCGCGGCTACTGTTACGTTAAACTAAGGACCTCGGGTTAGGAGGTGAAGAACCCGAGGGGTTTTCTGTAATGTCAGAGACTCTGGTGATAGTAGCCTAAGGACTGATTCGCGAGGAAAAACTTAGAAAACCGCCAGGGACCCCAAGTGCAAAGTAGATTTTCAATTAAATCGATTCTGACATTCTTTTTTAAATAACCAGAGAACTTGTAAAATTCATAACTTGATGAATTCTTAATCAAAAAATGTCAAACCAATTTGCTAGCCCCTGTATATCATAATCTATCATTTAAAACTAGTAGACCCTATGCCTTCTGTTTCAAAATTTTTAGAGTTTAAAATTAAAAACAGAAACCCACTAAACCTTATTTAATCAAGGAAAATTAGTTTTTCTTCTGTGCTAGACTTAAGAAAATTTGTAGAGGTTTATACCCTATTTAGACACTGTTTAAAAATAATGGGAACCCCAGCATTAGAAATTATGATGTAGTTCCTCATTTAATGATGTTTTGTCCAAAACTTAGAGAAAATCAGAAAGGTATCAGAAATTAATGAACAGTGATTAATATTATTTTTCCTAGTTTACTTATGTAACAGAGAACTTAGGAAAAATACAGAGACCACTAATTGGATCAAGGTTAAATTAAAATGAATTGTTAGCCTAATAAGACTGAAAATCAATTATTAAAGGGGCAAAAACTATAACCAAAATGCTTAACAAAAATCCAGTGAACTTATAACCACCAGAAACCCACTACAAAAATACAGAGCACCTCATCCCAACTTTTTAAGTAAGGAAAATAAATACATGATGAAAATAAGGCATTTTCCCAATAATTCTTGAACAACCTCAAATATTGTGATAATGGGCAACCAAAAATTAGCCAAGTCTATGATGAGGTGAACTACCAGAGAAAAATGCAAACCCATGAAAAGGAGGCAAACTCTTACCAATTGCTAATGATTTAAGAGAAAAGCCATTTAATTCAAATAAAGCATACCACCCCTTCCCTTAAGCAAAAAGATGCCAAACTTCAGAATGATTGCTCTTGCACAAAACAATAACCTAAGAAAAATAAGAACTCTGTTGTTTGATATTTTTCAAATATAGTGGTAGTAGAAAGCACCTATTTGGCTAGAAACTTGAGAAAACCATAGAAAAATAATTAAAAGGTATTAATGACTACAAAATTTGTATCAAGTCATGTTATATAACACCTAAAGCCAGCAAAAATAAGTTCTGAAGAATTACCCACTGTTAAATAGTAGTTGTAGTTCAAAGCACCCTTTCTACCCTAGAGTTTAATAATTTTTGTGCAGAGAAAACTACTCACTTTCTGATCCCCAAATTTTAAGAAAGAGAAACACACACCAGTAGCAAGCCACTGTAATTTTTACAGAATTTTTAGAATTTTTTTAGGCAACTTGTAGTTCAAACCTACTCCAAAACAATAAAGAGAATAAAGAAAAAGGAAGAAGAAATAAACCCCACCTCAATCAGTCTAACTTGAGTACTTATCATTTGTCCCTAAAAGACTTAAAAAGAATTCAGTGGAACCCAAAAGTAAACCTACCATTTACCTTAGCTAAATTTGAACTAGTTTGCCAAGTATACCACCCAAGGTTCTTGCATAAGTAAAGTTAACTTTGTTTAACTCAAGAAAGATCATACACCTTTTAAGTTGTGATTCTAAAAGCACATATCATATCATGCATATATCTTACGCATTGCATTCGTTAGATTGTAATCTTGCCGACGGAGAGTACGTGCTCATCCCCGAGCAAGGACCTGTCCAAGAGGAGGACCAGGAGCAGGCTTCAGAGGCTGCTATCGAGGATCTCCCTGCAAGCCCCAGCAATTGAAGGCAAGCCCCGGTTTTATGCATGACCTATTAATTATGCTATTTTACTACACTTAATGCTTGTAGGATTGTAATGTGCACTTAAGTGTAGGAGTTGCTTGAAACCTCTAGTTGCATGAACTTAGGACTCCTTTTTGAGATGAATACTAGTATGCTAGGTCGAGTAGCTGCTTGCTAATCAGGATCTCGGTAGAAGTCCGAGTGATTTTTCTAGCACTCACGCGAGGTCAGGATTGATTGTATTCATCTTGATAACGGGATAGATGTTGGTCTATGGACCTTGGATCCAGGGAGGATGCCTTGTCCATGAGACGGGAAAATGAATTAAGGATTAATGTGTGGATACCTGAGTCAAGCTTTTGAACGTACTAAACACATGCCGGGAAAAATGGTAACCGGTAAACCTAGTACCTGAGTGAAGCCGGGCGCGGACTTTATCCCTCATGCGACCTGAGACGGGTTTCTCCCATGCTAGCTATGGTGGGTACAAGTGCGGTCACTGCACGGCGGCAGCCGGGGTCAGTGGAGCATTGTATGCCAAGGCGGTGAGGCCTGGACGCGAACGGGGGATCGATGGGGACGGTTGTCATGTGTAGGGTCAGAGTACCCTGACATGCCGTGTGTTTAGGTTTACCTTGCAAGGTTTAAAAACTCGATTCGAATCGTCTGCTTCTCGCAGCTAATGAGACTGCTTGATTCCTTGTACTGCATCGAGTAAGAAGTGAAATGTGGTTACATGAGATAACTTGTTGATTGAATTAATTGATTGTTACCATGTATGCTTAGAAGGAGCAAATCTAGCTAAGTTAATGATGGTAGAAATTGAAAAGCTAAAAAGATGATTTTAGAAACAGCTAGTGCTTTTGGCAAACCAAACCCCTCAGCCAAACAGCTGCATAGTCTAGAGGTAGAGGAGTAGACTCCTCACACCGGGTAAGTCTAGCTGAGTATTAGTATACTCAGCCTTGCTTGTGGCACCATTTTTGCAGGTACCATGCAGGATTTGATTGATGGTGTGACTTGGCCTACCACCCTGCCACCGGGTTGGACGGTCGAGTGGGACGTTGCTCCGGCAGGAGAGGAGTATGAGAGAGTAGTGGGCTAGGCCTTGCCCATTTCCTCATTACCGACGACATCGATTATCCGCTGCACTTTACTTAATGAACTTTATTTGCTACTCCAAAACTCCGATTTATGTAATAATTCAGTACTTAATTTGAGGATTCCTGTTTTATTGTATTTCTTCTGTGACTCGCCTTCGAGTGAGATTGTGGAATTTGATCCTGGTTAAGTGGCTCTATCAGACTAGATCTGAAGGACTGACAGGTTATTCTGATTTAAGTGTGTCACGGCCCTTGAGGCACGACTTAGGCACTTAAGCTGGAATAATTCGGGTGGTTCTGCCACAATCAAATTCAAGGAAGGTAATGTAGGAATTGTTTTAGCAATCAACTCCTATCACCTAATGCTTCAAACAAGTGAAAAAGGTTTTCAAAACACAAGGTGGTGGCAAATGCACCGGGGCTTGTCTTCGTTTATAGGGGAGTCAGGCACGGATCCGTAGATGTCAAAGTAAAAACAATTCCCTGCCTGAGGTTCCGCAGGTGGTGGTGAAGTCTTCTCCTCTTCTACCTCAACTTCTTCTTCATTTTCTAGATATAGCCATATATATACATGTATAAGAATGAATATCATGTAATGCTCATGAGAGTGCAAAGATAATAAGAATTTATTATCTAAAGTTCTTGAATACAATTTTCCTTCACGGAACTCCGAGAACCTAGGGTTTCCGGAGTCAACAGTGAAGTTCAAAGAGCAGGGGGTGGGGGTTTTGGGTTCTAATTATCAAACAAGGTCCAAATCAAACCAAATTCTACCCAAAGCTCCTAAATAATGTTTTAAGTTCATATAAAAAGTTGGGCATTTTTGGACTTATTATCTATTTCCTAAAAATCCAGAAGCAATGTTTTAAGCTATTTTAAATACTTCAAAATTCCCTATTTGTTCTAAAAATCAGTCAACTATTTTATTAAATACTATGGAAAATAAGGAATCTAGGAAAATTAGTTGACATTTTTAAGATTTTTCCATAATTTTCTACAGCTTTTCAAAGTTCTACTGAAAAAGAAAAAGGAAAAGCGTCAACAGTACTGGGCTGATTCTAGCCCAGACGGCCCAAGGCCACACAGAATGCGTGCGCGCCCGCGCCCCGGCGCTGGCAGCCTTGCGAAAAGGCCTCGCGTTCTGGTTAACTCAAAGCAGGTTCTTTCATCTATTTTCCTAAGTCGCTGACAGTTTGCAGGAAAAGCCTTGAGGTTCTATTTCCTTTACCGTCCGAGGTCCACGACGACGGGCAGCGTGGGGATGAACTCCGTTGAGGTTGTGCCGGTGGATTCACGCAACGACCTGGTGCTCCGAGCGGTCTATCACCGAATTGAACCTTCCCCGAGTGTTTCCCCTAACTTAATTTGAAGATTGGTAACCTAATTTGCCCTGGCCACGGCGACCGAAAGACCATGCGGACAAAGGAATGTGTTTCCCGGCGATAGGTGATGGTCCAGTTCAATTGAAGAGGTCGAAGAGCTTAAGGAGGACCTAGGGATGCTAGAACAAGCCACGGAGAGACTTGACCTGACCTGAGCTGAGCTGGCTGCGGCGAGGTCGTTTTCACGGTGGTGGAAAACTAAATTGGGGGAAATCCGGAATTGGTACTCTCCAGTGAACGATTGTTGGTGATTTCTTGGTGGCTGGATGCTTAACTATCCTACGGAGCTAGCAGTGGCTTCAATTTATAGGGATCGATAGCGGTGGCCGGGAATTTTAGTGGGGACGCGCGGCGGTCGGAGGAAAGGAAGAGCACTGGCGCAGTGGCTTGGTGTCTTTCGCCGTGGCAGTCACTCCGGCGATCAACGGGGAGCTAGAGTGAGTCACAGTGATGCGGTAGACAGGTAGAGACACGCGACGGACGACGGTGAGGGCTTAACGGCGGTGAGAACCTTATCCGAGGGTGGTGAATAAGGGGGAGAGTATCGCGGCTAGCCGGAGTGGCATCCAGCTCACCGGCGGCGAGGATTTTCTTACCCCGCGATGTTATCCTTCTGCCACGAGCACGAATCCAGACGTCGGTGACACGAATCACGGCGGAGGCATCGTTCATCGGCGGTGAGGTTTACTGAACCCAATTAGGCTACTGTACCATCGCGAATGGCATTCAGTTGACCTGACAGTCAATCTTTGAGCTTGATTTTCTCCCAAATTTCTATGGCAACTCATACCAAGTTCTGCAAGCAAAGTTGTAGAGCTACAAACCAGTTGCATTTCGACTATAGGGATTGAACTCAATTAAGCATTAAATCAGGGTTGAATCCTAGGCCAAAGGTGGCTCTGTTACAGTGCAAGTCTGAAGTTCAGAGTTCAATCAGCCTGACAGCCAGACTTCAGACTTAATTATCTCCAATTTCTTCTCAACAACTATGCTTATACTCTTAAGCAAAGTTTTCCTCCTTAGATAGGTCTATAATATTTATGTGGTGACCTAGTGCCAATCCTCACTAATTTGAAAGTTATAAAGCTCCAAAGTTGAGCCAAATCTCTTATTTTAGACTTAGTCATTTGAGAAAAAGTGTGGCTTTTTGCATATAAGCCCAAAACTTAGGGTTTAAATTGCAAATCCACATATTGGTGATCCATATAACTTAAGACACTTTATTATTGTAGCTTTTGCACTTTAGTCCAAAAATGGACTAGTTTTGCACTTAACCCCCTAGGGTTTGGATTTAGGGTTTTCCAGGGTTTCAATTAGGGTTTCTGGCATCTCAGGGGTGTAAATGCAATGTAGGTCCTTCCTTGATAACCTTTTTATGATTATTTCATTTAACCTTTGGGGTTTTCTCTATTTGGCTCTTATTTACCCTTCAGAACCCTATCTAAGGTTAAACACCCTACACTAGGGTCATATTTGCAAAATGTCATAACAATACAACTTGTTTGAAATTTTTGCCTAGTGAATGCACTCTAGGTGTGTCAAACATATGCAAATGCCAATACTCATGATGTTATGCTCAAGTTTTAGTAACAGTAACACCAGAGGTGTTACAACATGGCGGCCCGACTTGGCCTTAGTTCAGACCCGAGGTTGGGCCAGGGGTCGCCGAGCCAGCCTCCAGGTGGGCTGGTACCATCAGTGCCTGGGGCCGAGATACCAAGGTCCCGGTCCGAGGAGCAGAGGCAAGCCGAGGGGGTACTTGACCCCTTGGCCGAGGTAATTGGGGTGACTCTGGGGAGTCAGGCCGATCCGCATGTCCCCCAAGAGCAAGCGCCCGTGCCGGCTATGCAGGAGGTTGGTCCCCCGGTCGTCGTGACGACGCCTGGGCGGGTCGTCCCTTCGGCGCCTCGGGCGCCCGAGGTGGAAGCGGCGCCGAAGCCGGCAGCGGGGCAACCCTCAGCAGTGCCCGCAGAGACTGGGGCCCGAGGGGCCTCCCCGCAGGCACGATTGGTCTTGCCCCGGAGCGGGTAAGTACCTGAGGATACCTCTGCTTTGGTTTTATCACTATGTGTCTTGAACTTTCTCTCTCTCTTTCTTTCAGCAAGCGGAGGCAGGGCGTGGCTTGTCTGGCCCCCACGAAGGCCCTTAAGACGAGGCCGGCCTCTGTAGCCGGTGCTGCGGCGCGCCACGCCGGTTGGCTGGCCTCCGCACAAGGCGCCCTCCGGCGGGGGGCCCAGGCGGCGCGGGTTACCCTGGGGCAAGCTTCCCAGGCTGACCCTCCTGTTGGAGCGGCCAACATGCTGGGAGAGGCCATTGACGCGGGCCGTGGCTCTGAGCCCGGCTGACTTGTTGCCGGCGCCGGCATCGGACTCCTACCGGGGCCGTCGCTGATTCGACCACGGAGCCGCCCGTTGCCTCGACGTCGGGATGGTTGAGGTGCCGCCGCCCGCGGTCGTCCCCGACCTCCCCGTTCTCGGTCATGAGGAGAGGTTAGCCGTCGTTGCCGAGGTCGGTGGTCGGAGGCCTGCCACCTTAGACGAGGAGAGGCCCAGTACGTCGACGGTGGTGGTGCCCGATGTATCGACTGCAGGGGGACCCGATGCCTCGGTGGAGGGGCGCGCAGGACCGTGGCTTGTCCTTGGGTAAGCAACCTACCCCTGCGTAGCTCAATCCCAACGAGTGGTGTGGGCAGCCGTGACACCTCAGAGCCCCTCCTCTCCCTCAACGATGAGTTGGAGGAGAAGTCTCGGGATAGTTTCCGTGAGTATACCGAGGCGGTGATGAGGTCGCTTCGGTTGACCATGGAAATCCTTTCCAGGGACGTTCCCAGGGTTTTCCAGGTAAGGATTTAGATGTACACATTGCGTGACCAGGGCATTCTTTGTAATATCCTGTTTTCCTTCCTTAGGAACTTGTGGACATGAGCACCGCCAAGTCGATGTTCATCCGCCGCGAAAGCGACGTTTGGGAGTCGCTGCGATCCCAGCGGGCCGCGCTTACCGAGGCCAATGAGCGCCTAGCCCAACGAAGCGTCGAGGTTGCGGACCTTTGGCTGCTCTGTGACGAGCTAAAGTCGGAGGCAGCGGCGACGCGGGTAGAGGCGACGTCGGCACGGACGGAGGCTTTGTCGGCCCGGGAGCAGGTGGCTTCCCAGGCCGAGGAGATGCAGCAGCGGCAGTTGGAGCTTGGCCAGGTCATCGGCGAGCGGGACCAATCTCGGAGCCAAGCTGCCAAGGCCGTGAGTCGGGCTGAGGCCCTTATGGGTCAGCTGGCTGAGGCTACGGAGCGGCTAGCCGAGGCGTCTGCTCGGGCCGGGACCCTTGCGGAGGGCCTGGCCATGGCCGTCGGGTCTGTCCAGTTCGCCCAAGCCGTGGCCTCGCAGCAGCGTGCCTAGGCCGAAGGTACGTTTCGCCTGCTTTGCGACTTTGGTTTAGCTTCGTCCTTCTCGTGTTTGAAGAACATTGTCTGGCTGTCTGCAGGGTTCGAAACTGCTCTTAACGAATCCGTTAAGAACGGCAAGGCGCTTGCCCAGGCGGCTGAGTAGAAGGAGGCCGACCGCGTGGCCATGTCCGAGGCTATCTCGGCCTTTTGCTGGGCCTTTGGCCTCGACGACGTCCCCTCGGGTAGCTCCCCGCAGAGTCACCTGCGGGCCTTGGGCGGCCATGTGCGCAGCAGACTCCACGGGGCGCTGCAACATGGCGTTAGGCGGGCCTTCGCTGTGACGAAACCTCCCAAGTTATTAGGCCCACCTATAGTTGTCCTTGTCTAACGGACCTCAGACAACCCTGTAGATGCCCTTGAATTACTTGAAAAGTTTGGTATCTGCTTTTCTTACTTTTCCCAAGAGCGTTTTACCCGTCACGCAGACATTACAGACCATCGAAGATACAGAAATGCGGAAGCAATTACATAATCTTACATTTATTGAAAGTAAGATCAAGTTAGTTATTATAGACCAGTATATAAACACAAGTGCAGAGTACTTAATATTACAATACCAAGGGAGGTAAAAACTCCTCCCGATAAGTTTTTTTATGGAGGACTAGGTCCTCCCGCACCTTCATTCTTGCTTTTCTTTATTTGACACCACCTTGGTACAAAAGCAACAAAAATTTGCTGCTTCCTCACCTAAAAACAATAGGGAATAAAACCCTGAGTATGGAATTACTCAGCAAGTCTTACCCGACTAAGGAAAAGATTCTCAAGGGTATGCTGGTTATAAGGGAGTCAAGGTAAGGTATCTCAAAGATCAAAGACTCTGTTCTGCATAAATGCTTACTAAAGTGGATCCTTAAAAATCTAGTTTTATTTTCAGGTTAGGTAAAATTACCTGCATCTAGAGTTCTTTCTACCCTAGTTCAATCACTTCACCTACACTAGCTAATTTTCTTAACAAGTCCTTTATCTTTACTGGAATTCTACGTATAGGGCAGTGACCAAGTCTTCATGACCGCGAAGGTACGGCGATCCGAATCGATTATACTCAGCTGAGGATCTCCAATCACACGACATATGTAGCACTTAACCCTTGCATATGTCAACCCACCACTGGGGTTCTTAAGACCAGATCAGGTTCACGCGAACCGAGAGCACAGATACACCACCGTCCAGCCTCTTGCCATGGAGGGTACACGCTACTCCCGCCACCGCTCCACGCCCATTCTGTGTTATCTTATTTTGGCCTTAGTCTGCCCGAGGCAAGGCTTACCCATGACGAGGCATGTGACCAGTTAAAGGGTCCTCGGTCATCAAGCCTACATCGACACGGTCCTTAATCGACTCAGACGGAGACACTACACCAAGACTCTCTTCTCGTGCAAGTCACCCGCCCGGTCTCAGCTTAATCATTTAAAACCCAAAGCTTGGTACCTGGCAGAGGTACATCTTTTCCGATGTTGAACCCATCACGACCGTGATGGATCCACCATCAAGTTTCATTTTCAAAAACATCCTTCCCACTTTGCCAATCATCTTTTGTAAAACAAAAGTTTTTGTTTTGCTAGAGCAATACTAAGCATAGTAAAACCTTTTGTAAAAACAGGGTTTCAAGGAAGGTAATCAAGTTCAAGGAAGGTAATGCAGGAATTGTTAAGCATTCAACTCCTATCACCTAATGCATTAATCAAGTGAAAAAGATTTTAAAAACATCAAGGAAGGTGGCAAATGCACCGGGGCTTGCCTTTGTTGATAGGTGAGTCAGGCTCGGACCCGCAGATATCAAGGTAGAAACAATTTCCTGCCTGAGATTCCGAAGGTGGTGGTGATGTCTTCTCTTCAGTTACTTCGATTTCTTCTTCGTTTTCTAAAGATAACCATATATATGTATATAAGAATGAATGCCATGTAATGCTCATGAGAGTGCAAATATAATAAGAATTTATTATCTAAGGTCTTGAATACAACTTTCCTTCACGGAACTCCGAGAACTTAGGGTTTCCGGAGTCAGTAAAGGAATTCAAAGAGAAGGGGTGGGGGGTTTTGGGTTCTAGTTATCAAACAAGGTCCAAATCAAACCAAACTCTACCCAAGGCTTCTAAATAATGTATAGAGCTCATATAAAAAGTTTGGGCATTTTTGGACTTATTATCTATTTTCTAAAAATCCAGAACTAATGTTTTAGGCTATTTTAAATACTCTAAAATTCCCTATTTAACCTAAAAATCATGAAACTATTTTTATTAAATTCTACGGAAAATAAGAAGTTTAGGAAAATTGGTTTTGACAATTTTAGGGTTTTTCTACAATTTTCTATAATTGTTAGAGTTCTGCTGGAAAAAGAAAAAGAATAAAAATGAATAGTCTTGGGCTGAAAGCAGCCTGAGTCGGCCCAACTAAGACAGAAACGCGCCCGCGCGTGTCCGACCGCGGCGACTTTGCATAAAAGACCTTGGCGCCTTGAATAATCACAGAAGAAATCCGCACACTATTTCGGGGGAGTCACTGACAGTTTACAGAAACGCCCCCGAACTTCTATTTCTTCGCAGGATGGGGTCCCCGACGACGGCGAACGCGGCCGAGCTCCGGTGAGCTCGTAGGCCGGCCGATTGGGGCAAGTACTGGCGCCCCGAGCGGCGAACACCAAATTGGACCTCCCCCGAATGATTCCCCCAACTTAATTCCATAATTGGTAAACTATCAAGCTCTAACCACGCAGGCCGCGGATGATGAAGACAACCGCACGCGTTCCCAGTGACTAACGAAGTTCTAGCTTAATTGGACAGTTCGACGATCATCCAGAGCAAGTAAGAATGTCGAAACAAGAACGCAAATGACAAGAATGGACCTGATTTGGACTGGCCACGGCGAGGTGTTCTTCGCGGCGGCGGAGACTTGATTTGGGGGAAGTTTGAAATTCAAGAGCTCTGGCGAACGATTGCTAGCGATTTTCAGTGGCTGGGTGGGTGATGACCTTGCGGGGCTGGTGGGGGCTTCAATTTATACGGCTCAACGGCGGTGGCTGAGAATTTGGATGACGAAGCGCGGCGGCCGGAGGAAAGGAAGGGCTCTAGCGCGCGTGAATCCGTGGCATCTACCGTGGCAGTCACTCCGACGAGCCATGAAGAGGCACAACGGTTCACGATGATGCGGTGGAGGGGCTCAAGTATGTGGCATACGGCCGGAAGACGGCGGTTCACCGGCGAGCTTATCTGCTCAAGCCGCAAAGCAGAGGGGAAGTACGGCGGTGAGTCACCGGAGTGGCGTCCAGCGCACGGGGGTGACAACCGAAGCGTTATCCCCAATCCAAGTGCACGAATCCACACGCCAGCGACAAGAATCGCGGCGGTGAGTCACCGGTGGTGAGATCTTTTTAGCGCTGGCGGTCTGATCCCCAACAGTCACTGTACCATGGTGAACTCCATTCAGAGCACCTGACAGATCATCTTGGAGCTCCATTTTCTCCCAAATTCAAATGGCAACTCGTCCAGATCTCTGCAGCAATATTGTAGTGTTATAAACCAGCTACAACTCGACTATAGGGATTAAACTTAGTTGAGCACTGGATCAAGGTTAAATCCAGGTCCAAAGTTAGCTCTATTACACTGCAATTCTGAATTTCAGAGTTCTATCTGCCTGACAGTCCAACTTTGGGCTTAATTATCTCCAATATCTTCTTAACAACTATGCTTACACTCTTAAGCAAAGTTGTTCTCCTTTGTTTGATCTACAAGTTTGATGTGGTGACCTAGGGAAAAAACCCTAGAATTTGAAAGTTACAAAGCTCAAAAGTTGAGCCCATAACACTGTTTTTCAGACTTAGAGTGGAATCACAATTAGGGTCTTTTTGCAAATTTGTCCACAACTTAGGGTTTGGCTTGTAAATCTTCATAAATGTGAACCATGTGATTTTATATGTTTTAATATTGTAGTTTTTACACTTTAGTCCAAATGTGCACTGTTTTTGCACATAGGCCCCTAGGGTTTGGATTTAGGGTTTTCCAGGGTTTCAATTAGGGTTTCTGGTATCTCAGGGGTATAAATGTAATTCAAATTCATTCTTAGGAACATTTTATGATTGTTTTACATAAACCTTAGGGTTTTCTCAATTTAGGTCATGTTTTACCCCTTTAAACCCTATTTAGGGTTAAGTCCCCTAGTCCAGGGTTCTATTTGCAAAACACTAGAACAATACAACTTGCTTGAAATTTTTACCTAGTGAATGCACTCTAGGTGTGTCAAACATATGAAATGCCAATGTTTATGATGTCATGCTCAAGTTTTAGTAGCAGTAACACCAGGGGTGTTACATTCGCCGTGCTCGCTTCCCACTACGACGTAGATTTGGGGCGGGTCAGCGAGGGGTACTGCTTACCCGACGAAGAGGAGGCCGCCTTAGCCGAGGTCCAGAGGCTTGACGCGGCTGTCGAGGGCCCAAGCGCGGTGGTGGCTTCCTCCTTTGAGGTGGAGATCCTTCCGCCCGTGTTGCCGTCTGAGGCCGGGCCAGATTCTGCCGAGGGTGAAAACGGCGCCGAGGGTGCGGCCCCTCCCCCTGCCGATGTCTGAGCCTGCAGGAACAGTTTGTTTGAAGTATGCATATGTTTTTTGCGGCCGCTGAGGCCTAAACATTTTTAATGTTGGAGTTTAAAGCTGCGTTTTCTTTCCTCTTGTTTCGAGCATTAGGACTTGTTCGGTAGCAGAGTCACTTATCCGAGCATGAGCTACCCTTCGCGGAAGGTGATGAGTGAGGTATCCGTATCCCGGAGGCGTAGGAGTCCCTCGGCTTGGTCGGCCTTACCGTTCAAGGTCTCTCACGTTGTTTCTAGGATTCCGCTATCGATATAGTCGAAATGGTACGAAAGTCGTTTTCTACCCGAGCGTTAGGACTTGTTTGGTAGCAGAATCACTTATCCGAGCGTGAGCTGCCTTTCGCGGAAGGTGATGAGTGAGGTATCTGTATCCCGGAGGCGTAGGAGTCCCTCGGCTTGGTCGGCCTTGTCGTTCAAGGTCTCTCGCATCGTTTTTAGGATTCCGCTATCGATATAGTCGAAACGCATGAAAGACGTTTTGGTAGAAAACTTTTCCGAGGAAAATTTTGACGCAGAGGGGGTCCCCCCTTCTAGCCCCCGAGGGAGGGTCGGTCTTTGTTGAGGCAAGGCCGATCCTCCCTTGACGACTGGACTTTTTATTTGTGCGTGTAAAGGGACCGAGGTACATAAACGACTTGAAACATTTTAAGGGTAAAAGCGACGTAACTGTTCGATGTTCCAAGCGTTGCTGTAGACCTCGCCTTGATCGTTGGCCAGCTTGTATGTCCCGGGCTTCAAAATTTTGGCGATGATGAACGGCCCTTCCCAGGGAGGAGTAAGCTTGTGGCGCCCTCGGGCGTCTTGTCGTAGCCAAAGCACCAAATCTCCCACTTGGAAGCCTCGGGGTCGAATCCTTCGGGCGTGGTAGCGTCGCAGGGACTGCTGATACTGCGCTGAGTGTAGTAAGGCTACGTCCCGAGCCTCTTCCAGCTGGTCCAGTGAATCTTCTCGGCTGGACTAGTTGCTTCGGTCGTCGTAAGCCTTTGTCCTCAAAAAACCCTATTCCAAGTCCGTGGGTAGGATGGCCTCGGCCCCATAGACTAGGAAAAATGGCGAGAAACCCGTGGCTCGGCTCGGCGTCGTCCTCAGACTCCAAACCACCGAGGGTATCTCTTTTATCCACCGCTTGCCAAACTTGTTGAGGTCGTTGTGGATCCTCGGCTTTAGTCCCAGCAAAATCATGCCATTGGCGTGCTCCACTTGCCCATTTGTCATTGGGTGAGCTACGGCGGCCCAGTCCACACGGATGTGGTGGTCTTCACATAAGTCTAGGAACTTTTTCCCAGTGAACTGTGTGCCGTTGTCGGTGATGATAGAGTTTGGGATCCCAAAGCGATGGATGATATTTGTAAAGAACGCCACTGCCTGCTTGGACCTGATGCTGGTTAAGGGTCGGACTTCGATCCACTTGGAGAATTTGTCGATGGCGACCAGCAGGTGCGTGAAGCCCCCGGGTGCCTTCTGCAGGGGACCGACGAGGTCCAGACCCCACACAACAAATGGCCAAGTGATAGGTATTGTCTGTAGAGCCTGAGCAGGCAGGTGTGTTTGTCTCGCATAGAATTGACACCCTTGGCAGGAGCGTATAATCCTAGTGGCGTCGGCCACTGCGGTCGGCCAGTAGAAACCTTGTCGGAAAGCGTTTCCCACAAGGGTCCGAGGCGCCGCATGGTGACCGCAAGCCCCTGAGTGTATTTCTTGCAACAGCTCTTGTCCTTGGGCGACGAATATGCATCTTTGGAGAATGCCCGAGGGGCTGCGGTGATACAGCTCCTTTCCATCACCCAGCAAAACGAACGACTTGGCGCGTCGAGCCAGTCGCCGAGCTTCGGCCTTGTCGAGGGGCAGCTCTCCTCGGAGGAGATATTCCATGTATGGGGTCTGCCAGTTCGGGACTGGTGTGACCCCATCCCGCTCCACCTCGGCACGCAGGGCCTCACCCTCGGCGGCCGAGGGTACCTCAGGCTGGGCCGAGGTCTCCTCGGGTTCGGGCGCGTCGTCGATTTTGATGGATGGCTGATATATGTCCCTGGAGAAGACATTCGAGGGAACCGTTGTTCACCCCGAAGCTATCTTAGCCAGCTCATCCATGGTCTCATTGTACCATCGAGCAACATGGTTGAGCTCCAGCCCATAGAACTTATCTTCCAAGCGCCGAACTTCATCGCAGTAGGCCTCCATTTTCCGATCGCGGCAATGAGAGTTCTTCATGACTTGGTCAATAACGAGCTGCGAGTCGCCACGAGTGTCGAGGCGTCGAACCCCTAGCTCGATGGCGATGCGTAGTCCATTAACCAAGGCCTCGTACTCGGCCACGTTGTTTGACGCCGGAAAATGGAGGCGCAGTACGTAACGCACATGTTCTCCGAGGGGTGAGATGAAGAGCAAGCCCGCGCCTGCTCCGGTTTTCATCAACGACCCGTCGAAGTACATGGTCCAAAGTTCGGCCTGGATTGGTGCCGTTGGCAACTGGGTGTCTGTCCATTCAGCCAGGAAGTCGGCCAAGACTTGGGACTTTATGGCCTTCTGAGGTGCAAATGAAAGTGTTTCGCCCATGAGCTCCACTGCCCATTTTGCTATCCTACCCGAGGCCTCTCGGCACCGGATGATCTCTCCCAGGGGGAAAGATGACACCACAGTAACCGGATGAGACTCGAAGTAGTGTCGCAGCTTCCGCTGTGTCAGAATCACTGCGTACACCAGCTTCTAGATTTGCAGGTAGCGGATCTTGGTCTCGGATAACACTTCACTGATGAAGTAGATTGGCCTCTGGATGAGCAGTGCATGCCCTTCTTCTCGTCTCTCGACTACGACCGCAGCGCTGACCACCTGAGTGGTTGCGGCGATGTAAATCAAGAGGGCTTCTCCCGCAGCGGGGGGCACCAAGATGGGCGCATTAGTAAGGAGTGCCTTCAAGTTTCCGAGGGCTTCTTCGGCCTCGGGAGTCCAAGTGAAGCGCTCGGCCTTCCTTAAGAGGCGGTACAAGGGCAATCCTTTCTCGCCAAGGCGCGAGATGAAGCGACTCAGAGCTGCAAGGCATCCCATGACCCTTTGTACTCCTTTTAAATCTTTGATTGGCCCCATGATGGTGATGGCCGCGATTTTCCCCGGGTTGGCCTCGATGCCTCGTTTGGAGACGATGAACCCTAGGAGCATGCCTCGGGGGACTCCGAAGACACACTTCTCAAGATTGAGTTTTACGCTCTTCGCTTTTAGGCACTCGAATGTTACCTCAAGGTCAGAGAGGAGGTCGGAGGCTTTCCTTGTTTTGAGAACGATGTCATCGACGTAAGCCTCGACTGTTCTGCTGATGTGCTCTCCGAACACATGGTTCATGCACCTCTGGTACGTTGCACCTGCATTCCTCAAGCCAAATGGCATAGTAGTGTAGCAATACATGCCAAAAGGTGTGATGAAAGAAGTCGCGAGCTGGTCAGACTCTTTCATTTTGATTTAGTGATAGCCTGAGTAGGCATCGAGGAAAGACAGGGTTTTGCACCCAGCGGTGGAGTCCACAATTTGATCGATGCGAGGCAGAGGGTAGAGAACCTTGGGGCATGCTTTGTTTAGCCCAGTGTAGTCGACACACATCCTCCACCTCCCACCTTTTTTCTTTACAAGTACAGGGTTAGCTAACCATTCTGGATGGAATACCTCTTTGATGAACCCTGCAGCCATTAGCTTGTGGACCTCCTCGCCTATGGCCCTGCGCTTTTCTTCGTCAAAACGGCGCAGGTGCTGCTTCACGGGTCGGGCTCCGGCTCGGATGTCCAGTGAGTGCTCGGCGACATCCCTCGGTATGCCCGGCATGTCCGAGAGACTCCGCACAAAAACTTCGACGTTTGCGCAGAGAAAGTCGACGAGCACTGCTTCCTATTTGGGGTCGAGCTCGGAGCCGATCCTGACTTTCTTGCTGGCATCATTGCTGGGGTCGAGAGAGACAGACTTGACTGCCTCGGCCGGCTCGAAGTTGCCGGCGTGCCGCTTCGCGTTGGGCGCCTCTTTGGAGAGGCAATCCAGGTCGGTGATGAGGGCTTCGGACTCAGCGAGGGCTTCGGTGCACTCCACGCATTCCACGTCGCACTCGTAAGCGTGGTGGTACATGGGTCCGACGGTGATGACTCCCTTGGGGCCAGGCATCTTGAGCTTAAGGTAAGTGTAGTTGGGGATGGCCATGAACTTGGCGTAGCACGGTCTCCCCAGCACTACGTGATAGGTCCCTCAGAACCCAACTACCTCAAAGGTGAGGGTTTCCTTTCGGAAGTTGGAGAGAGTTTCGAAGCAGACGGGCAAGTCAATCTGTCCGAGGGGCAGGATACGCTTTCCGGGTGCAATCCCGTGGAAGGGTGTTGCACCAGCCCGAATCTCGGACCGATCAACCCCCAAGAGCTCTAGGGTCTCGGCGTAGATGATGTTGAGGCTGCTGCCTCCGTCCATGAGGACCTTGGAGAGCCTAACGTTGCCGATGATTAGGTCGACGACGAGCGGGTACCTTCCTAGACTCGGCACGTAGTCGGGGTGGTCACCTTGGTCGAAGGTGATGGGCTTGTCGGACCAGTGTAGGTAGACCGGCGCCACTACCTTCACCGAGCAGACCTCCCGGCGTTCCTGCTTGCGGTGCCGAGTCGAGGCGTTCGCCACCTGTCCGCCGTAGATCATGAAGCAGTTGTGGACCTCTGGGAACTCTTCTTCCCCATCGCCTCCTTTCTTGTTGTTGCCGTGGTCCTTGCCTTCCTCCGCCGAGGGTCCAGCCTTGTTGAAGTAGCGCCAGAGCATGTCACACTCTTCAAGGGTGTGCTTGACGGGACCCCTGTGATAGGGGCACGACTCCTTGAGCATCTTGTCGAACACGTTGGCCCCTCCGGGAGGCTTTTGAGGATTCCTGTGCTCGGCAGCAGCGATGAGATCCGCGTCAACGGCGTCACGCTTCGCTTGCGCCTTCTTCCTGGTCTTCTTTGTGCCACGCTGGACGGATGCCTCGGGGTCATCTTCCTTCTGCCTTCCTTGAGGCTGCTTGTCCTTCTGGAAGATGGCTTCGACCGCCTCCTGACCAGAGGCGAACTTGGTGGCTATGTCCATCAATTCGCTCACCTTGGTGGGAGTCTTGCGCCCTAGTTTGCTCACCAGGTCCCAGCAAGTGGTGCCGGCGAGGAAAGCCCCGTGATGTCCGAGTCAGTGATGTTAGGCAACTTGGAGCACTGCTTTGAAAACCGTCGGATGTACTCTCGTAGGGATTCCTCGGGCTGCTGGCGGCAGCTTCGGAGATCCCATGAGTTCCCAGGGCGCACGTACGTACCCTGGAAATTTCCAGCGAAGGCCTTGACTAGGTCGTCCCAGCCGAAGATCTGCGCAGGAGGCAGATGCTCTAGCCAGGCTTGGGCAGCGTCGGAGAGGAAGAGGGGAAGGTTGCGGATGATGAGGTTGTTGTCGTTCGTCCCTCCCAACTGGCACGCTAGCCGGTAATCCGCGAGCCACAACTCTGGCCTCGTCTCCCCCGAGTACTTGGTGATGGTAGTCGGGGCCCAGAACCGGGCCGAGAACGACGCTCATCATATGGCTCGGCTAAAGACCTGTGGGCCTGGTGGTTCAGGTGAGGGGCTTCGATCCTCCTCACTGTCGTAGCGTCCCCCGTGCCTGGGATGGTAGCCTCGGCGCACCTTTTCCTCGAGGCGGGCTCGATGGTCGCGGCGGCGCTGATCGTCGCCGAGGCGGTCCCTGGCTGTAGGTGTCTCGTCTCTTGTAGGCTTGGTGTGGACCGAGACCTCGCGCATGTGTCGGGAGGACGCTGCGTGATGCCCCGAGGGGCACCCTCGCCTTCGGAAGGCAGAGCTCTCGGCTCGCCGGGCTGCGGCGTTTTCCAGGAGGTCCTTGAGTTCGCCCTGGATACGCCGTCCCTCGGTGGTGGATGCCTCCGGCATCGTTCGAAGCAACATTGCCGCTGCGGCTAGGTTCTGGCCGGCCCCATTGAAGGCCGGGGGCGGCATCGCCCTGGCATCGTCGATAATGCGGCGCAGGACGTCCTGGGCCCGATGACGCGTGTGACGGAACCTCCCAAGTCATTAGGCCCACCTACAGTTGTCCTTGTCCAACAGACATCAGACAACCCTGTAGATGTTCCTGAATCACTTGACGAGTTCGATATCTTTTCTCTTACCTTTCCAGGAACGTTTCACCCGTCTGACAGACAGTATGTTCATCGGAGATGCGGAAATGCGGAAGTGATTACATAAACTTACATTTATTTAAAAAGTAAGAGTAAGTCATTTAATACAGACTAGAGTGTAAGGCGAGTGCTGAAAAAGTATTATTACAATACCTAGGAGGCAAAACTCCTCCCATTAAGTTCGTTACATAAAAGTTTTTAAGGAGGACTCGGTCCTCCAACAGCTTCATTCTTGATTGTCCTCATTTTTCACCACCTTGGTACAAAAACAACACAAGTTTGTTGTCTCCTCACCTAAAAACAACGGGGGAATAAACCCTGAGTATGGAATTACTCAGCAAGTCTTACCCGACTAAAGAAAAGACTCTCAAGGGTATGCTGGTTATATGGGAGTCAAGGTAAGGCCTTTCAATAATCAAAGACTCTGTTTGCAGAATTGCTAACTAAAGTGGATCCTTAAAATCCAATTTTATTGTCAGGTTAAGTAAAATTACCTGCAGCTAGTGTTCTTTCTACCCTAGTTCAATCACTTGACCTGCACTAGCCAATTTCTTATCAACCCTTCATCTTCACTGGATTGCTACGTGTAAGTCAGTGGCCAAGTCTCCATAACCGCGGAGGTACGGCGATCCAAATCGATTATACTCAGCTGAGGATCTCCGATCACACGACATATGTAGCACATAACCCTTGCATATGTCAACCCGCCATCGAGTTTCTTAAGACCAGATCAGGTTCACGCAAACCGAGAGCACAGATACACCACCGTCCAGCCTCTTGCCACGGAGGGTACACGCTACTCTCGCCACTGCTCCATGCCCATTTCGTGTTATCTTATTCTAGCCTTAGTCTACCCGAGGCAAAGCTTACCCATGATGAGGCATGTGACCAGTTAAAGGGTCCTCGGTCAGCAGGCCTACATCGACAAGGTCCTTAATCGACTCAGACGGAGACACTACAACGAGACTCTCTTTCTCGTGCAAGTCACCCGCCCGGTCTCAGCTTAATCATTTAACCCCAAAGGTTGGTACCTGGCAGAGGTACATCTTTTCCGATGTTGAATCCATCACGGCCGTGATGGATTCACCATCAAGTTTTATTTTCGAAAACATCCCAACCGCTTTTGCCACATCAACTTTTGTAAAATCAAAACATTTTGTTTTTCTAAAGCAATGCTAAGCATCAAAAATCTTTTTGTAAAACAGGTGATCAAGGAAGGTAATCAAGTTCAAGGAAGGTAATGCAGGAATTGTTTTAGCAATCAACTCCTATCACCTAATGCATCAATCAAGTGAGAAAGATTTTAAAAACATCAAGGAAGGTGGCAAATGCACCGGGGCTTGCCTTTGTTTATGGGTGAGTCAGGCTCAGATCCACAAATATCGAAGTAGAAACAATTCTCAGCCTGAGTTTCCAAAGGTGGTGGTACTTGCTCTTCAGTGGCTTCCACTTCTTCCTCGTGTTCTAATCATAACCATACATATGTATATAAGAATGAATGCCATGTAATGCTCATGAGAATGCAAAGTTAATATAAACTTATTATCTAAGTCTTGAATACAACTTTCCTTCACGGGACTCCGAGAACTTAGGGTTTCCGGAGTCGGTAAAGGAGTTCACAGGGCAGGGGGGTTTGGGGTTTAGTAATCAAACAAGGTCCAAATCAATCCAAATTCTACCCAAGGCTTCTAAATAGTGTATAGGACTTATATAAAAAGTTTGAGCATTTTTGGGATTACCATTTATCTTTTAAAAATCCAGAACTACTACCTTAAACTATTTTAAATACCTTAAAATTTCTAATTTAACCTAAAAATCATGAAACTACTTTTATTAAATTCTAGGGAAAATAAGAAGCCTAGGAAAATTGGTTTCACAATTTTAGGATTTTTCTACATTTTTCCATGGATTTCTAAAGTTATTTTGAAAAAGAAAAGGAGAAAGAGTGAATAGTATTAGGCTGATTTTAGCCCAATCGGCCCAGACCCAGGCAGAAACGTGCCCGCGCGCGCCCCCGCTGGCCGTTTTGCACAGGGGACCCCGGGTTTTTGGTTAACTGGAAACAAGTTTCTATTACTGTTTACAGAGTCGCTGACCGTTTGCAAATAGCCCCTTCGGTTTCTATTTCTTCACACGGCCAAGTCCTCGACGGCGTTGTGCACGGCAGAGCTCCGGCGAGCATCTGTACCGGCCGATTGGGGCAACGGCTAGGTTCTCCGAGCAACAGACATGAAATTGGAGCTACCTTAATCATTTCCCCCAACCTAATTGCATCTAAGACCAACTAATAAGCTCTGGCCACGGCGACCGTGAACATCGTGACTTGGCGATCGTGTTCCCGGCGATCCCTGGCGGTTCGGTTCATTTAAAGGGGTCGGGGAGCATCACCATCATGTAAGGATGCTAGAACAGGAACGAGAAGGGAATGAGCAGACCTAGGGAAGGCTGGCCACAGTAGGGTGTAGTTCTCGGCGACGGAGAGGGATTTGGGGGAAGTTGGAAATTGGGACTCCCTGGCGATCGACTAAGGACGATTCTTGGTGGCTGGGTGCTGGATGACTTAGCGGAGCTGGTGGAGGGCTCAATTTATAGGGAGAGCGAGCGGTGGCCGTGAATTTTAACGGCGACATGCGGCGGTCGGAGATAAAGAAGAACTGTGACGCGCGCGAATTAGTGTCCCAATGTCGTGGCAACCTCACAAGCGTTGATTAGACAGCAGTCGGGAGCTATGGCGATGTGGTGGAAGGGTTGAGACACGCGGCGCACGGCCGGGAGGCGGCGTTCACCGGCGAGTTTATCTGCTCAGCCGTAGGGTAGAGGGGAAAGCACGGGGGGGTCACCGGAGTGGAGCCCAGCTCATCGGCGGTGAAGATTCCCCTTACCCCGCGATGTTATCCATCTACCTGAGCACGAATCTGCACGACGTTGACGCGAATTGCGGCGGGGTATCATCGACGGTGGATTACTCTGAATTCCCCCCCGATAGCACTGTACCATCGGAAATTCAGTTTATGATGCCTGACAGAGCAACTTCAGAGCAATTTTTCTCCAATTTTTGCATTACAACTTTGTCATCTATCTGCACCAAAGTTTAGGGCTATCATCCAACTATAACTTTGCTACAAGGTGCTCTCACAAAAAGTCACTGGATCATGCTTAAAATTAAGCCCTAAGTTCATGTCATCCCATTGTTAATCTGAATTTCAGATTTCAAGCAGTCTGACAGTCCAACTTTAGGCTCAATTATCTCCAGTTTTTTCTTAACAACTATGCTCACACCCTTAAGCAAAGTTGTTCTCCTATGATTGGGCTATAATTTTGATGTGGTAACCTAGGGCAAAATCTCTTTTGTTTAGAAGTTACAAGGTCACAAAGATGAGCATAATATACTGAAATTCAGACTTAGTCAAAAGAGTTCAAATGTGGCTCTTTTGCAAATAAGTCCAAAACTCAGGGTTTGGCTTGCAAATTCACATATGAGTGACCCAAATGACTTAAGATACTTATTTGACTTGGTTTTTGCACTTTAGTCCAAAAGTGGACTAATTTTGCACATAGGTCCCTAGGGTTTGGTTTTAGGGTTTTCCAGGGTTCCAATTAGGGTTTCTGGTATCCCAGGGGTCTTAAGTCTTGGGATCATTTTGTGACCCTTCCCTTAAAGCTTTTAGGTATTCTTCATTTGGGTTAAGTTTTACCCCTTTACTCTCTATTTAGGGTTAAGCTTCCTACCCAGGGCTCTATTTGCAAAGTGCTAAAACAATACAACTTGTTTGAAATTTTTACCTAGTGAATGCACTCTAGGTGTGTCAAACATACGCAATGCCAATGTTTATGATGCCATGCTCAAGTTTTAATTACAGTAACACCAGGGGTGTTACATCCTTCCCCCCATAAAAGAATCTCGTCCCGAGATTAAAAGTCCTAGGGTGAGTAATGGAAAAGGAAATGTGTCACATTTTTATTTCCTTATTTCTGGTACAAGGCAGGGGTGGTGTGGGGGTTCACTCCTTTATTACAGTAACTATATACATTTTACAAATCACATGAGGCTAGAAAGCCTGGGAAATTCTTATCTAAAAAGTCTTGAGTTTCCCATGTAGCCTCTTCTTAAGAATGTTGGTTCCACTGTATCTTATAGAACTTGAGAGTTTTTCTCCGGGTAACCCTGTCCTTTTGATCCAAGACTCGAATAGGGTGCTCAGAGTATGTCAAGTCCGGTTCAAGGACAACATCTGTTACTTCAATGGTTCGATCGGGAACCCGAAGACACTTCTTCAATTGCGACACATGGAACACATTATGGATAGCAGACAGGATTTTGGGGAGCTGCAGTCGATACGCCACTGGTCAACATTGCTCAAGTACTGGGAATGGACCAATGTACCTAGGTGCAAGCTTCCCTTTAACCCCGAAATGCGATATTCCCTTCATTGGTGAAACTTCCAGGTAGACATAGTCTCCTTCATGAAAATACAAGGGCATTCGTCGTTTGTCTACATAACCCTTCTGACGAGCTTGTGCTTTCTTCATATTATGAATAATTTTCTAAACCTTTACCTCGGCCTCCTTCACTATATCAGGCCTAAAGAAATACCTTTCTCTAGGTTCAGACCAATTTAGCGGAGTTCGACATCGTCGCCCATATAAAGCTTCAAAAGGTGCCATCTTGATACTTTCTTGATAGCTATTATTATATGAAAACTCCGCCAAAGGCAAACATTCATCCCATTTTGGTGAGAAGTCCAGAACACATGCTCGCAACATATCTTCGAGTACTTGATTAATCCTCTCAGTCTGTCCACTGGTTTGTGGATGATATGCCGAACTATGGAGCAACTTAGTACCCAAGGATTTGTGAAGTGCTTCCCAAAACTTGGCTACAAATTGAGGTCCACGATCTGACACTATGGTCTTCGGAACACCATGCAGACTAAGAATACGAGCAATGTACAATTGGGCATAGACAGTAACCGGGTGATCTGTCTTGACCGGCAGAAAGTGAGCAATCTTCGTAAGCCGATCAATTATAACCCAGATAGAATCGTACCCTTTTGCAGTCCTGGGCAATCCCATGATAAAGTCCATACTTATGTCTTCCCATTTCCATGTTGGGATCGATAAAGATTGTAATGGACCAGCAATTTTCATGTGTATGGCCTTGACACGTCTACAAGTGTCACACTTAGACACATAGCGGGCAATTTCAATTTTCATCTTCGTCCACTAGTAGTGCTGCTTTAGATCATGATACATCTTAGTGCTTCCCGGATGAATAGAATAGCGACTAAGATGCGCTTCATCTAAGATTTGCTGGCGGAGTTCTTCATCCTTCGGCACCACTATACGGTTATTGAACCATATCACACCTTGATCGTCTTCTTTGAAACATTTGGCTGTTCCAGCCCTTATCTTCTCCTGTATGTGCTTCATGCCCGCATTATCCTTTTGAGTATCAATTATCCTTTGCAAGATGATTGACTCAAGCTTTAGCTGATTCAGGGTTCCTTGCTGGACCATCCCCAGATTTAGCTTTTCCATCTCTTGACATAAAGTATTGCCAGAGGTCTTCACCATAAGACAGTGGCAGGAAACCTTACGGCTCAATGCATCTGCCACAACATTGGCTTTGCCTGGGTGATAATGAATTTCTAGTTCATAGTCCTTAATAAGCTCAAGCCATCGTCTTTGTCTCATATTCAATTCTGACTGGGTGAAGATATACTTTAAACTTTTATGATCTGTATATATGTGACAGATATTTCCCAGCAGATAGTGACGCCAAATTTTCAGGGCATGAACCACAGCAGCTAGCTCCAGATCATGAGTTGGGTAATGCTCCTCATGTCGGCGCAACTGCCTTGAAGCATATGCAATTACTCGGCCCTCTTGCATTAATACACAGCCGAGTCCACTGCCTGATGCATCACAATATACATCAAATGGCTTGGTGATGTCTGGTTGAGCCAATACCGGAGCAGTGGTTAATAATGTCTTCAATTGTTCAAAAGCTTCATTACACTTAGAAGACCAATTAAATTTACTATCATTCTTCAATAAACTTGTGATTGGCTTCACAAGCTTAGAAAAATCTGGTATGAATCTGCGATAATATCCAGCTAGTCCAAGAAAACTCCAGACTTGGTGAACAGTGGTTGGGGGTTTCCACTCCAGAATATCCTTGACTTTGCTAGGATCTACCGCAATTCCCTGGGCAGATAACACATGCCCCAAAAATTGAATTTCTTCCAGCCAGAACGCGCATTTGCTGAACTTGGCATACAACTGATGTTCCCTCAGGCGCGTCAATACAATCCGTAGATGTTGAGCATGCTCCTCTTCATTTTTGGAATATATCAAGATATCATCGATGAAGACCACCACGAATTTGTCCAACTCGGGCATGAACACCGAGTTCATCAAATAAGTGAAATGGGCAGGAGCATTTGTTAGTCCGAAGGACATTACCAAATATTCAAACAAACCATACCGCGTAGTGAATGCGGTTTTTGGTATATCCTCGGGTCGAATACGGATTTGGTGGTAGCCCGATCTGAGATCAATTTTAGAGAAGACCCTCGCTCCAGTTAGTTGATCAAATAAGATGTCGATCCTCGGAAGAGGGTACTTGTTCTTGATGGTGACCTCATTCAGGGGTCGATAATCCACGCACATTCATAAGGTTTGATCCTTCTTCTTAACAAAAATGGCGGGGCAACCCCATGGAGACGAGCTTGGCCGGATAAATCCTTTATTCAGTAGATCTTATAATTGAATCTTCAATTCTGCCAACTCATTAGGGGGCATACGGTACGATCTTCGAGAAATGGGAGCCGTACCGGGCTTTAACTCAATTACAAATTCTACATCTCTCTCAGGTGGTAGTCCAGGCAAATCTTCCGGAAATACATCTGGAAACTCACATACTACCGGAATATCCTTGATCTCCGGTACAATGGCTTCATATATTCTACCAGAAGCTTTGGCTGGATTGGTTACGGGGATGGACAAAAGAATCTATTCTTGATTATAGCTCAACCTGACGGTTCTCAGCTCAGCGTTGAGAATTGCCTTATATTGGGTTAACCAATTCATACCCAAAATTACATCTATATCCTGACCTTTCAGAACAATCATGTTAGCAGGAAAGTTTCGTCCGGCCATTGTTACTGGCACTTGATAGGCCACTCTCTAGTAAAAATTTGTCCCCCAGGTGAATGAATTTTAAACCCTTCTTTTGATTCATGGCATGAAATGTGATGTTGCTCCACAAATTTCTTGCTAATAAATGTATGCGAAGCACCAGAATCAAAAAGAATAATTGCAGGGTGACTGGCCACGAGAAACGTACCCATCATCACCGGTTCACCTTCCGGTGTAGTGGCCACTTGAGTATAGTATATCCGCCCCGTCTTCTTTGTATTCTTCCCCACATTATTTCCCTTGGGCTAAGCTGATTTCCCAGATCCTTGCTGAGTATTTGATTGATTCTGCTTGGGATATGGGCAATCCTTGATGAAATGTCCAGACTTGCCACAATTGAAACACCCGGTTGAAGAGCTGGGCAAAGCAGGGAATCGAGTGCCCGGGGCACCCGGCTGACTTGGGGTAGTGGGGGCATTATTGGGACGAATGATTATTGGCTGCTTGGAAGGGAATGAGGGTGGACGAGAAAAAGAGCGATTTTGGCTAGAAGGCCGGATCACAAACCGTTGCCTTTTTGCCTGGCCCTGATTAGACTTCTCACCTCCAAATCCCTTGTTTTTCCCGGAACCTGCATATTTTGCTTCAACAGATAGGGCTGTGCTGACAGCCTTTCCATATGTGAGATCTATGCAGGTGGCCATTTTTCTCTGCAATCGATCATTTAGACCTCTCATAAAGCAATTCTTCTTTTTTTAAATCAGTGTTCACCTGATCAATTGCATACTGTGACAGGTGATTGAACTTATTGAGATACTGATTGACAGTATCTCCTCCTTGTTTTAGCTTCATGAACTCTTCTTGCTTCATATGCAGAACACCTTCGGGTATATAGTGCTCGCGGAAGGCCACTTTAAATTCTTCCCATGTTACTTGATGATTAGCAGGTTGAATAGCCACGAAATTTCCCCACCAGGTGCTGGCAGGGCCATGCAGTTGTTGCGCTGCAAATAAAGGCTTCTGTGTCTCTGAACAGCCGAGAAGACCAAATTTTTGCTCAATAACCCGTATCCATTCATCTGCTTCCAATGGGTCCTCAGCCTTGACAAATAGTGGTGGACGGGTTTTAGAGAAATCCAAATATGTGGTTTCACGGGGGCCCTGTTGATAACCCCTTCCACCCTGCTGCTGGAATTGTTGGCCCGCCATTTCTCTCAAAAAGCGGGTATTGTCTGCAGTTGTGTTCACCAAGGCGGCAATCGCCTCGGCCAATGTGGGAGGAACCGGAGGTGGATTTGGAGTAACCTCCCTCCCCCAGAAGTTCCTGCTGCATCCTGTCCTCGAGTCCTGGTAGGCATCTGAGGCAAAGAACATTTGAAATAAATATAATATGCCAGAGAAACCTTCTATTTTACATTACTATCAAAAGTAATGATACAGACTCGATGTTATACAACAGGGTACATTACCCATTATACAATAGTTCAACCTATTATACAACATACTACTTCTATTTCTACAACTATACTACTACTCCTGCTTCTGGTTGATCTTGGCAGCTTCGTCGTCAGGTGTGGGAGACCATTCATCGACCAGCCTCATAGAAGGAGGGGGCCTAAAAAGGTCTAACTCACCACCAAGCGCTTCTCCCGCAACATGTGAGGGTCCGGCTTCTGACCTAACAGAATCCATAGGGGCATTTGGGTGTAATTGCGAATACAGTACATGAACTTCCTCATGTAAAGTATTGCAATATACCTGCAAGTTGTCAATAGCAGTGCTAAGTTCTTCGACTCGTGCTCGAGCCTTCGCTTCCTTAGCCCAGGCTACTGAACGAAACTGTACCGCCCAATCAAGCGCCAAATCTCGATCAGCAAGTTGATCTTGTAGGATGCGGATGTAACTTCTTAATTCATTTATTCGGTCGCCATCCGCGACCGATAAATTGGTCATGCGTTGCAATTCTGTTTGAAGTTGATTCACGCGGGCTTCGAGATCCCCAATTGGATCGTTGCTTCCGCTACTGCTATCTTCCTCCCGCGAGGCAAGTTGGTGTCGAGGTACACCGATAGGCCCAGTATGCTTTCGCGCCGTTTTCCTTGTACGCGGCGGCATTTTCTAAGGGGGAAAATTTATTAGTACAACTCTTAGCATGATGCATGATTAATTACAGAATCAACCTTAGTTGATTCAACCTTCTATACATTGCACTCTTCCTATCTGGTCTTGGAAATAAACTCTTCAGAGATGCTTAGGTAAGAAGAGAAGAAATTTTCTAGATAAGTTTAAGAAAACCTTTTTTTGAAGATGCTACATAATATCTGCCAAGAAGGGCTACGCTCCGATACCAGCTGTGACGGAACCTCCCAAGTCATTAGGCCCACCTACAGTTGTCCTTGTCCAACAGACATCAGACAACCCTGTAGATGTTCCTGAATCACTTGACGAGTTCGGTATCTTTCTCTTACCTTTCCAGGAACGTTTCACCCGTCTGACAGACAGTATGTTCATCGGAGATGCGGAAATGCGGAAGTGATTACATAAACTTACATTTATTTAAAAAGTAAGAGTAAGTCATTTAATACAGACCAGAGTGTAAGGCGAGTGCTGAAAAAGTATTATTACAATACCTGGGAGGCAAAACTCCTCCCATTAAGTTCGTTACATAAAAGTTTTTAAGGAGGACTCGGTCCTCCAGAAGCTTCATTCTTGATTGTCCTCATTTTTCACCACCTTGGTACAAAAACAACACAAGTTTGTTGTCTCCTCACCTAAAAACAACGGGGGAATAAACCCTGAGTATGGAATTACTCAGCAAGTCTTACCCGACTAAAGAAAAGACTCTCAAGGGTATGCTGGTTATATGGGAGTCAAGGTAAGGCCTTTCAATAATCAAAGACTTTGTTTGCAGAATTGCTTACTAAAGTGGATCCTTAAAATCCAATTTTATTGTCAGGTTAAGTAAAATTACCTGCAGCTAGTGTTCTTTCTACCCTAGTTCAATCACTTGACCTGCACTAGCCAATTTCTTATCAACCCTTCATCTTCACTGGATTGCTACGTGTAAGTCAGTGGCCAAGTCTCCATAACCGCGGAGGTACGGCGATCCGAATCGATTATACTCAGCTGAGGATCTCCGATCACACGACATATGTAGCACTTAACCCTTGCATATGTCAACCCGCCATCGAGTTTCTTAAGACTAGATCAGGTTCACGCAAACCAAGAGCACAAATACACCACCGTCCAGCCTCTTGCCACGGAGGGTACATGCTACTCTCGCCACCGCTCCACGCCCATTTAGTGTTATCTTATTCTGGCCTTAGTCTACCCGAGGCAAAGCTTACCCATGACGAGGCATGTGACCAGTTAAAGGGTCCTCGGTCAGCATGCCTACATCGACAAGGTCCTTAATCGACTCAGACGGAGACACTACACCGAGACTCTCTTTCTCGTGCAAGTCACCCGCCCGGTCTCAGCTTAATCATTTAACCCCAAAGGTTGGTACCTGGCAGAGGTACATCTTTTCCGATGTTGAATCCATCACGGCCGTGATGGATTCACCATCAAGTTTTATTTTCGAAAACATACCAACCGCTTTTGCCACATCAACTTTTGTAAAAACAAAACATTTTGTTTTTCTAAAGCAATGCTAAGCATCAAAAATCTTTTTGTAAAACAGGTGATCAAGGAAGGTAATCAAGTTCAAGGAAGGTAATGCAGGAATTGTTTTAGCAATCAACTCCTATCACCTAATGCATCAATCAAGTGAGAAAGATTTTAAAAACATCAAGGAAGGTGGCAAATGCACCGGGGCTTGCCTTTGTTTATGGGTGAGTCAGGCTCAGATCCACAAATATCGAAGTAGAAACAATTCTCAGCCTGAGTTTCCAAAGGTGGTGGTACTTGCTCTTCAGTGGCTTCCACTTCTTCCTCGTGTTCTAATAATAACCATACATATGTATATAAGAATGAATGCCATGTAATGCTCTTGAGAATGCAAAGTTAATATAAACTTATTATCTAAGTCTTGAATACAACTTTCCTTCACGGGACTCCGAGAACTTAGGGTTTCCGGAGTCGGTAAAGGAGTTCACAAGGCAGGGGGGGTTTTGGGGTTTAGTAATCAAACAAGGTCCAAATCAATCCAAATTCTACCCAAGGCTTCTAAATAGTGTATAGGACTTATATAAAAAGTTTGAGCATTTTTGGGATTACCATTTATCTTTTAAAAATCCAGAACTACTACCTTAAACTATTTTAAATACCTTAAAATTCCTAATTTAACCTAAAAATCATGAAACTATTTTTATTAAATTCTAGGGAAAATAAAAAGCCTAGGAAATTTGGTTTCACAATTTTAGGATTTTTCTACATTTTTCCATGGATTTCTAAAGTTATTTTGAAAAAGAAAAGGAGAAAGAGTGAATAGTATTGGGCTGATTTCAGCCCAATCGGCCCAGACCCAGGCAGAAACGTGCCCGCGCGCGCGCCCGCGCTGGCCGTTTTGCACAGGGGACCCCGGGTTTTTGGTTAACTGGAAACAAGTTTCTATTACTGTTTACAGAGTCGCTGACCGTTTGCAAATAGCCCCTTCGGTTTCTATTTCTTCACACGGCCAAGTCCTCGACGGCGTTGCGCACGGCAGAGCTCCGGCGAGCATCTGTACCGGCCGATTGGGGCAACGACTAGGTTCTCCGAGCAACAGACATGAAATTGGGGCTACCTTAATCATTTCCCCCAACCTAATTGCATCTAAGACCAACTAATAAGCTCTGGCCACGGAGCCGTGAACATCGCGACTTGGCGATCGTGTTCCCGGCGATCCCTGGCGGTTCGGTTCAATTAAAGGGGTCGGGGAGCATCACCATCATGTAAGGATGCTAGAACAGGAACGAGGAGGGAATGAGCAGACCTGGGGAAGGCTGGCCACGGTAGGGTGTAGTTCTCGGCGGCGGAGAGGGATTTGGGGGAAGTTGGAAATTAGGACTCCCTGGCGATCGACTGAGGATGATTCTTGGTGGCTGGGTGCTGGATGACTTAGCGGAGCTGGTGGAGGGCTCAATTTATAGGGAGAGCGAGCGGTAGCCGTGAATTTTAACGGCGACATGCAGCGGTCGGAGATAAAGAAGAACCGTGACGCGCGCGAATTAGTGTTGATTAGACAGCAGTGGGGAGCTACGGCGATGTGGTGGAAGGGTTGAGACACGCGGCGCACGGCCGGGAGGCGGCGTTCACCGGCGAGTTTATCTGCTCAGCCGTAGGGTAGAGGGGAAAGCACGGGGGGGTCACCGGAGTGGAGCCCAGCTCACAGGCGGTGAAGATTCCCCTTACCCCGCGACATTATCCGTCTACCTGAGCACGAATCTGCACGCCGTTGACGCGAATTGCGGCGGGGGGTCGTCGGCGGTGGAGTACTCTGAATTCCCCCCGATAGCACTGTACCATCAGAAATTCAGTTTATGATGCCTGACAGAGCAACTTCAGAGCAATTTTTCTCCAATTTTTGCATTACAACTTTGTCATCTATCTGCACCAAAGTTGTAGGGCTGTCATCCAACTATAACTTTGCTACAAGGTGCTCTCACAAAAAGTCACTGGATCATGCTTAAAATTAAGCCCTAAGTTCATGTCATCCCACTGTTAATCTGAATTTCAGATTTCAAGCAGTCTGACAGTCCAACTTCAGGCTCAATTATCTCTAGTTTTTTCTTAACAACTATGCTCACACCCTTAAGCAAAGTTGTTCTCCTATGATTGGGCTATAATTTTGATGTGGTAACCTAGGGCAAAATCTCTTTTGTTTAGAAGTTACAAGGTCACAAAGATGAGCACAATATACTGAAATTCAGACTTAGTCAAAAGAGTTCAAATGTGGCTCTTTTGCAAATAAGTCCAAAACTCAGGGTTTGGCTTGCAAATTCACATATGAGTGACCCAAATGACTTAAGATACTTATTTGACTTGGTTTTTTCACTTTAGTCCAAAAGTGGACTAATTTTGCACATAGGTCCCTAGGGTTTGGTTTTAGGGTTTTCCAGGGTTCCAATTAGGGTTTCTGGTATCCCAGGGGTCTTAAGTCTTGGGATCATTTTGTGACCCTTCCCTTAAAGCTTTTAGGTATTCTTCATTTGGGTTAAGTTTTACCCCTTTATTCTCTATTTAGGGTTAAGCTTCCTACCTAGGGCTCTATTTGCAAAGTGCTAAAACAATACAACTTGTTTGAAATTTTTACCTAGTGAATGCACTCTAGGTGTGTCAAACATATGCAATGCCAATGTTTATGATGCCATGCTCAAGTTTTAATTACAGTAACACCAGGGGTGTTACAACGCGCTCCTCAGGCGAGCGCTTGGCCTGCCCGCTCTTGCCCGAGGTTTTGCCGGAGCTGCACAAGTCGCCCCGATTCCTCGTCGAGCTTGGCCTGCATCTCACGGAGTTGCTCGAGCTGTGAGCCCTGACCCCCCATGGGGACCTAGGCCACAGCTAGCTCCCATGGGATCTCAACGCGAGACGCAGGTGTAAGGGTGTCGTCATTTCCTGGCATGCCGAGGTGGTTTTCTTCGTCGTGATCTTCCTGATCGATGTGGAAGCACTCGCGAGTTGGGTCGCAACCCTCGTCGTCGAGGCTGTGGCCATCATCAGAGCAGCCGGAGAGGCAGTGGTCACATGCGGACATGAAGTCACGCATGGCACCGGGATCACGGAGTCCGGAGAAATCTCAACTGACGTCGGGGTCGTCCTCTTCCTCGGAACCCACGGGTCCAGAGGTTGAGACGGCCGTCAGTCGGTCCCAAGTTGACCACATATGGTACCCCAGAAGGTCAGGATATGCCCTCACGAAAGCGCTCACCGAAGCGGGGTCGCTTGGTGGGTCGAAGCTGAATCTAAAGGGAACGGGATGGAAAACTGAAGGTACCTGTCGATTGGTAGACGACGGTGAAGTTGCATTGGAGATGGAATGTGTCGTTATCTCAGGCGCGAGACTGATGCCCGACAAGTCCTTTGCAAAGGTGCTGGCGTCATCAGTCCGCCTGGGGCTGGTGTTTTGCTGGGAAGCGACACCCGTCGTTGTCTCAGGTGCGAGGATAACGCCCGACATGTCCCCCGCAGGGGTGCCGGCGTCGTCGACTCGCTCTGGTCTGACAGCCGACGAGGTGCTGCCCCCTGCCTGGCCATGGTTGCCCCGTCTCCGTCTCCTCTGGCGAGGAGGGTGGCGGGGTTGACTCAGGTGTTCCTCTTCCGCCACGTGGAGATGTCGCCGTCGAGTTCATCTCTGCCGTGCAGGCTAACGACCGTCGTTGTTGACATGCTGCGGGGGTAGGAGTACCATGTCGTAGCTACCGTCGTGGGACATGAACTCGAGACTCCCGAAGCGGAGCACCGTCCCGGGCTGAAGAGGCTACTGAAGATTGTCCATCTGGAACTCAACGGGAAAGTATTGTCAACACGTAGCGAAGCCCCTACCTGGCTCGCCAACTATCGGTGTTTCGGACCCGGGGGACCCTCAACCGGACCGACTAGTGAATTTTATGCCGCGTGCCCCTGTCCAGATGGGTTGATGCAAGATGGAACATGAAAGGGAATTAGGCTTACACCTATTTCCTAAACTAATTTTGGTGGTTGAATTGTCCAACACAAATAATTGGACTAACTAGTTTGCCCAAGTCTATAAGTTATACAGGTACCAAAGGTACACAATAAGCCAATGAAAAGATCAAAAGAAAAGGGTTCAAACAAAAGAGCAAAGGGACAACCGAAGGCACCCTGGTCTGGGGCACCGGACTGTCCGGTGCGCCACCGGACATGTCCGGTGCACCAGAATTCTCCACGCGCTGAACTCCTCGCCTTCGGGAAAACGCAGAGTCGCTCCGCTATAATTCACCGGACTGTCCGGTGTACACCGGACAGTGTCCGGTGCTCCAGGGATGAAGCGACTCTGAACTCGCCAGCTTCGGGAATTCACAACGGCTCTCCGCTATAATTCACCGGACATGTCCGGTGTACACCGGACTGTCTGGTGTATCTGCGGAGCAACGGCTACTTCGGCGCCAACGGTCACCTGCAGGCGCACTGCAGGCGCATTTAATGCGCGCCAGAGCGCGCAGAAGTCAGGCACGCGCGAACAGGCGCACCGGACACTCTACAGTGCATGTCCGGTGCGCCACAGGACATCAAGGCGGGCCCTACGTCAGAGCTCCAACGGTCGGAACCCTAACGTTCGGGTGACGTGGCTGGCGCACCGGACATGTTCGGTGTGCACCGGACTGTCCGGTGCACCATGCGACAGACAGCCTCCACCCAAACGGCTAGTTTGGTGGTTGGGGCTATAAATACCCCCAACCACCCCACATTCAAGTCATCCAAGTTTTCCACTTCTCAACCACTTACAAGAGCTAGGCATTCAATTCTAGACACACTCAAGTGATCAAATCCTCTCCAATTCCACACAAGGCTTTAGTGATTAGCGAGAGAGATTTGTCGTGTTCTTTTGAGCTCTTGCGCTTGGATTGCTTCTTTTCTTTCTCACTTGTTCTTGTGATCAAAACTCATTTGTAACCGAGGCAAGAGACACCAATTGTGTGGTGGTCCTTGCGGGGAAGTTTTGTTCCCGGTTTGACTTGAGAAGAGAAGCTCACTCGGTCCGAGGGACCGTTTGAGAGAGGGTAAGGGTTGAAAGAGACCCGGCCTTTATGGCCTCCTCAACGGGGAGTAGGTTTGCAAGAACCGAACCTCGGTAAAACAAATCCGCATGTCACACTCTTCATTTGCTTGCGATTTGTTTTGCGCCCTCTCTCTCGAACTCATTATTATTTCTAACGCTAACCCGGCTTGTAGTTGTGATTAATTTTGTAAATTTCAGTTTCGCCCTATTCACCCCCTCTCTAGGCGACTTTCAATTAGTATCAGAGCCCGGTGCTTCATTAGAGCCTAACCGCTCGAAGTGATGTCGGGAGATCACACCAAGAGGGAGATGGAGACCGGCGACAAGCCCACTACGAGTCACGGGAGCACTTCATCGGAAGAGTCCCACACCAAGAGGAAGGAGAAGAAGAAGAACTCCTCCAACAAGGGGAAGGGGAAGGAGAAGAAATCCTCTTCCCACAAGTCACATCGGAGAGGCGACAAGCACAAGAGGATGAGGAAAGTGGTCTACTACGAGACCGACACTTCATCAACGTCGACCTCCGACTCCGACGCACCGTCCGTTACTTCTAAGCGCCAAGAGCGCAAGAAGTATAGTAAGATCCCCCTACGCTACCCTCACACTTCAAAACGTACTCCTTTACTCTCCGTTCCATTAGGCAAACCACCGGTTTTTGACGGTGAAGATTATAATATGTGGAGTGACAAAATGAGACACCATCTAACCTCACTCCACACAAGCATATGGAATGTTGTTGAGTTTGGTGTACAGGTACCATCCGTAGGGGATGAAAACTACGACTCGGACGAGGTGGCCCAAATCCACCACTTTAACTCCCAAGCAACCACTATACTCCTCGCCTCTCTAAGTCGAGAGGAGTATAACAAGGTGCAAGGGTTAAAAAGTGCGAAGGAGATTTGGGACGTACTCAAGACCGCACATGAAGGATACGAGGTGACAAAGATCACCAAGCGGGAAACGATCGAGGGGGAGTTCGGTCGCTTCATGCTTCACCAAGGGGAGGATCCACAAGCTATGTACAATCGCTTAAAGACCTTGGTGAACCAAGTGCGCAACCTCGAGAGCGAAAAATGGGATGACCATGAGATGGTCGAGGTTATTCTTAGATCCCTCGTATTGCTTAACCCTACACAAGTTCAATTAATTCGATGTGATCCTAGATATAAGCTAATGTCTCCCGAGGAGGTTATAGGAAAATTTGTGAGCTTTGAGCTAATGATTAAAGGCTCAAAGAAAATCATCGAGCAAGGCACCTCCTCCACGCCCGAGGCACAACCCGTCGCATTCAAGGCGACGGAAGAAAAGAAGGAGGAGGCTACTCCAAGTCGAACACCCATCGATGACTCCAAGCTCGACAATGAGGAGATGGCGCTCATCATCAAGAGCTTCCGCCAAATCCTCAAGCAAAGGAGGGGGAAAGACTACAAGCCCCGCTCCAAGAAGGTGTGCTACAAATGTGGTAAGCCCGGTCATTTTATAGCAAAATGTCCACTATCTAGTGACAGTGACAGGGGCGACGACAAGAAGGGCAAAAGAAGAGAAAAGAAGAGGTACCACAAGAAGAAGGGCGGCGATGCCCACGTGTGCCGCGAGTGGGACTCGGACGAGAGCTCCATCGACTCCTCCTCCGACGAGGACGCCGCCAACATCGCCGGCCGTCACCAAGAGTCTTCTCTTCCCCAACGTCGGCCACAAATGCCTCATGGCCAAGGACGGCAAAAGGAAGAAGGTTAAATCCAAATCCTCCACTAAATATGAGTCCTCTAGTGATAATAATGCTAGTGATGAGGAAGATAATTTGCGTACTCTTTTTGCCGACCTCAACATGCAACAAAAGGAAAAACTAAATGAGCTAATTAGTGCCATCCATGAGAAGGATGATCTCTTGGACTCCCAAGAGGACTTTCTAATCAAGGAGAACAAAAAGCATGTTAAAGTTAAAAATGCTTATGCTCTACAAGTTGAAAAATGTGAAAAATTGTCTAGTGAGCTAAGCACTTGCCATGAGACTATTGACAACCTTAGAAATGAAAATGCTAGATTAATTGCTAAGGTTGATTCACATGTTTGTGATGTTTCAATTCCCAGTCTTAGAAATGATAATGTTGATTTACATGCTAAGATTAAGGAATTGAATGATTCTCTTGCTAGCCTTAGGATTGAAAATGAAAAATCAATTGCTAAGGCTAAAGATTTTGATGTTTGCAATGTTACTATTTCTAACCTTAGAAGTGAGAATGATATATTACATGCTAAGGTTGTAGAATTAAAATCTTGCAAACCCTCTACATCTACTGTTGAGCATGTTTCTATTTGCACTAGATGTAGAGATGTTGATATTGATGCTATTCATGATCATATGGTCTTAATTAAACACCAAAATGATCATATAGCAAAATTAGATGCTAAAATTACCGAGCATAACTTGGAAAATGAAAAGTTTAAATTTGCTAGAAGTATGCTCTATAATGGGAGACGCCCTGGCATCAAGGATGGCATTGGCTTCCAAAGGGGAGACAATGTCAAACTTAATGCCCCTCCTAAAAATTTGTCTAACTTTGTTAAGGGCAAGGCTCCCATGCCTCAGGATAATGAGGGTTACATTTTGTACCCTGCCGGTTATCCCGAGAGCAAAATTAGGAGAATTCATTCTAGGAAGTCTCACTCTGGCCTTAATTATGCTTTTATGTATACGGGTGAGACATCTAGTTCTAGGCAACCAACCCGTGCTAAGTTGCCTAAGAAGAAAACTCCTAGTGCATCAAATGATCATGACATTTCATTCAAAACTTTTGATGCATCATATGTGCTTACTAACAAATCCGGCAAGGTAGTTGCCAAGTTTGTTGGGGGCAAACACAAGAGCTCCAAGACTTGTGTTTGGGTACCCAAAGTTCTTGTTTCTAATGCCAAAGGACCCAAAACCGTTTGGGTACCTAAAGTCAAGAACTAAACTTGTTTTATAGGTTTATGCATCCGGGGGCTCAAGTTGGATCATCGACAGCGGGTGCACAAACCACATGACAGGGGAGAAGAAGATGTTCTCCTCCTACGAGAAAAACCACGATCCCCAACGAGCTATTACAGTCGGGGATGGAAACCAAGGTTTGGTCAAAGGTTTGGGTAAAATAGCTATATCTCCTAACCATTCCATTTCTAATGTTTTTCTTGTAGATTCTTTAGATTACAATTTGCTTTCCGTTTCGCAATTATGTCAAATGGGCTACAACTGTCTATTTACTGATGTAGGTGTCACTGTCTTTAGAAGAAGTGATGATTCAATAGCATTTAAGGGAGTGTTAGAGGGTCAGCTATACTTGGTAGATTTTGATAGAGCTGAACTCGACACTTGCTTAATTGCTAAGACTAACATGGGTTGGCTCTGGCACCGCCGACTAGCTCATGTTGGAATGAAGAATCTTCATAAGCTTCTAAAGGGAGAGCACATTTTAGGACTAACAAATGTTCATTTTGAGAAAGACAGGATTTGTAGCGCATGCCAAGCCGGGAAGCAAGTTGGCACTCATCATCCACACAAAAACATCATGACAAGTGACAGGCCACTGGAGCTCCTACACATGGATTTATTCGGCCCGATCGCTTACATAAGCATCGGCGGGAGTAAGTACTGTCTAGTTATTGTGGATGATTATTCTCGCTTCACTTGGGTGTTCTTTTTGTAGGAAAAATCCCATACCCAAGAGACCTTAAAGGGATTCTTGAGACGGGCTCAAAATGAGTTCAGCTTAAGGATCAAGAAAATTAGAAGCGACAACGGGACGGAGTTCAAGAACTCTCAAATTGAAGGCTTCCTTGAGGAGGAGGGCATCAAGCATGAGTTCTCTTCTCCCTACACCCCACAACAAAATGGTGTAGTGGAGAGGAAGAATCAAACTCTATTGGACATGGCAAGAACCATGCTTGATGAGTACAAGACGTCGGATCGGTTTTGGGCCGAGGCGGTCAACACCGCCTGCTACGCCATCAACTGGTTATATCTACACCGAATCCTCAAGAAGACATCCTATGAACTCCTGACCGGTAAAAAGCCCAATATTTCATATTTTAGAGCTTTTGGTAGCAAATGCTTTATTCTTGTTAAAAGAGGTAGAAAATCTAAATTTGCTCCTAAAACTGTAGAAGGCTTTTTACTAGGATATGACTCAAACACAAGGGCATATAGAGTCTTTAACAAGTCCTCAGGACTTGTTGAAGTTTCTTGTGACGTTGTGTTTGATGAGACTAACGGCTCTCAAGTAGAGCAAGTTGATCTTGATGAGATAGGTGAAGAACAGGCTCTGTGCATCGCGCTAAGGAACATGTCCATTGGGGATGTGTGCCCTAAGGAATCCGAAGAGCCTCCACATGCACAAGATCAACCATCCTCCTCCACACAAGCATCCCCACCAACTCAAAATGAGGATGAGGCTCAAGTTGATGAAGGAGAAGATCAAGGAGATGAGCCATCTCAAGATGACGGCAATGATCAAGGGGGAGATGACAATGATCAAGATAAGGAGGATGAAGAACCAAGGCCGCCACACCCAAGAGTCCACCAAGCAATCCAACGAGATCACCCCGTCGACACCATCCTCGGCGACATTCATAAGGGGGTAACCACTCGATCTCGTGTTGCACATTTTTGTGAGCATTACTCTTTTGTTTCCTCTATTGAGCCACATAGGGTAGAGGAAGCACTTCAAGATTCGGATTGGGTGATGACGATGCAAGAGGAGCTCAACAACTTCACTAGGAATGAGGTATGGCATTTAGTTCCACGTCCTAACCAAAATGTTGTAGGAACCAAATGGGTCTTCCGCAACAAGCAAGACGAGCATGGTGTGGTGACAAGGAACAAAGCTCGACTTGTGGCCAAGGGATACTCCCAAGTCGAAGGTTTGGATTTCGGTGAAACCTATGCACCCGTAGCTAGGCTTGAGTCAATTCGCATATTATTAGCCTATGCTACTTACCATGGCTTCAAGCTTTATCAAATGGACGTGAAGAGTGCCAACCTCAATGGACCAATCAAGGAAGAGATCTATGTTGAGCAACCTCCCGGCTTTGAAGACAGTGAGTACCCTAACCATGTCTATAGGCTCTCTAAGGCGCTTTATGGGCTCAAGCAAGCCCCAAGAGCATGGTATGAATGCCTTAGAGATTTCCTTATTGCTAATGGCTTCAAAGTCAGCAAGGCTGATCCTACTTTATTTACTAAAACTCTTGACAATGATTTGTTTGTATGCCAAATTTATGTTGATGATATTATATTTGGGTCTACTAACGAATCTACATGTGAGGAATTTAGTAGGATCATGACACAAAAATTCGAGATGTCAATGATGGGGGAGTTGAAGTATTTCTTAGGATTTCAAGTAAAGCAACTCCAAGAGGGCACCTTCATTTGCCAAACGAAGTATACTCAAGACATTCTAACCAAGTTTGGAATGAAGGATGCCAAGCCCATCAAGACACCCATGGGAACCAATGGGCATCTCGACCTCGACACGGGAGGTAAATCCGTCGATCAAAAGGTATACCGGTCGATGATTGGTTCATTGCTTTATTTATGTGCATCTCGACCGGACATTATGCTTTCCGTATGCATGTGTGCAAGATTCCAAGCCGACCCTAAGGAATCACACCTTACGGCCGTAAAACGAATCTTGAGATATTTGGCTTATACTCCTAAGTTTGGGCTTTGGTACCCTCGGGGATCCACATTTGATTTGATTGGTTATTCGGATGCCGATTGGGTGGGGTGTAAGATTAATAGAAAGAGCACATCGGGGACTTGCCAGTTCTTGGGAAGGTCCTTGGTGTCTTGGGCTTCAAAGAAGCAAAATTCGGTCGCTCTTTCTACCGCCGAAGCCGAGTACATTGCCGCAGGCTATTGTTGCGCACAATTGCTTTGGATGAGGCAAACCCTGCGGGACTATGGTTACAAATTAACCAAAGTTCCTCTTCTATGTGATAATGAAAGTGCAATCCGCATGGCGGATAATCCCGTTGAGCATAGCTGCACTAAACACATAGCCATTCGGTATCATTTTCTTAGGGATCACCAACAAAAGGGGGATATCGAGATTGCATACATTAACACTAAAGATCAATTAGCCGATATCTTTACCAAGCCACTAGATGAACAAACGTTTACCAAACTTAGGCATGAGCTCAATATTCTTGATTCTAGGAATTTCTTTTGCTAAACTTGCACACATCGCTCATAAGTATACCTTTGATCATATCTCTTTTATATATGCTATGACTAATGTGTTTTCAAGTGTATTTCAAACCAAGTCATAGGTATATTGAAAGGGAATTGGAGTCTTCGGCGAAGACAAAGGCTTCCACTCCACTCTACTACTCATCCTTCGCCGTCGCTCCGCTTCACTCTCCATCTTTGGTATAATCTTCACTCCTATGTTTATTTACCAAAGGGGAGAAAGTAGTTATACAAGGGCTTATATCTCACTCAAAGTATCTGTTTTTGGCGATTCATGCCAAAGGGGGAGAAAGTATGAGCCCAAAGCAAAAGGACCGCACCACCACCCTAATTTAAAATGATTTTCAATTGATAAATTTTAAATTAGTATCTCTTTGTGTTCTAAAGGGGGAGAAAGTAGTACCTTAAAACCCTCTTGAACACTAAGAGGAGAATTTATTTGAGGGGGAGTTTTGTTTAGTCAAAGGAAAAGCATTTGGAACAAGGGGACAAAATTTCAAATCTTAAAAATGCTTTGCAAAATCTTATTCACTTGCCTTTGACTACTTGCAAAAAGACTTTGAATAGGATTTACAAAAAGAATTTGCAAAAACAAAACATGTGGTGCAAGCGTGGTCCAAAATGTTAAAAATAAAGAAACAATCCATGCATATCTAGTAAGTGATATTTATTGGCTCAAATTCTAGGTAACCTTTGCACTTACATTTTGCAAACTAGTTCAATTCTGCACTTCTACATTTGCTTTGGTTTGTGTTGGCATCAATCACCAAAAAGGGGGAGATTGAAAGGGAATTAGGCTTACACCTATTTTCTAAACTAATTTTTGTGGTTGAATTGTCCAACACAAATAATTGGACTAACTAGTTTGCCCAAGTTTATAAGTTATACAGGTACCAAAGGTTCACAATAAGCCAATGAAAAGATCAAAAGAAAAGGGTTCAAACAAAAGAGCAAAGGGACAACCGAAGGCACCCTGGTCTGGGGCACCGGACTGTCTGGTGCGCCACCGGACATGTCCGGTGCACCAGGATTCTCCACGCGCTGAACTCCTCGCCTTCGGGAAAACACAGAGTCGCTCCGCTATAATTCACCGGACTGTCCGGTATACACCGGACAGTGTCCGGTGCTCCAGGGATGAAGCGACTCTGAACTCGCCAGCTTCGGGAATTCGCAACGGCTCTCCGCTATAATTCACCGGACATGTCCGGTGTACACCGGACTGTCCGGTGTATCTGCGGAGCAATGGCTACTTCGACGCCAACGGTCACCTGCAGGCGCACTGCAGGCGCATTTAATGCGCGCCAGAGCGCGCAGAAGTCAGGCACGCGCGAACAGGCGCACCGGACACTCTACAGTGCATGTCCGGTGCGCCACAGGACATCAAGGCGAGCCCTGCGTCAGAGTTCCAACGGTCGGAACCCTAACGTTCGAGTGACGTGGCTGGCGCACCGGACATGTCCGGTGTGCACTGGACTGTCCGGTGCACCATGCGACAGACAGCCTCCACCCAAACGGCTAGTTTGGTGGTTGGGGCTATAAGTACCCCCAACCACCCCACATTCAAGTCATCCAAGTTTTCCACTTCTCAACCACTTACAAGAGCTAGGCATTCAATTCTAGACACACTCAAGTGATCAAATCCTCTCCAATTCCACACAAGGCTTTAGTGATTAGCGAGAGAGATTTGTCGTGTTCTTTTCAGCTCTTGCGCTTGGATTGCTTCTTTTCTTTCTCACTTGTTCTTGTGATCAAAACTCATTTGTAACCGAGGCAAGAGACACCAATTGGGTGGTGGTCCTTGCGGGGAAGTTTTGTTCCCGGTTTGACTTGAGAAGAGAAGCTCACTCGGTCCGAGGGACCGTTTGAGAGAGGGTAAGGGTTGAAAGAGACCCGGCCTTTGTGGCCTCCTCAACGGGGAGTAGGTTTGCAAGAACCGAACCTCGGTAAAACAAATCCGCGTGTCACACTCTTCATTTGCTTGCGATTTGTTTTGCGCCCTCTCTCTCGGACTCATTATTATTTCTAACGCTAACCCGGCTTGTAGTTGTGATTAATTTTGTAAATTTCAGTTTTGCCCTATTCACCCCCCCTCTAGGCGACTTTCAGAACACAAGAGGGGGAATGAGACTTATGTTATCTCGCACCGGGGGTGCTTGCAGTAGGGGTTACAAGCTGAGCGAGAGCGAGAGAGCGAAAGAGAGAGAGAGAGAGAGAGAGAGAGAGAGAGAGAGGGTTCGGCCTTGAGTTGTCTGAGTTAGCCTCCTCCACGTCTCTCCCACTCTGCCAGCCTCCACTCGCCCCCGCCCTTTCTTTGGAAGGCCCTGGACATCCCCTTTTATAGATGCAAGGAGATGGTCCAGCTGTACAATGGGGGTGTAGCAATGTGCTAATGTGTCCGGCGGAGAAGTGCTTGAGTCCTGTATGAAGCGCAGCTGGCAGTGCGGCATGGATCCTGCTGACGTTTCCTTGCTTCCGTAGAGAGCTCGTGGACTATTGACATCATGGACGCATGCGGGGAACCATCATTACCTGTTGCCAGAGTAATCTAGATGTGACTCCGGTCTTGTTCCTTCGTAGCCTGGGGCGGCTAGCTAGAGGTACGGTAATGATGTATCCCCTGTAGCGTAGTCGGTCCGAGGCCGAGGTCGGGCGAGGCGGCGACTCTTCCCGAGGCCGAGGTCGGGCGAGGCGGAGACCTCTTCCCGAGGCCGAGACGTCGGTTGAGACCTGGGGTCGGGCGAGGCGGAGACCTTCTCCCGAGGCTGAGGCCAGGGGTTGGGCGAGGCGGAGACCCCTGTTGCGCCCGAGGCCGTACTCGGGAAAGGCCGTGACTGTTGTTAGTCTTCCCCTGGTGGTTGGCACAGTAGCCGGAGCGGGGCGAACAGTGCTGTTTTCCTGTCAGAACGGTCAGTGAAAGGGCGAAGTGACTGCGGTCACTTCGACCTTGCCGACTGAGGCGCGCGTGTCAGGATAAGGTGTCAGGCGATCCCCGCATTAAATGCGCACGCGATACGGTCGGTTGGTAAGGCGATTTGGCCGAGGTCGCTGCACGACAAAGTTCGCCCGAGCTTGGCTTCGGGTGAGCCGAGGGTGCGCCCACTGCCTGTAGAGGCCCTCGGGCGAGGCATGAATCCGCCCGGGACTACTGTTCCCGCCCGAGGCTGGGCTCGGGTGAGATCGCGTCCCTTGGTGGACGAGGCCCTGACTTGAACCATGCTTATCAGTCTTCGCGGTTTGTTCTGAAGATGCTTTCCAGTCGTGTTTAGGAGTGTTGGGGGTACCCCTAATTATGGTACCCAACATAGCTCGTTTGTATTACTTACATTGGGGATATCTAGTATGGGTCGGAGCGAAGCCGGATCCGTCGCCCGTTGTCGGACGACCTTGTTGTTCATGTCCACTTTGAAGTTGGCCAAGAACTTTGCTTTTGCCTCCTGGATCATCCGCTCCTTGTGCTCCTCGAACTAAAGTTGTTCGTCGGCCGGCAAGGTTTCCCAAGTCGGCTCTATAATATTGGTACGGGAGACTTCAGAACTATCCCTTGAGCCGGCCATTGAGGGCCGATTTGATGGGTCTATATGTGTTGTCCCCAGCGGAGTCGCCAAAAAGTATGTTGACACCTTTTTTGGACGCCAATCACTCAACAAGAACCGTGGCGGTGCTCTCTGGTCAGGCGCGGACGGTCCGCGGCCAGGGGCCGGACGGTCCGCGACCTGGCGCAGGGGCTAGGGTTCCCTGTCTGACGGCCGGACGGTCCGCGCCCTAGGGCCGGATGGTCCGCGCGTGCGCAGGGGCGGCGGAAGATTGTCGGCGGCGCCTGGATTTCGCTCCCGGGAGGGACCCCGTCGGGGAGGAGAGATCCTAGGTGATGTCTAGGCTCGGCAGGTCGACCTAGACTCCTCTAATCGACGTAGAGTCGAAGAGAAGCGAAGAATTTAGGGATTGGAAGGCTAAACTAGAAATAGGCTAGAACTACTTCTAAGAATAAATGTAAATTGTATTGATTGATGGTTCGATTGATTGATTCAAATCGGCCGTATACCTCTCTATTTATAGAGGGGGCTGGATCCTTTACAAACTAAATTCCGAGTTAATTCAGCGAATCTAGCTAACAATCGTAGCACAAAACTCGGAACACTAATCTATTCTGCGCACGTGCGGACCGTCCGGCCTCAGGGCCAGACCGTCCGCAGCTCAATTTGGAGCTCAACAAAATGATAATTCACCTCTAAATTTTTTAGAATGCCTTCAATAATCATTGTTTGGGGGAAAATTTTTATCATTTTTTTTGGAGTTGCTCAAAGACCAAAAGTGCTTAAATTGGAGGGTATCAAAGTCGAAGAATAGTTAGGAGACGAAGGAAAATCGACGGTAGTTAGATTAGATGGGAAGGAATGGAGTAGATGGCTATGGCTATACGCATTTCATGTACCGAAACGACGAATCCAGAAATATAGAGATCATTAACTTCATTTCCTTTCTTAGTTCTAGCTCTTGTTCTGTGCGATCTAATTGGTTTCTTATCCTGACACGTTATCAGCATCAACCCTGCCGAGAAACGTGTCGAAATGCTTGTTCATTCACCTTTTATCACTTGCCCACTTCGTCACATGAACAAGCTACGTCGTACGTACGAAGGCAGCTCAGCCACCGGCAGTCCGGCACCATCGAAATCGAAGCTGCTCCACCAGTCCTCCTTCAAGCGCTGACGATGGGGGAGGTGAGGACTGAGGACGGGTCCGCCGCCGCGTGCCAATCCAAAGCGCTGTGCACAAAAGATCAAGCAAGGAGGGAATACAATATCTATTGAATAAATGTTAGGAATTTAGGAAGTGTTTGGTTTAAAGAACTAGTATATTTTAGATAAGACAGTGCATCATGAGTTCATTCCATTAATTTAGTAGAATGGACTCATTTCCTCAAATTATTATTAATTATTAGTCTATGAGAAATAAATTGTTCTACAAACCAAAGGAAAAAGTGGAAAGATGATAGACTAACTCATTTATCGAACCAAACACCCTATTAGTCATTTTCCATTAGGAAAAAAGCGAGCAAGTAACTGTTAGAGCATCTCCAACAATGCCTCAAACTAGTGCCTCAAATTGAAATATATGGCTTTACACAAGAAAAATCACTCCAACAGTGCCTCAATTCAACAAATTTTGTCAAAAAACTATAGGGCACCTTCTCAAGTGCCTCAAATATACTACACCGTAGTGGTTTTTATAGGTCTCGTTGTTGGAGATGCTCTTAGCTGGGTTATATGTAAGATATCAATATACTTGTTCTCTGAGGATCTGATCAGAAACTTAGCTATTTTTAGCTGTTATTGTTAGCTGCTTGCAACCCAGCTGTCCTTATATGCAATCCTAAATGAACGTGGTTCCATTAGTGATATGTGTTTTTTTTTTGTCATCGTGAAACAAATATCCGGCAGAGAGCAAAAGATACCATTTATCCGAGTCATCATCTGCAGACGTTCTCACCACTTGATTGGAGCCTAAACCATAAGTACACATAACCAGCAGTGGCTCATCTTCATAGTCATAGATGGCAATGCCAAGGACTAGCCCGACAAATAATTGCAACCCCACATCAACTCCAGAACGAGCACCTGCCAGGCATGCCAAACCAGTTCTTGCTCGGTGCAGGCAGACATTTTCGCAAGCTGCCATGCCGGTCGCGCACGGATTGACAGCATGGGGAGTTGCGGTAACTAACATTTCGCGTGAAACCCCCCGACGTGCCGACCCGAAGCACCGTTTCCTCGGTTAGCTTTGAAGGTTCCAACAGCCCAAAACGGCCTCCTGTCCGCCGCCCGTCCACCCACCCGTCAACCGCGTCTCCGGCGCGCCCCTATACCTCCTCCGTTTCCTTCCCCTCCCAGCACCTACTCCAATGCGACCACACTTCTCGATTCTTGCGCGAGCCGATCTTGGCCATCGGCGTCGCTGACGCACGTCAACTAGAGGAGCCATTCGCAAATAACCGGGTGCGTGTGCATGGCGCCGAGCAAGCTCCGGCAGGCGATGGGCGCGGCCAAGGACCAGACAACCATCGCCCTCGCTAGGGCGAGCGCCGTGGACGAGGTGGCCTCGGATGTCGAGGCGTCCATCGTGAGGGCCACGGCGCACGGCGAGTCCGTCCCCGCAGACGACCGCCACGCCGCGGAGATCCTCACGCTGACGCGCTACTCCCGCGCGCGCGTGGCCGCGTGCGTGGCCTCCGTGTCGCGCCGGCTCGGGCGGGCGCGGGCGTGGCCCGTCGCCGTCAAGGCGCTGGCGCTCGTGCACCGCCTGCTCGCGGAGGGGGACCCGGCGTACGAGCAGGAGGTGTTCCTCGCCACGCGGCGCGGCAGGCGCATGCTCGACCTGTCCCGGTTCCGCGACCGCGACCGCGACCGCGACTGGTGCTTCGCCGCGTTCGTGCACGCCTACGCCACGTACCTCGACGACCGGCTCAAGCACCGGATGCAGGCCCGCGGAGCAGGCGGGGCCAGCCCGGGCAAATGGCACGTCGACGGCGACCCTGACGCGATGGCGTGCGAGGTGGCCGAGGCGGCCTGGGAGCTCGTGCCGCGGGGAAGGTCGGCGTCGGCGACCGAGACGACGGCGGCAGAGGATGTCATCGGGAAGGCGCAGCAGCTAAAGCACCTCCTCGGCCGGTTCATCCAGTGCCGGCCGACGGGGAAGGCGAGGACGAACCCGGTGGTGACGGCGGCGCTGTACAGGCTGGTGAAGGAGAGCGCGGCGATGTACTGCGAGCTCACGGAGGTGATGGTCGTGCTCTTGGACCGCTTCGCCGACCTGGGCACTCCTGCCTGCGTGCGCGTCCACTCCATCTTCACCAGCCTCGCGAAGCTGGTCGACGAGCTCGACGACTTCTACTCGTGGTGCAAGGCCACCGACGTGTGCCGCCCGTCGGATATCCCCGAGATACAACGCGTCAAGCAGACGAATCTGGACCTCATGGACGAGTTCATCCGTGACAGGCAAGCGTCGGCGTCCCCGTGGGGCCGCTCGCCGCCTACCCCCATCAAGAAGAACGACGTCAGAGGAACAGAGCCGACGCCGAAACAGCAGCAGGGTGTTGCGCCGAAGGAGAACAGTGCCGGCAAGGCTGCGCCGGCGGAACCTGCTACCTCACCCGTCGTCGTGGACGTGGTCCACGACGACAAGACAGCCGACTTCTTGAACTTGGGCGAAGACGCATCGCCGTCATCCGGCGAAGAAGAGCATGGGAGGAATCTGACACTGGCGCTGTTCGAGGGTAACTCGGCGGAGGCTGCGCCGAAATGGGTGGCGTTCGACGATTCAGAAGCCGACTGGGAGACGGCGCTGGTGCAGTCCACAAGCACCCAACGATCGGAGCTCCGTGCGTTCGCCGGAAGCGCAAGCAGTATGGCAACGCAGCCGCTTGGCGCGACGGTGCTTGCCCTGCCGCCACCGCTTGGGGCCAGCACCGCAAGGGCCGATCCATTCGCCGCGTCCCTGGCGGTGCCTCCGCCGATATGTGTTCAGATGACGGACTTGCAGACAAGGCAGCGGCTCCTTATGCAGGAGCAGAATTCATGGCACCAGTATGAAATGCATAGGGCAGCCTGGAGTTACAATCTGCTGTAAGCTCGTACTGTTTCGGGTCAATAACAAAATCTCAATGTCGAACACACAACACACATTTCACAGCTAAACATTTTGGAGATTGCTTTAGGGCCCGTTCGCTTGTACAGGAATAAACCCGGATTCGTTTCAGCTCATCAAAATCTATATAAATTAGAGAAGTAATCCGGCTAGGAATCAATCCAGAGCTCCAATCCCTAAAAACCGAACAGGGCCTTAGTTGCTTGTTGTAAAGGTGTACGGGTTTGGGTTTTATTATTATACCACTAAGGCCTTGTTGCTATATTCCCATTCCACATAGGGTTTGTTTGTTTTAGTGTCAATCCATGTGCAATGAATGGAATTAGGTGTATTTAGATTCATAGCAAGTCAAAAAAATTAATCCCTTACAATGGGACGAGAATAACCGAATAAAGTCTAGATTGGATGGGTTAAAAAAATATGAAGAATTTTGGCTTGGTACCCACACAATTCTATCCGTGGATTAAAAAGGAAACAAATAAGGTCTAATATAATTTTGGGACTTGAGAGTACATGATTTCTGCCATAGTGGAATATTGCAAGATTGTAGCGTGATTATACTCCCACTGTCCTAAAATATTTGTTGTTTTAGCTTTTGATATTTTTTTTGTGTGATTATGAATTTAGACACATATATAAAATAAATACATATATAAAACAAATGTATTAATTATCGTATGAACGAATTTTATTTTAGAACGAAGGGGTACATATAAAGTCAGGTCGGTGGCAAATGGCTTTAAACAACAATATGTTACATAGTGAGTAAACATTCGGTCCTGTGATTAATGCAGGTACTACCAGGATCATTCTTGTTGTGAATAATATTATAGTGCAACTAACTTGTATGTATAAGAGAATAAATACACACAAAACCTCTTATAAAAGGAGGAAATACAATCCCTATGTATCTAACACCCCTAAAAACTCAAGATGGATCTACAACATTGAGTTTAGAGAGAGAGAGAGAGAGAGAATCTACGATGAACTCGATTATGTGCCTACGTGAAGAAATCACACAACCAAATCTCTGAAGGCTTAAATCATAGCTCGGTCTTACACAAATATACAGATGATCAAAGTGGTACAATGCTCACATCCAATTTTAAATCTAAACATCCATTTTACATCTAACAGCAGCACTAATTTTATAAATAGCCTCTTTTTCCTATGGTAGAAGGGGTTCTTCGTAAAATTGATTAGTACCATTAGATGCTAGATGTATCATATTTAAAATGTGCACGTGAGCACCACATCCATTTGATTACTAGATACGTTCCTATTTATTTGTAACATCCAGTCCACTGCCGAACCGGTGGTACTTACTCCTGGCAGCCCTCTAGGATTATATATCATCTCCACATACCAATACGAGTCTTTTGTGCACACTTTGTCATCACTCATGCGCACCCGAAAAAACTTTCCGGTCAATAACTCATCCTAAATTGCTCCAATCCAAGCGTGCTTAACTTGGTGGTTCTTTCGAGATACGCTTCAGAAAAAAAGATGCACCTTGTTGTTGATATGAGTATTATATTAATTCTATTAAGCCTTGGCTAGGATATCACCATCCCCTAGTGCCAGGATATCATAATCTAGGCCCCTTAGAAAACCGACGTCCTCGTCGGTCAATCCCAATCCAGAAACCTCTCCTCTTAGCCATGTATGTGTGTCTAGTATCGTCATATTTCATGCCATGTAACCACTCACATGCACCATATACTCCAACCCCTAACCCCCACACGCCCGTGAAACCATGAGGGTCAGCTCTGACACCTCTTGTAACACCCCGTCCACTGCTAGACCGGCGGTACTTATTCCTGGCAGCTCTTTAAGATCATATATTGTCCCTCACAGACCAAAACGGGTCCTTTGTGAGCACTTTGTCATCACTCATGCGTACCCGAGAAAACTTCCCGATCAGACACTCATCCCAAATTGCTATAAGCCAAGCATACTTAACTTAGAGGTTTTTTCGAGATATGCTTCCAAAAAAAGATGTAACTTGTTAATATAAGTGCTCTATTAATTCTATTATGTCTTAAGCTAGGATATCTGTTAGGATTTATGGGCTTGGCCCAGTTGAGAAATTCAAATAAATCTCAGGAAAATCTCAAAAGCCCATATAAGTGTATGGCTAGGGGATAGGTGGAACCAATAGCACCATATTGCTAGTTCTAGTGGAGTAGAGCTAGCTTAAATATGGAAACAACACTCACTCACCAAGTCATGGATGAGAGGAGAGAGTGTGGAGAGCCACACGCGCGCGCGTGCTCGCTCGCCTCGCCTGGCCTGGCCTGGCCTGGCCTGGCCTGGCCTGGGCGGGGCGGGGCGGGGCAGGGCGAAGGGCGCACGACATGCGCGTGAATGGTCCACCGAAATTCGGCCCCTCGCCTTGCGGGGGCGCGACTACCTTTTGCCGTTCGATTTTTTGGTTTCTTTGCTGTTACGTTTATCCTAACCGATCGCTATAAAATCTCAACTGATCGCGAGATTTTCGTGGGCGGATAAGACCAGGGGTCGCGGACTCGACCCTATAAAAGGAGCCCGGTAGCCAGCCTCCAAATCATCCCAATTCGCTTTCGCCTCTCTTCACAGCTGAGCCGCCTTCCAGTTCTCTTCATCCCGATCGTAGAGGTGCATCTGCGATTAGGAGAGCAGGTCTCCGGAACCCTTCGCCTTCTAGATCCTGCACCAGGAGAGGCCGAATAAGGTTTTTGGGAAGCGTCTTCACGCGACTGCTCGTGATCTTCTGACCTCGTCGACCCTGCTGATTTCGCTACTTCGACGTCGTCGACCCTGCTGATTCCGGAGCGCGCCATCTATCAGTATGTCTAATCAGTACGCATCATCTGATTTGACTTTTTACTTCAGTGCTTGTGATTTTGTCATGATTTATATTCAGAATTTAATCTGGAATTTGTCTAATTATTCAACAATCCAAAAACCTTATTGTAGACAATTTCCTAGTTTTTCTATGGCTGCTTTTGCCGATGCGCTCAAGCCAGAAAAGTTCAATGGTATGCACTTTAAGAGATGGCAAGTCAAGGCCACGCTCTGGCTTACTGCTATGAATGTCTTCCATGTTAGTAAAGGCAGACCTGAGGGTCCACTGACTCCTGAACAGGAGAAAGAGTACGACCATGCCAATACTATCTTTACGGGAGCCGTTCTTAGCGCCCTTGTTGACCGTCTGGTTGATGCGAATATTCAGTACACAGACGGGAAAGAGTTATGGGATGCACTTACTACCAAGTATGGTGCATCGGATGCTGGCAGTGACCTGTATATCATGGAGAGCTTTCATGATTATAAGATGGTTGATAATCGCTCTATTGTAGAGCAAGCTCATGAAATACAGTGTATAGCCAAGGAGTTCGACCACCTTAAGATAGTCCTTCCTGATAGATTTGTGGCTGGGTGCATTATTGCAAAGTTGCCTTCTACATGGAGGAACTTCGCCACATCTCTGAAACATAAGAGACAGGAGATATCAGTTGAAAATCTGATAGCGTCTCTGAATGTTGAGGAGAAAGCTCGGGCTAAGGACACGGGATCTAAAAGAGGCGAGGGCCACTCCAGCGCCAACATGGTTCAGAGGAACCACAACAAGGGCAAAGGAAAGCCAAAATCTAACAAGCCCAACAAAACTACCAACTTCAAGAAGAAGAAGAACAAGGCTGAACTGACATGTTTCGCATGTGGCGAGACGGGTCATTTTGCCAAGGATTGTCCTGATCGAGCGGATCGCCGTGGCAAAAAGGGCAATGTCAACACAGTGATCGCTAACAATGAGGAAGACAAAGGGTATGGTAATTTACCTTTTATCTTCTCAGTATTTCAATCACCTAGTTGGTGGCTTGATACTGGTGCTAATGTTCATGTGTGTTCTGACATTAACTTGTTCTCTTCTTATCAGGGTGCCCAGGATTCTTCCGTCCTAATGGGGAATGGGTCACATGCTTCTGTTCATGGCACTGGCACGGTGGATCTGAAGTTTACTTCGGGAAAGATCGTGCAGCTGAAGAACGTGCATCATGTCCCTTCTATACACAAGAATCTCGTTAGCGGAACCCTTCTGTGTAGAGATGGGTTCAAGGTAGTTTTGGAGTCCAATAAATTAGTTGTGTCTAAGTCTGGATAATTTATTGGTAAAGGCTATGACTGCGGAGGCTTGTTCCGCTTTTCTCTGTTAGATTTCAATAATAAGTCTGTGAACCATATTTGCGCTAATGTTGATGATCTTACGAGTATTTGGCATTCTCGTTTGTGTCATATTAATTTTGGCTCTATGTCTCGGCTTGCAACCATGAGTTTAATTCCGAATATCACCATAGTCAAAGGTTCTAAGTGCCATAGTTGTGTGCAGTCGAAGCAACCTCGAAAGCCTCACAAGGCTGCTGAGGAGAGACACCTGGCACCTCTAGAACTCATACATTCTGATCTTTGTGAGATGAATGGTGTGTTGACAAAGGGTGGTAAGATATACTTCATGACATTGATTGATGATGCATCTAGATTTTGCTATGTATACTTGCTAAAAACTAAAGATGAGGCTTTAGACTACTTTAAAATCTATAAGGCTGAAGTTGAAAACCAACTAGAGAGAAAGATCAAATGTCTTAGATCAGATCGTGGTGGCGAGTTCTTTCCCAAAGTCTTTGACGATTTTTGTGCAGAACATGGCATTATTCATGAGAGGACTCCTCCCTATTCACCCGAGTCAAACGGGATTGCTGAAAGGAAAAACCGTACGTTGACTGACCTGGTGAATGCCATGTTAGACACTTGTGGTTTATCTAAGGCATGGTGGGGGGAGGCAGTCCTGACTTCATGTCATGTTCTGAATAGAATTCCTATGGGCAAAGAAGAGAAAACCCCTTATGAGAAGTGGGTTGGTAGAAAACCATCACTTTCATACTTACGCACTTAGGGGTGCATGGCGAAAGTCAATGTACCAATTAATAAAAAGCGCAAGCTTGGTCCAAGGACAGTGGATTGTGTCTTTCTTGGATATGCTTCGTGTAGCATAGCTGAGAGCACCTAGAGGGGGGGTGAATAGGTGATCCTGTAACACTTAAAACTTAGGCCACAAAAACTTGGTTAAGTGTTAGCACAATAACCGTCAAGTGGCTAGAGAGGAATCTTCAACAAAACACAATAACCAACAAGATCAATCACAGAGATGGCACGGTGGTTATCCCGTGGTTCGGCCAAGACCAACGCTTGCCTACTCCACGTTGTGGCGTCCCAACGGACGAGGGTTGCAATCAACCCCTCTCAAGCGATCCAAAGACCCACTTGAATACCACGGTGTTTTGCTTGCTTTTTCTCAATCCCGTTTGCGAGGAATCTCCACAACTTGGAGCCTCTCGCCCTTACACTTGAAATTCACAAAGAACACGGAGCAAGGGAGGGATTAGCAACGCACTCAAGACAAGAAATCACAGCAACACCACGCACACAAGTCGCAACGAGAGCTCACAACACAACTCAAAGAGTTCACCACTCAACTAGAGCTCTAATTGCTATCGCAAAGAATCAAAGGCGCGGAATCGATGTCTTGGTGCTTAGGAATGTTTATGAGATGCTTGGTGTTCTCCTCCATGCGCCTAGGGGTCCCTTTTATAGCCCCAAGGCAGCTAGGAGCCGTTGAGAGCAATCTAGGAAGGCTGATCTTGCCTTCTGTCGACTGGCGCACCGGACAGTCCGGTGCACACCGGACACTGTCCGGTGCCCGATTTCCTTCCATAAACGGCACAGTCGACTGTTGACAGCCAGAGAGCCGTTGGCGCACCGGACATGTCCGGTGCACACCGGACAGACCGGTGCCCCCTTCTAGCTGTTGGCCCGGCCACGTGTCCCGCGCAGATCGCGCGGCCGACCGTTGGCCCTGCCGACCGTTGGCTCACCGGACAGTCCGGTGCACACCGGACAGTCCGGTGAATTATAGCCGTACGTCGACGATGAATTCCCGAGAGCGACGAGTTCGCCTGTGAACGGCCCACCGGACAGTCCGGTGCACCACCGGACAGTCCGGTGAATTATAGCCGTACACCGCCGTCGAAGTCCCGAGAGCAGCCTTTTCCCTCGAGCCAGCCTGGCGCACCGGACACTGTCCGGTGCACCACCGGACAGTCCGGTGCACCACCGGACAGTCCGGTGCACCTAGACTGAGCAGACTTTGGCTGCTCGAGCCATCTCTTCTCCAACTCGATTTTTTCTGTTTCCAGCACTTAGACACAATACATTAGTCAATAAAACAATGTACTAAGTCTGAGAAACATACCTTTATACTTGATTTGTACTTTGTCCACCTTTTTACAATTAGGCACTTGTGTTGGACACTAAATCACCAAAATACTTAGAAATGGCCCAAGGGCACATTTCCCTTTCAATCTCCCCCTTTTTGGTGATTTATGCCAACACAACATAAAGCAAGTAGAACAAGTACAAAATCAATTCAACTAAGAGCTCAAATTGTTTTGATTCAAATTTGACATATATGGATCACTCTTTGCCACCACTTGGTTTGTTTTTGCAAATAAAACTCAAATTTCTATCTCTAAGTCAAACACACATGTTAAGACATAAAGAGAGTCATTCCAAGAGAAATTGATTCAAGATTTCAAAAACTCCCCTTTTTCCCATAATCAATACTTCTCCCCACAAGAAGCCAACTTTTGACAAGAGAGACAATAAAAGAGTTTTGACAAACCAAAAACTCTATTCTACTATTTTCAAAATCTCTCAAGTGGTAGCTGATCCATTTATCGCTTTGGCCTTTATTTTCTCCCCCTTTGGCATCAAGCACCAAAACGGGATCAATCTTGGCCCTTTAACCTTATTGCCTCACCAAAATCTTCAAATAAGAACACAAAGGCAATAAGAGTACATGAGATGAACTTGGAATAAGTTACCCTCTCATCTGAGTGCAGTGGAAGTCTTTCATGGTCCAAGTCCACCTTTTCCCTTTCAAAACTCCTTTGAGACTAAATCAAGCAAACTCAAGCAAAACGGTTAGTCTCAAAGGGTCAAGTTGTAGCACAACTCCCCCTAAATATGTGCGTCACTTGCACAAGGACTTGTGAGGTCCAGGGAGTGCTTGTACAACTTGAGCACCACAATAAGCAACAAAATGCATAAGGAACATGATCAAAGGCATAAATACATGTATGCTATAATTCAATCCAAGTTCCGCGAATCTAGGATATTTAGCTCACTACGCAGCCTGCAAAAGGTCTTTTCATCTAAAGGCTTAGTGAAGATATCGGCTAGCTGGTTCTCGGTGCTAACATGAAACACTTCGATATCCCCCTTTTGCTGGTGGTCTCTCAAAAAGTGATGCCGGATGTCAATGTGCTTTGTGCGGCTGTGCTCAACAGGATTTTCCGCTATTCGGATAGCACTCTCGTTATCACATAGGAGTGGGACTTTGCTCAGATTGTAGCCAAAGTCCCGGAGGGTTTGCCTCATCCAAAGTAGTTGCGCGCAACACTGTCCTGCGGCAACGTACTCGGCCTCAGCGGTGGATAGGGCAACGGAGGTTTGTTTCTTAGAGTTCCATGACACCAGGGACCTTCCTAAGAATTGGCACGTCCCCGATGTACTCTTCCTATCGACCTTACATTCAGCATAGTCGGAATCTGAGTACCCAATCAAGTCAAAGTTAGACCCCTTTGGATACCAGATCCCGAAGCAAGGCATAGCGACTAAATATCTAAGAATTCGCTTCACAGCCACTAAGTGACACTCCTTAGGATCGGATTGAAATCTAGCACACATGCATACGCTAAGCATAATATCCGATCTACTAGCACATAAATAAAGCAAAGAACCTATCATGGACCGGTATGCTTTTTGATCCACGGACTTACCACCTTTGTTGAGGTCGGTGTGTCCGTCGGTTCCCATCGGCGTCTTTGCGGGCTTGGCGTCCTTCATCCCAAACCTCTTTAGCAAATCTTGTGTGTACTTCGTTTAGGAGATAAAGGTGCCGTCCTTGAGTTGCTTCACTTGGAATCCAAGGAAGTAGTTCAACTCGCCCATCATCGACATCTCGAATTTCTGCGTCATAACCCTGCTAAACTCTTCACAAGACTTTTGATTAGTAGAACCAAATATTATGTCATCGACATAAATTTGGCACACAAAAAGATCACCATCGCAAGTCTTAGTAAAAAGAGTTGGATCGGCCTTCCCAACCTTGAAAGCATTAGCAATTAAAAAGTCTCTAAGGCATTCATACCATGCTCTTGGGGCTTGCTTAAGTCCATAGAGCGCCTTAGATAGCTTACACACGTGGTCGGGGTACCGTTCATCCTCGAAGCCAGAGGGTTGCTCCACGTACACCTCCTCTTTGATCGGCCCGTTGAGGAAAGCGCTCTTCACATCCATTTGGTACAACCCGAAAGAATGGTGAGCGGCATATGCTAGCAAGATACGAATTGATTCTAGCCTAGCCACAGGAGCAAACGTCTCCTCAAAGTCCAAACCTGCGACTTGGGCATAACCTTTTGCCACAAGTCGAGCCTTGTTCCTCGTCACCACCCCGTGCTCGTCCTGTTTGTTGCGGAACACCCACTTGGTTCCCACAACGTTTTGCTTGGGACGAGGCACCAGCGTCCAAACTTCATTGCGCTTGAAGTTGTTGAGTTCCTCCTGCATGGCCAACACCCAGTCCGGATCTAGCAAGGCCTCTTCTACCCTGAAAGGCTCAATAGAAGAGACAAAGGAGTAATGCTCACAAAAATTAACTAATCTTGAACGAGTAGTTACTCCCTTGCTAATATCACCCAATATTTGGTCGACGAGATGATCCCTTTGGATCGTCGCTCGAACTTGGGTTGGAGGTGCCTGAGGTGCTTCTTCCTCTTCAATTTGAACATCCTGTGATCCCCCTTGATCATGCGCCTCCACTTGAGGTACCTGTTCGTCATCTTGGGTTGGGGGATGCACCATAGTTGAGGAAGACGGTTGATCTTGCTCCAAATGTTCCTGAGGCCGTACATCTCCAATCGCCATGGTGCGTATCGCGGCCGTTGGAACGTCTTCTTCATCTACATCATCAAGATCAACAACTTGCTCTCTTGGAGAGCCATTAGTCTCATCAAATACAACGTCGCTAGAGACTTCAACCAAACCCGATGATTTGTTGAAGACCCTATACGCCTTTGTATTTGAATCATAACCTAATAAAACCCTTCTACAGCTTTGGGAGCAAATTTAGAAGTTCTACCTCTCTTCACAAGAATATAACACTTGCTCCCAAATACACGAAAATAAGATACATTGGGTTTATTACCAGTCAGCAGCTCATATGAAGTCTTCTTGAGGAGGCGGTGAAGGTAGACCCTGTTGATGGCATGGCAAGCCGTGTTCACGGCTTTCGACCAAAAGCGCTCGGGGGTCTTGAACTCTCCAAGCATAGTCCTCGCCATATCAATGAGTGTCCTGTTCTTCCTCTCTACCACACCATTTTGCTGAGGTGTGTAGGGAGCGGAGAACTCGTGCTTGATCCCCTCCTCCTCAAGGAACTCCTCCACTTGAAGATTCTTGAATTCGGACCCGTTGTCGCTCCTTATCTTCTTCACTTTGAGCTCAAACTCATTTTGAGCTCTCCTGAGGAAGCGCTTGAGGGTCCCTTGGGTTTCAGACTTATCCTACAAAAAGAACACCCAAGTGAAGCGGGAAAAGTCATCAACAATAACTAGACCATACTTACTTCCTCCTATGCTCAGATAGGCGACGGGTTCGAATAGGTCCATATGCAGCAGCTCCAGAGGTCTTGAAGTGGTCATCACATTCTTACTGTGATGTGCTCCTCCCACCTGTTTCCCTGCTTGACAAGCTGCACAAGGTCTATCTTTTTCGAAATGAACATTGGTTAGACCTATCACGTGTTCTCCCTTTAGAAGCTTGTGGAGGTTCTTCATCCCCACATGTGCTAAGCGGCGATGCCACAACCAGCCCATGCAAGTCTTAGCCATTAAGCATGCATCTAGACCGGCCTCTTCTTTTGCAAAATCAACCAAATAAAGTTTGTCGTCTAGTACACCCTTAAAAGCTAGTGAACCATCACATCTTCTAAAGACAGACACATCTACATTTGTAAATAAACAATTATATCCCATATTACATAATTGACTAACAGATAGTAAATTATATCCAAGAGACTCAACTAAAAACACATTAGAGATAGTGTGCTCATTAGATATTGCAATCTTGCCTAAACCTTTCACCTTGCCTTGGTTCCCATCACCGAATATGATTGAATCTTGGGAATCCTTATTCTTGACGTAGGAGGTGAACATCTTCTTCTCCCCCGTCATATGGTTTGTGCATCCGCTGTCGATAATCCAGCTTGAGCCCCCGGATGCATAAACCTGCAAGGCAAATTTAGGCTTGGGTCTTAGGTACCCAACTCTTGTTGGGTCCTACAAGGTTAGTCACAATTTCCTTAGGGACCCAAATGCAAGTTTTATCACCTTTGCATTTTGCCCCTAATTTCCTAGCAACTATCTTCCTATCCTTTCTACAAATAGCAAAGGAAGCATTTAAAGCATGATAAATTGTAGAGGGACCATTCATAACTTTTCTAGGAACATGATGAATATTTTTCCTAGGCACATGATGAATATTTTTCCTAGGCATATCTCTATCATGCATATAGGAAGAACTGGGAGCAAACATAGCATAAGAATCATAGGCATGTGAATCAAAAGCATTACAACTCCTATGAGACTGTCTTCTATCAAGGTACATGAAAGCATGGTTCTTTTTAGTACTACTTGCCATAGGGGCCTTCCCTTTCTCCTTGGCAGAGATGGGAGCCTTATGGCTTGTTAAGTTCTTGGCTTCCCTCTTGAAGCCAAGCCCATCCTTAATGGAGGGGTGTCTACCAATCGTGTAGGCATCCCTAGCAAATTTTAGTTTATCAAAATCACTTTTGCTAGCCTTAAGTTGGGCATTAAGACTAGCCATTTCATCATTTAATTTTGCAATAGAAGCTATGTGTTCACTACAAGCATCAATATCAAAATCTTTACATCTATTGCAAATAACAACATTTTCTACACAAGTTGTTGATTTACTAGCTATTTCTAACTTAGCATTCAAATCATCATTAATGCTCCTTAAGCTAGAAATTGTTTCATGGCAAGAAGATAATTCACAAGAAAGCATTTCGTTTCTCTTAACTTCTAAGGCATGAGATTTTTGTGCTTCTAAAAATTTGTCATGTTCTTCATACAACAAGTCCTCTTATTTTTCTAAAAGCCTATTCTTATCATTCAAGGCATCAATCAACTCATTAATTTTATCTACCTTGGTTCTATCTAGGCCCTTAAATAAACATGAATAATCTATTTCATCCTCATCACTAGATTCGTCCTCACTTGAAGAAGCATAAGTAGAGTTTTGAGTACTTACCTTCTTCTCCCTTGCCATAAGGCATGTGTGACGCTCGTTGGGGAAGAGGGATGACTTGTTGAAGGCGGTGACGGCGAGTCCTTCATTGTCGGAGTCGGACGAGGAGCAATCCGAATCCCACTCCTTTCCTAGATGTGCCTCGCCCTTTGCCTTCTTATAGTTCTTCTTTTCTCCCTCTTGTTCCCTTGATCCTGATCACTATCATTGTCGGGACAGTTAGCAATAAAATGACCAAGCTTACCGCATTTGAAGCATGAGCGCTTCCCCTTGGCTTTGGTCTTGCTTGGCTGTCCCTTGCGACCCTTTAGCGCCGTCTTGAATCTCTTGATGATGAGGGCCATCTCTTCATCATTAAGTCCGGCCGCCTCAATTTGTGCTACCTTGCTGGGTAACGCCTCCTTGCTCCTTGTTGCCTTGAGAGCAACGGGTTGAGGCTCATTGATTGGACCGTTTAGAGCGTCGTCCACGTACCTTGCCTCCTTGATCATCATTCGCCCGCTTACGAATTTTCCAAGGACTTCTTCGGGCGACATTTTGGTGTACCTGGGATTCTCACGAATATTATTCACCAAATGAGAATCAAGAACGGTAAAGGACCTTAGCATTAGTCAGACGACGTCGTGGTCCGTCCATCGCGTGCTTCCGTAGCTCCTTATTTTGTTGATAAGGGTCTTGAGCCGGTTGTATGTTTGTGTCGGCTCCTCGCCCCTTATCATCGCGAACCGTCCAAGCTCGCCCTCCACCAACTCCATCTTGGTGAGCAAGGTGACGTCGTTCCCCTCATGAGAAATCTTGAGGGTGTCCCAGATCTGCTTGGCGTTATCCAAGCCGCTCACTTTGTGGTATTCATCCCTGCACAATGAAGCTAGAAGAACAGTAGTAGCTTGTGCATTCTTATGAATTTGTTCATTAATGAACATGGGACTATCCGAACTATCAAAGTGCATTCCACTCTCTACAATCTCCCATATACTAGGATGGAGAGAGAATAGGTGACTACGCATTTTGTGGCTCCAAAATCCGTAGTCCTCCCCATCAAAGTGTGGAGGCTTGCCGAGAGGAATGGAGAGCAAATGTGAATTTGAACTTTGCGGAATACGAGAGTAGTCAAACGAAAAGTTCGAATTAACCGGTTTCCTTCTCTCGTAGTCGTTGTGGTCGTCGTCCTTTTGGGAAGAAGTAGACTCATCGCTGTCGTCGTAGTAGACGATCTCCTTGATGCGCCTCGTCTTCTTCTTCTTCCCTTCTTTCCGTCTATGGCTCGAGCCGGAGTCGGTAGGCTTGTTGTCCTTCGGCTCGTTGATGAAGGATTCCTTCTCTTTGTCGTTGATCATGATACCCTTCCCCTTAGGATCCATCTCTTCGGGCGGTTAGTCCCTTTGTGAAGAGAACGACTCTGATACCAATTAAGAGCACCTAGAGGGGGGTGAATAGGTGATCCTGTAACACTTAAAACTTAGGCCACAAAAACTTGGTTAAGTGTTAGCACAATAACCGTCAAGTGGCTAGAGAGGAATCTTCAACAAAACACAATAACCAACAAGATCAATCACAGAGATGGCACGGTGGTTATCCCGTGGTTCGGCCAAGACCAACGCTTGCCTACTCCACGTTGTGGCGTCCCAACGGACGAGGGTTGCAATCAACCCCTCTCAAGCGGTCCAAAGACCCACTTGAATACCACGGTGTTTTGCTTGCTTTTTCTCAATCCCGTTTGCGAGGAATCTCCACAACTTGGAGCCTCTCGCCCTTACACTTGAAATTCACAAAGAACACGGAGCAAGGGAGGGATTAGCAACGCACTCAAGACAAGAAATCACAGCAACACCACGCACACAAGTCGCAACGAGAGCTCACAACACAACTCAAAGAGTTCACCACTCAACTAGAGCTCTAATTGCTATCGCAAAGAATCAAAGGCGCGGAATCGATGTCTTGGTGCTTAGGAATGTTTAGGAGATGCTTGGTGTTCTCCTCCATGCGCCTAGGGGTCCTTTTATAGCCCCAAGGCAGCTAGGAGCCGTTGAGAGCAATCTAGGAAGGCTGATCTTGCCTTCTGTCGACTAGCGCACCGGACAGTCCGGTGCACACCGGACACTGTCCGGTGCCCGATTTCCTTCCATAAACGGCACAGTCGACCGTTGACAGCCAGAGAGCCGTTGGCGCACCGGACATGTCCAGTGCACACCGGACAGACCGGTGCCCCCTTCTAGCCGTTGGCCCGGCCACGTGTCCCGCGCAGATCGTGCGGCCGACCGTTGGCCTTGCCGACCGTTGGCACACCGGACAGTCCGGTGCACACCGGACAGTCCGGTGAATTATAGCCATACGTCGACGATGAATTCCCGAGAGCGATGAGTTCGCCTGTGAACGGCCCACCGGACAGTCCGGTGCACCACTGGACAGTCCGGTGAATTATAGCCGTACACCGCCGTCGAAGTCCCGAGAGCAGCCTTTTCCCTCGAGCCAGCCTGGCGCACCGGACACTGTCCGGTGCACCACCGGACAGTCCGGTGCACCCAGACTGAGCAGACTTTGGCTGCTCGAGCCATCTCTTCTCCAACTCGATTTTTTCTGTTTCCAGTACTTAGACACAATACATTAGTCCATAAAACAATGTACTAAGTCTGAGAAACATATCTTTATCCTTGATTTGTACTTTGTCCACCTTTTTACAATTAGGCACTTGTGTTGGACACTAAATCACCAAAATACTTAGAAATGGCCCAAGGGCACATTTCCCTTTCAATAGCATATAGATTTTTAGTAGTTAAATCTGAAGTTCTTGATGTGTATGTTGATACTATTATGGAATCACGTGATGCTACTTTCTTTGAACATATATTTCCAATGAAAGACATTCATAGCAATTCTAGATACTCTTCTGAGATAACTCCTGAACATAGTACACCTATTGAAAGTTTTGAACAGCCACATGAAATTGTCCTAGAGGAGGATGACAATGATGCTCCTAAAAGGAGCAAGAGACAAAGGGTTGAAAAATCCTTTGGTGATGATTTCATTGTGTACCTTGTGGACGATACTCCTACTACCATTGCAGAAGCATTTGCATCTCTAGATGTAGATGATTGGAAAGAAGCAGTTCATAATGAGATGGACTCCATTCTTTCAAATGGTACGTGGGAAGTCACTGATCGACCCTATGGATGTAAACCTGTGGGTTGTAAGTGGGTGTTTAAAAAGAAGCTCAAGCCTGATGGTACAATTGAAAAGTACAAGGCTAGGCTTGTGGCTAAAGGCTATACTCAGAAAGAAGAAGACTTCTTTGATACTTACTCACCTGTTGCTAGAATGACCACTATTCGAGTACTACTTTCTTTGGCTGCCTCGTATGGTCTCCTTGTTCATCAGATGGATGTAAAGACAGCTTTTCTTAATGGAGAGTTGGACGAGGAAATCTATATGGAACAGCCTGATGGATTTGTAGTAAAGGGTCAAGAAAGCAAGGTGTGCAAGTTATTGAAATCTCTGTATGGTCTGAAGCAAGCACCAAAGCAGTGGCATGAGAAGTTTGACACGACTCTAACGTCTGCAGGCTTTGCCATTAATGAGGCAGACAGGTGTGTATATTATCGTTGTGGTGGGGGCGAAGGAGTTATATTGTGCTTATATGTTGATGATATATTGATATTTGGCACAAACATTGATGTGATCAATGAAGTCAAGTCTTTTCTATCAAAGAGTTTTGATATGAAAGATCTGGGAGAAGCTGATGTGATTCTAAACATCAAGCTGATTAAGGCAGATGGTGGGATTACTCTCTCGCAATCTCACTATGTTGAAAAGGTTTTGAAGCGATTTGGCTTCTCTGAGTGCAAACCTTCTCCAACACCTTATGATCCCAGTGTGACACTGCGAAAGAACAAGAGAATTGGTTTAGACCAATTGAGATACTCTCAGATTGTCGGTTCACTCATGTATCTTGCTGGTGCAACAAGGCCCGATATCTCGTTTGCTGTGAGCAAATTGAGTAGGTTCATGTCAAACCCCGGGACTGATCATTGGCATGCACTTGAGCGGGTTATGCGCTACCTGCAAGGTACAATGAGTTATGGAATTCACTATTCTGGTCAGCATGCAGTACTTGAAGGATATAGTGATTCGAACTGGATATCTGATGCAGACGAGCTTTATGCCACCAGTGGTTATGTCTTTACTATTGGTGGAGGTGCGGTATCATGGAGGTCATACAAGCAGACCATCTTGACGAGGTCAACCATGGAAGCCGAGCTAGCTGCACTTGACACAGCAACCGTTGAGGCAGAATGGTTGCGTGAACTCTTGATGGACTTGTCGGTGGTTGAGAAACCAATACCAGCTATCCTTATGAACTGTGACAATCAGACAGTGATTGCTAAAGTGACGAGTTCTAAGGATAATGGAAAGTCATCAAGACATGTCAAAAGACGATTGAAGTCTGTCAGAAAGTTGAGAAACTCCGGAGTTATAAGTGTGACTTATATTTCAACAGATAAAAATCTGGCAGATCCTTTTACCAAGGGACTACCACGTAATGTGATAGAAATCGCATCGAGAGAGATGGGTATGAGACCCGAATAAAGTTGCCATGGTGGAAATCCAGTCTATGTGATCGGAGATCCCGTGAATTAGGTCCTGGGAAGAACAAGCCATTGGTGAACTGAGGAGAGTAACTTTTGACCCTCTCTAAGAAAAGATGCAATACTCTCAAATGCTGTAAGGCAGGTTGGCGTTGTGCCTTAATGTGTTCTGTTGGCTTGTATTAGCAAAGATGTTGTCCTGCAGAACATTCTTGAAAGAACACACCTATATGAGTTAGATTGTCTAACGTCGCAGTTTATGAGATTTGGGTGATCTCTAGTAAACTCATGAAGAGACCTTGGAGTACGACGTATATGCTCCACCCGAGAAGGGGACTACTGGTAGCCAAGTACTGGTCATGACTTCATGTGAAACTCATTCACGCAAAACTTGCAATTCAAGGCATAGTCCATTGTTCAAGTTGTGGGTTGGTGTAGCTTGGAGTTCTAGGCGGAAGTTCAACTTAACAGTCTCTCCTGAAAAACTAGTATATTAAATAGTAGTGAACAGTGGCGAAAACTGCAGATGGGCATTTGAGATCTGGTGGGGGATTGTTAGGATTTATGGGCTTGGCCCAGTTGAGAAATTCAAATAAATCCCAGGAAAATCTCAAAAGCCCATATAAGTGTATGGCTAGGGGATAGGTGAAACCAATAGCACCGTATTGCTAGTTCTAGTGGAGTAGAGCTAGCTTAAATATGAAAACCACACTCACTCACCAAGTCATGTATGAGAGGAGAGAGTGTGGAGAGCCACGCGCGCGCGCGCTCGCTCGCCTCGCCTCGCTTGGCCGGGGCGGGGCGGGGCGGGGCGGGGCGAAGGGCGCGGGCGCACGACATGCGCGTGAATGGTCCGCCGAAATCCGGCCCCTCGCCTTGTGGGGGCGCGGCTACCTTTTGCCGTTCGATTTTTTGGTTTATTTGCTGTTACGTTTATCCTAACCGATCGCTATGAAATCTCAACTGATCACGAGATTTTCGTGGGCGGATAAGACCAGGGGTCGCGGACTCAGCCCTATAAAAGGAGCCCGGCAGCCAGCCTCCAAATCATCCCAATTCGCTTTCGCCTCTCTTCACAGCTGAGCCGTCTTCCAGTTCTCTTCATCCCGATCGTAGAGGTGCATCTGCGATTAGGAGAGCAGGTCTCCGGAACCCTTCGCCTTCTAGATCCTGCACCAGGAGAGGCCGAATAAGGTTTTTGGAAAGCGTCTTCACGCGACTGCTCGTGATCTTCTGACCTCGTCGACCCTGCTGATTTCGCTACTTCGACGTCGTCGACCCTGCTGATTCCGGCGTGCGCCATCTATCAGTATGTCTAATCAGTACGCATCATCTGATTTGACTTTTTACTTCAGTGCTTGTGATTTTGTCATGATTTATATTCGGAATTTAATCTGGAATTTGTCTAATTATTCAACAATATCAACATCCCTAGGGCTTTAAAGTATTTTTTTGAGACCTTAAACGTTTTAAATACGGTACTATTTCAATATTTAGGATTTTACTTCAGAGGTCTTTATTGGAGATACATTGAAGAAGGCTCGTGGACTTTGACGATTTTAGGTCCGTTGCGCACGCTCGTGAGTTCAGGAGCACCACTATACTAAGCGTTTGGTTGCAATGACAGGACGGGATGGGACGGGACGATCCTTCAAATAAGGTTGTTTGGTTCAGGATCAGGGGTTGAGATAGACCTATCCCAGTGTTGTCCCCAGTTATCCCTCAAAATTGGAGGGACAAAAGAGGACGCCAGGGGATGTCTCTGTCCTGGCTGTCCTGCAACCAAACACACCTTAATTCTCCAATCTGGGTTCCAAATCGTAATATTGTAGTCAGCATTCTAGAACATATATTTCTGCAGAATTTTGTGATAATAGCAGGAAAAAAACACTCTTACGGCATTTCAAACACATAAACACAATGTGACAAAGACACTGACAGCTAGCGACATGATCTGAGCACATATCACAGTCAGCAACAAGTGCCTAAACAACGGCTTCCCTATCAAAGATCCAGCTGAACTTGACCATCCTGGGCTCGTCCTTCTTGGCCCTGTCCTCGGCGCGCTCCGCGGCCCGGCGCATCCTCGGCGCGAGCCCGCAGACGAAGTCCCTGGCCCTGCGGCCCTCGCCGGAGAGCCCGCTCTCCAGTGTCTCCAGCTTCCACCGCTTGACAAGGAACTCGACAATGTCCGCGTAGTCCCGGGCGGTGTACACGCCGAGGCGCTGGGCGACGGCGGCGAAGTGCTCGAACAGGTCCATGTCGCGGCCGTCGTGCATGAGGTGCGCGGGCATGGTGATCCGCTTGCGCATCATGTCCGCGACGGCGAGCACGGCGCCGTCCGGGTCCAGCTGCAGCAGCTGCTCCACGATGCGCCCGTACGCCGTCTCGTGCCGCTTCTCGTCGGCGGCGATGGTGCCGCAGGCGCGCGCCAGGACGTCGTCCCCGTGCGCCCTGGCGAGCCGCGCGGTGTTGCCGTGCGAGACGGCCGTCGCGCGCTCCTGGAAGCTCGTGTACACGAAGCCCAGGTACGGGTTGTTCTCCGTTCCGGGATCCTGCGATTAAACCAGCCTCGGGAGTCAACACAACAGAATGCGCAACGGAGTGGAGTGGAGTGGAGAACTGCTGGATCCAATCCAAGATGAATATATAGATGATGGTGACGCGTACGTACCATGCCGGAGCCGATGAGGTACTGGACGGTCTTCTCGACCATGCGCATGTCGACGCGGCCGGATAGGTACATGTACTTGCCGAGGATGTCGCCGTGGCGGTTCTCCTCGGCGGTCCAGGCGCGCGTCCAGACCGCCCAGGGGCAGTTGCTGGCGCCGGTCTCGTCGCGGACGCCGTCGAGCGTGTTGATCATGGTCTGGTACGTGGGCAGCGCCTCCTCCGTGACCATGTCGCCCACGAGCACGACGAAGTACTCGTCGGGGAGCCCCGCGGCGCGGGCGCGCAGCTCGCGGACCTCGTGCCCGAACATCTCGGACGAGGAGTCCGGGAGGAAGTCCGCCGGCTGCCAGCACTCCTCCACGGGCTTGAGCAGAGGCAGCAGCGACCGCGCCGCCCAGCCCTCCAGCGAGCGGAACACCTCCGCCTTCTCCGGCGGCATCGAGTGCGTCACGCGGGCGCGCGCGGCGGGCGCGCCGACCGCCGCCGCAGACACGCGGCATTGCCGTCGGCGCGCGGGGGCCTGCGTCGCCGCCACCGGCCCGCGGGCGCGGATGGCGATGCCGTGGGCCTGCATCGTGCCCGCTGGGTTGGCTGCGCGGCGTACGGGCCGGACGCTGGAGGAGGCGGCGGTGACTGTGGAGTGGACGGCAGCGAACGCCGGCGCGTGTATATAAATCCGGGAGACGGGGGGTGCGACAAGCTGGATCGTGGCGTGGGCGGTGGGTTTGGCTGGTGGGCGGAAAACCGGTGGGTGCAGTGGTTTTACGGGGGGTTTCAGCGGGAAGTCTGGGGATACGAATTCTGTGGGTGTCTGCTCTGCTGTCCGGGGCACCTGCTGGCTCTGATTGGGTTCGGTTCGTGGAGTTGCCTGCATGACTGCATCTGCAGTGCTTGGCCGGTGAGCACCGGGGAGGGGACAGTTGGGCGGGCCTTGGGCGCTCGGCGGCGATCAATGAACTCGGCCATCCAGTCATCCGGGCCGGACTCGTTCGGCGCGCAGTCTGACTTGTAAAACTGGAGCATACTGGGAGCAGATTCGTGACCGTGATTGTCTGAGCCACAGTGGACGAAAGTGAACTGTACTACAGTATACTCCAGTTGTGAGCTGATTGATCTGCTGGTGTGGTGTGGAAGAATATTGCCTCTAGTGCCTTGTTGTTATGGAACATCTGAATTCTGAAACTTTTTTTGACCAGGTCTGGCTGATTAGCGAAGCCGGATTTAAGGTAAAACACCGTGCTCCGCCCCTGGGTTTTACAACTGGAGTCATTGCCCATTGAGCGGCACGTGCGGCGGGGGCGCGCAAAGTGCTGTAGCCTGTAGGGTGCAGGCGACACGCGCTGCACAAAAACTGTCTACTGGCTGGCTGCAACCCACCCCGAATTTTTTTGTATTTTGGTCATTCATCAAAAAAATTAACGTTTAGACCTTAGAAAATTTTAATGTCATTTTTGGACCCTTTACTCGGCGCCATAGCCTATGGCGTCGAGGTAACACAGCTCGGCGTCATAGGCTATGACGCCGAGGTACGTGCTACATTGGCACAAACGGATGTCGTGACGCCGATGTGGTACCAAGCTTGGCGCCATAGATCTTGGCGCCGAGCTCAGTTATAATCATAAGACTCGTTTAGCTTAGTTGGTAGAGAGCAAAACTTCTAACCTTGTGGTTGTGGGTTCGAGCCCCATGGTGGATGTTTTTTAATACTTTTTGTCTTTTTTTCCAGATTTTTGTTATTATGACTGATTTATTTATTCGTCCAAGTATTTTAATCAGTACGCATTTATACATACATAACGTAAATTCTATGAACTAAAAAAGAGTTGAAACGGAGCTAGGTAATGGTCTCGTCCTGGCAATAACTTGGCCGTCGCTAACGTACGTACGCGTGCGGCGTGCAGGCCTTGACCGCGGACACCGGCAGCAAAAGGAAGCTAAGGAACATGGTGCGTGTTTGGTTCAGCTTTTGGCGGGATTCTGGCCGCCAGAAGCTGAAGCTCCTCCCAAACGCGCCGCTTCTGCTCCCGCTTTTCCCCGGCGCGCTTCGCTAAGAAGCCAGCCGACTACGCGAAGACAGAAGCTGTCCTCAGGACGCTTCCGCACAAAGCCGCATCATTTGGGTAGGGTTCGCACCCCCCCCGCTCCTCAGCTCTCTCGTCCCCATCGCTACTCCCATCGCCGCCGCAGCTCTCCTCCCATCGCATCTCCCGCCGCCGCGCGGGTCCTCTTCGCAGGTAAGCTACCTCTCATCCATGCCGCCGTTCGTCCGCCGCCGCAGTGGTTTTTGATGGCTCCGTAACCCGTTCACAGCGCTAGGGTTTTCACCGCGGAGCCGCAAATCCGTCGTGAACTCCCTCTGCTGTCGTGAACCTGTGGACTCCTCCCCCCTTTCCCATCTCGGCGTCTACGCAGGTACCATCTTCGTCTCCCCCTTCGCTACTCCTATTGTGCTTTTCCGGATCCGTTGCATCCCCATGTCTTGATTAGGGGTTAGGTTGCATCTACGTCCTTGGTTAAGATGTTAATGCCCCGTGTATTGACTCGTAGCAACGTGATGCACATATGCTATTGAACGATTGTTGGTTACGGTTTAGGGGAAACCATTGAAAGGTGTTTGTTAGCAGCCGACCCAATAAGCAGCCGACCCAATAATACATTTCAATAAGTGCTTACTAGTAGATTCACACCATGTCAAGTTTTTGAGTACATCAAAACGGATTACCATCGACGTACTTACGTTTATGTTCTTCAGATTTCCCCATCAACTCGGATTATTCGTCTGAGGATCCAAGATCCACTTCAACCAAGGTAATGTGTTATAGCCCAATTATTTGGTCATGCTTTCTTTCAACGCTTGTCCATGTACTGATTACGAATTATGGTCACGTTTTTGGGTAATCCATGCACAGTGTGTTCGAAGTATTATTAGTACACAGTTGCCTATTATATTTTGGTAATTGTCCCCTACTTTGTTAGCAGCCTAGGCACAGGACATGGGACTACACCTATTTTTTTAGATAGTCCCCATGTCTGCTATACTAACGACCTAACAAATCCACATCAGATGGACTCAGCAGACTCCATAGCCGACAAGGCAATTGGAAGGATGCAAGAGATTTCCGACAAGATATTTTCCGTAGCGAGGGAAACAATCTGTCCTGGACGCGGGTTGACCTCATTTGATGCTACCAAACTTCGTGTAGCTTTGGAGGAGATAGCTTGCATGCTGGAGCAAGACTCTCTGGTGTTGCAAGAGCATTTGGACATCGTGAACAACGTAAACATCCCGGTTGACACCAGCTATGAACCTTCTACCTTGTCGTCACCACCCCCTTCTGACGACGACCTTACTCCAGACTGGGACTTTGCGGAGCACTTCCTAAACTTCTGGGGTGTTGAATATGACTCCGATCAGATGCCTTCGTTTACTGATAATGATGTTTAAGGTAGAAGGGAGTCAACCTTGGAGTTAGGTGATTGCAGAACAGGGATGAATTCCCTGTGCTTTTGTCTAGTAAGGTCTTAGGGAAACAGGGAATAAGTTTGCTCTTTTGGTTACTGGGCTGCTGTAAATGTGTTCTCTGTCCGTTTGTGTCCACTACCAGTTTATTTAAGGTTGTCGTTGTGTAATTAAGCAAATTGGAATGGTACTACTTATGCTTTTACCTGATGTTAATATGGCCAGTATAGTGTTCATCTTTTTGTTGTTCTTAATCCGAGACCACAACTACGTATGTTGAAAACTATATACTTCTTATGCACTAGATGGACAAGTCTGGCAAAGTGATTGCAAAGTGGGATAGTAGAGCAACAAAAATTTACACAGAAATTTGTGTAGAAGAGGTCAATGCTCGGAACAGGCCCCAACAATTTCTAAATGCAGAAGGGTATGCTAACCTCATAAGGAAGTTTAAGGAACGCACTGGTCGCACTTACACCAGGGATCAAATGAAGAATAGGTGGGACGCCTTAAAGCGAATGTTCACACAGTGGAAAACTCTTACTGAAAGGGCTACAGGTCTTGGTCGAGACCCTCATACTGGTTCAATCAGTGCGCCAGATGAGTGGTGGGCCAAGCAAAATGAAGTAAGTTCATCTTTTTTTCGTAGACTAACATTAGTATTGGCCATCTAAAAGTAGGACTACGAATTGGTGCAGGCAATGCCAGGTTGTATTATGTTCAAAACAGCCCCCCTAGAGAATGAGGACGAGCTAAAGGTTATGTTTGGACCCATTGTCTGCACAAATGAAAGAACCCTGGTTCCTGGCGTGGAGGATGCTAATTCATCTTCTGATGATCATTTGGAATACACTTTAGGTGGGGGTGAAAACAGCACACCTGACCCCTGCACAAATGCCACTGGGAAGCGTAAGATGCGTCATGATTCCCCAAAACCAAAGAAGAAAAAAGATTCGAGGGAAGAGTACATGAAAAGACTTGTGGAGGCTTTTGAGTCCCGCTCATTGACCACAAACAAGTCCATTACCTCTTCTGACAATGACCCAGTTCGAATAGAGCTTAAAAAGAAGATGCAACAAGTCAAGGAAGATGGATCACTAGAAGGGAGCGAACTACATTTGTTTGCGACTCATCTTCTGATTCAGAAGAAGTATAGAGATGTTTTTGCAACCTTGGAGACAAAAGAAGGAAGAATCGCTTGGCTTCGCAATGCTTACGCGTTAGAAACTAAAAAGAGCACTTAGCTGGTGGACGTCCCACAACAGAGGCCTACATGTTTACTATTATCGTTGGTTATGTGTTTTCATCAGTCATGTCGTCTCAGTATATGTTGCTGGTCCGAGAACTGAGGCTTATATGTAGTTGTGTCTGCTTAATGAGTCATGTCGTGTCAGTTTTCGTACGTATCATTTTCGCTTTCAAACAATTTTCCAAATATTCGAGTTGAACATGTATTAGAATAATCAGAGTTGTAACTTTGTGCGCTATGTGAATCTGTGAACTTCATATGCCTGTAAACTGTTCGGCTTCTTTAATATGTGTTTCATAAACTGTGGTTGCATATGAAATTGTGGCTCTTGGTTGTGTCCATGCAGATGTGTGATCCTTATGAACACACATATGATGATGAAATGGATGCACACACATCTGATGATGAAATGGATGCACACACATCTCATGATGAAACAGATGGAGAAATGCTTGTTGCTCTATATGCTGTAGACATTTGGGGCAGGCATTTCAGTCAGGGTCCTAGAAGAACATTGGTCGAATCTGGTATTCAATGGGTGCAAAGAACGTTGGAGATTAGTAACGACTGTTTTGACATGTTTCGCATGCGAAGAACTGTTTTTAGACGATTGCATGACACGTTGGTACAAAATTATGGTCTGCTTCCAAGCAGGGGTGTCAGTACTATGGAAGCTCTTGGCATATTCTTGTGGGCATGTGGGGGTCCACAATCGTTTAGGCAGATCAGAAATAAATTTGGTCACTCATTGGAAATAATTAGCCGCAAGTATAGTGATGTCCTTAATGCACTTTATAAGATGTCATCTGACATAATCAAACCGAAAGACCCACAATTCGTCAAGATTCATCATCGTTTGCGAGAGGCGAGGTTTTGGCCACACTTCAAGGATTGCATAGGCGCAATAGATGGTAGTCACTTTCCAGCGGCAGTCCCGGCTTCGGAACAAGCGAAATATATTGGCCGACACGGTTACACGTCGCAGAATGTAATGGCCGTATGTGACTTCGATATGAGGTTCACATTTATGGTGACAGGCTGGCCAGGTTCCGTACATGACACAAGAGTACTACAGGATACTTTAATAACTTATGCGGACAGGTTCCCCCATCCACCGGAAGGTATATAAATATTTTGTACATTTGTAGAATACAGTACTATTTTATGTCACATGTACGTAACATTTGTATTTTGAGTTTGTGCAGGTAAATACTATCTTGTCGATTCGGGTTATCCAAATAGAAAGGGGTACCTTGCACCTTATAAGGGGCAGAAGTACCACATTACGGAATGGCAAAATGCGAGGCAACCTATTGGGAGTAAAGAAGTATTCAACTATGCGCACTCATCCCTACGAAATGTTATTGAGCGATCATTTGGGGTGCTAAAAATGAAGTGGAGAATTCTATTAAGTCTCCCTTCATTTTCGCTTGAGAAACAATCGAAAATAATTATTGCATGTATGACACTGCATAACTTCATTAGAGATAGTGCTCTACACGATAGAGATTTTGATGAAGTAGGACCTAATAGCCTAAGTCATGATCTACCTGCAGGTGAGAGTAGTACTAGCACATCTGATGAGTTAGACATGAGTGATTTTCGAGATGCAATTGCAAATGCATTAGTGGCGTAGTTGACTTAGTGCAATTGTAACGGTACTTATGATGTAATCAACTCCACTAATTATTTTGTAATGAACTTTATCTGCGTTATGGGTTTCATTTTATCGTTTGTTCGAACAAAATCTGCAATTTGAGAATCTGTATCCAAACACGTAGATTCTGACGAACAGCTTTTCTACACAGCTGGCGAACCAAACACCTAAATTCTAACCACCAGCTTTTCCCAACAGCCAGCTTTTCCCCACAGCCAGCTTTTCAGATAAGCTGGCCAGAAAAAAGCCGAACCAAACACGCCCATGGTCTTGGAAGTAACAAGGTGAGGCCAGCATGAATGCAGCTCCATTATTCCTATACTTTTTGTTTATTTCTCTTCTCTATATATATTTTCTCTGTCTTTCTGAGAGCACAGCTATGCATGCGCGCGGTACAAGCAGAGGATAATTGCAACAAAAAAAGTGAGGGACTGTACAGTCCCCCTACACACAGACATAAGCTCACAAAGTATTTTGTCCACTTGAAAAACGTTATGGTAAATGAAGGAAATGAAATTAGGTATCATCTAGTGGCATAATTTATGTAGTAAATTCTAAAATTATCATCCATGAGACAAGTATATAATGTAGTATACTTTTATTTAGTGCAGAGGAAAAAAGATGAATATGTGTGCTTGTTTTTACTTGGAATATGTTATTATGTATTTAGAATTTATGTTCAAAAGAACTCAATGAAAGTATAATATTTTTATTTGATCACGATTGAAGTAAGAGTGTTCTCATTTGATTTTTATTGTGGTTAGCTGAGCAAACAAGGGGAGAAGTTGACGGCTTGTGAGCACTGTGGCACACAGCCGCTGTGCTCGTCGGATAAAAAAAATCTGGACGAATAAACAAATCAGTCAAAAAAAAACTGGATGACAAATAAATCTGGACGGACAAATCAGCGACATAAACGAAAAATATGAACAACAAAAAAACAAATAAGTGACAAAGACAAAAAGTATTAAAAAAACATCCACCATGGGGCTTGAACCCACGACCATAAGGTTAAGAGCCTTGTATTTTACCAAGTGAGCTAAACAAGGTTTCTATACAAAATAGAGCTCGGCGCCAAGATCTATGTCGCCGAGCTCGGTACCACGTCGGCACCACGACATCCGTTTTTGCCAACGTAGCACGTACCTCGTCGCCATAGCCTATGGCGCCGAGCTGTGTTACTTCGGCGTCATAGGCTATGGCGGGGTTCAGAAATGACATTAAAATTTTCTAAGGTCCAAACGTTAATTTTTTTAGATGAAGGACCAAAATACAAAAAATTCGGACCCACCCCCACCTTTGGATGATGTGTCCATCCATTCCAGTGACGTGACCTGTTCCGTTCTGCTGCCGTGGGGGTTTGCACTTGCAGCCCGTCCATCGTCCGTGATCGCCTATCGCACGAACCGTCGTGTAGTTAACTGCTGACCGTGGCTAAACATTGCTCAGGTAATGAGTTGGTTAGGAAATAGTACATCGTTCGCGCGTCGTCCATCCGGACCTGGTACGCTGTGCAGCTGCAGCTGCAATTCTTGCTTTCGTGAAGCGGGTGTTGGAATTTTAGCTCACTATAGAGGTGTGTTTGGATGGAGGGACGAGGAAGGATGGAGAGGGATGAGATGAGATCATTTTAATTTTACCCGCATTTGGTTTGGAGGTCCAGAGTCAGGGTCAAGAAATATTCTTGAAAAATGGTGGATGAGACCATCCCTCAAAAAATAAGGGATATGGTCAATCCAGGATTGATCCCGTCCCATCCCCCATTGACACCGAACCAAACACTACCCAGACTGAGACAGATTGCTCTGCTCCGACCTTCTTTACTCGATTCCACTAACACTACCAAAGAGCACTTTATTAGAGTTACTAGAACAGTTATTTGTCACATAGTCCGACTCCAGCTCTAGGGGTAGAAGGATTTTCTGGGACTGAAAGGATCTAATATATCCCTGATGATATTTACCTAATGTTTTGATTTCTATAAGCGGGGATGCGAGCCTAATATTTACCTAATAGAAGCATCTTCTCTCTCACTCTTCTTCATCCCTAGTTCCAAACCCTCTTTGACTTAAAAAACGCCGTCACGCTGGCGTGGGGATGCGAACCCCTGGCGGAGGGGTCATTGTCGACCCGACAGAGGAGATGAGCATGGAGCTAGGTGCCGTGGCGATGCAAGTGTGTGGAGGTGGTGCAAAGGGGAGCATGCACGGATAGAGCACAGATGTCCCATTGAAAGACAAATAGGGTCAAACCTTTTCCTAAATGATTTTGGTGGTTGAATTGCCCAACACAAATATTTAGACTAACTAGTTTGCTCTTACATTATATGTTCTACAAGTGCCAAAGGTTCAACACAAACCAATAAAAAGTTAAAGTTAGGGTTCAAAGAGAAAGGAGCAAAAGAAACCGAAGGCTCCCCAGATCTGGCGCACTGGACTGTCCGGTGTGCCCGGACAGTGTCCGGTGCACCAGGGACCGTACAGTCTGAACTCCTCAGCTTCGGATTTCTGGAAAGCCGCTCCACTATAATTCACGGACTGTCCGGTGCACCAAGTGGAGCAACGACTACTACGCCAACGGTCGTCTGCAAAAGGGAACAGTACCAGTGAACGGTGCACGGACAGTTCGCATAGAGTCAGAGCAGTGCCAGAAGGCGCACCGGACAGTGAACAGTGCCTGTCCGGTGCGGCACCGGACTGTCCGGTGCCCCAAGAATTCAGAGGTCCAACGGTCGAAACCGTCAGAACCCTAACGGTTGGGTGACATGGCTGGCTTACCGGACTGTCCGGTGCGCCCATCGACAGCAGCCTTCCCCAACGGTTGAATTGGTGGTTGGGGCTATAAATACCCCCAACCACCTCCACTCCAGGCATCCAAGCATCCACTACTCCTCATTCAATACAAGAGCAATACACAACACTCCAAGACACAAATCAAAGCCTCCGATCAAATCAAAGTCCACAATTCAACTCTAGTTTTTAGGACTTGTGAGAAGATCGACTTTGTGTTCTTTTGTTGCTCTTGTTGCTTGGTTGGCTTTCTTCTTCCTCTATTCTTGTTCTCAAGACACTTGTAATCAAAGCAAGAGACACCAAGTTGTGGTGGTCCTTGTAGGGGTCTAAGTGACCCGTTTGATTAAGGAGAAAGCTCACTCGGTCTAAGTGACCGTTTGAGAGAGGGAAAGAGTTGAAAGAGACCCGGTCTTTGTGACCACCTCAACGGGGACTAGGTTTGCAAGAACGGAAGCTCGGTAAAACAAATCACTGTGTCACTCACTTCATTTGCTTGTGATTTGTTTTTTCGCCCTCTCTTTCGGACTCGAATTTATTTCTAACGCTAACCCTGGCTTGTAGTTGTGCTTTAAGTTTATAATTTTCAGATTCCGCCTATTCACCCCCCTCTAGGCGACTTTCAATTGGTATCAGAGCCCGGTACTTCATTAGAGCCTAACCGCTCGAAGTGATGTCGGGAGATCACGCCAAGAAGGAGATCGTGACCGGCGGTGATAAGTCTACAAGCCACGGGAAGGCTCCATCAGGAGAGTCTAGCAACAAGGTGAAGGGATCCCCTTCACACGTCAAGTCGCATCGGAGCGGCGAAAAGAAAAAGAAAATGAAGAAGGTGGTCTACTACGAGACCGATTCTTCATCGCCTTCTACATCCGGCTCCGACGCGCTGTCCGTCACTTCTAAGCGCCATGAGCGCAAGAAGTTTAGTAAGATCCCCCTACGCTATCCACGCATTTCTAAACACACTCCTTTACTTTCCGTCCCTTTAGGCAAACTACAAGTTTTTTATGGTGAAGATTATTGTATGTGGAGTGATAAAATGAGGTATCACCTAACCTCACTCCACGCTAGCATATGGGATATTGTTGAGTTTGGAGCGCAGGTACCATCCGTAGGGGATGAAGGCTACGATTCGGACGAAGTCGCCCAAATCAAGCACTTTGATTCCCAAGCAACTACTATACTCCTCGCCTCTCTATGTCGAGAGGAGTATAATAAGGTGCAAGGGTTGAAAAGTGCTAAGGAGATTTGGGACATACTAAAGACGGCGCACGAGGGAGATGAGGTGACCAAGATCACCAAGCGGGAGACGATTGAGGGGGAGCTCGGTCGGTTCGTCCTCAACCAAGGAGAGGAGCCACAAGCCATGTACAACCGGCTCAAGACCTTGGTGAACCAAGTGCGCAACCTCGGGAGCACCAAGTGGGATGACCATGAAATGACCAAGGTTATTCTTAGATCACTTGTTTTTCGTAATCCCACTCAAGTTCAATTAATTCGTGGTGATCCTCGATATAAGTTATTGTCTCTCGAGGAGGTTATAGGAAAGTTTGTGAGCTTTGAATTGATGATCAAAGGCTCCAAACAAATCATCAACTTGGAGCAAGGCGGCACCTCCACACCCGAGGTGCAACCCGTCGCATTCAAGGCGACGGAAGAAGAAAAGAAGGATTCTACACCAAGTAGGATGCCCATCGACGCCTCCAAGCTTGACAATGAGGAGATGGCGCTCATCATCAAGAGCTTTCATCAAATCCTCAAACGAAGGAAGGGGAAGGACTACAAGCCCAGTTCCAAAAGGGTGTGCTATAAATGTGGTAAGCCCGGTCATTTTATCGCTAAATGCCCTATGTCTAGTTGTCAGGGACCGTAATTAGGTGTACCCCCAAGGCTCCTAACCTCAGCTGGTAACCCCCATCAGCACAAAGCTGCAAAGGCCTGATGGGCGCAATTCCGGTCAAGGCTTCGTCCACTCAAGGGACACGATCTCGCCTCACCCGAGCCCAGCCTCGGGCAGGAACGGTAGACCAAGGCAGATTCGCGCCTCGCCCGAGGGTCTCCTCAAGCAACGGGCGCACCTTCGACTCGCCCGAGGCCTAGCTCGGGCAGGCTTCACGGAGAAGCAACCTTGGCCAGATCGCCTCGCCAGCCGACCGGATCGTAGGAGCATTCAATGCAAGGATCGCCTGACACCTTATCCTGACGCGCGCTTTCCAGTCGACAAGGCCGAAGTGACCGCAGTCACTTCGCCCCTCCACTGACTGACCTGACAGGAAAACAGCGTCGCCTGCGCTGCCCCGACTGTTGTGCCACCCGCCAGGGTGAGGCTGACAGCAGACAAGTCCAGCCTCGGGCGCCATAGGAATCTCCGCCTCACCCGACCCCAGGGCTCGGACTCAACCTCGACTCCGGAAGACGATCTCCGCCTCGCCCGACCCTAGGGCTCGGACTCAACCTCGACTCCGGAAGACGATCTCCGCCTCGCCCGACCCCAGGGCTCAGACTAGACCTCGCCTCGGACGGTGGTCTCCGCCTCGCCCGACCCCAGGGCTCGAACTTGACCTCGCCTCGGAAGATGGTCTCCGCCTCGCCCGACCCCAGGGCTCGGACTCTACCTCGACCTCGGAAGACAGTTTCCGCCTCGCCCGACCCCAGGGCTCGGACTCTACCTCGACCTCGGAAGACGGTTTCCACCTCGCCCGACCCTAGGGCTCGGACTCTACCTCGACCTCGGACGACGGTCTCCGCCTTGCCCGACCCCCGGGCTCGGACTCAGCCTCGACCTCGGAGGAGCCACCGCCACGCTCGACCTTGGGCTCGGACTGACCACGCCACAAGGGGGACCATCATTACCCTACCCCTAGCTAGCCCAGGCTACGGGGAACAAGACCGGCGTCCCATCTGGCTCGCCCCGGTAAAACAAGTAATGATGGCACCCCGCGTGCTCCATGACGACGACGGTTCTCAGCCCCCTACGGAAGCAAGGATACGTCAGCAAGGATCCAACAGCCCCGACAGCTGTGCTTCTACAGGGCTCAAGTGCTCCTCCGACGGCCACGACGCCACATGAACAGGGCTCCAACACCTCTCCGACAGCCACGTTGGCATGTACATGGGGCTCTGGCTCCCCTCTGCTAGACACGTTAGCACACTGCTACACCCCCCGTTGTACACCTGGACCCTCTCCTTACATCTATAAAAGGAAGGTCCAGGGCCCTCATACGAAAAGGTGGCCGCGCGGGAGGACGGGCTGACTCGCAGTCTCACGCCCTCTCTCTCTCTCCCTCGCGAACGCTTGTAACCCCCTACTGCAAGCGCATCCGCCCTGGGCGCAGGACAACACGAGGCCACGATTTCCCCTCACTGGTTTTCCCCCCTTGTGCTCCGTCTCGCGCCGACCCATCTGGGCTGGGACACGCAGCGACAATTTACTCGTCGGTCCAGGGACCCCCCGGGGTCGAAATGCCGACAGTTGGCGCGCCAGGTAGGGACCTGCTGCATGCTGACGAATAGCTTCCCGTCAAGCTCCGGATGGGGAGTCTCCAGCAACCTCTCCAACCCGGGACGAAGCTCCGTTTCAGGAGTCTCGAGTTCATGTCCCTCGACGACAGCTACGACATGATACTCCTTCCTCCGCCGCGCGACAACGACAATGGCGGCCATCAGCCCGCCCGCCGGCGGCGGAATCGACGACGTCTTCCCCGCGTGGCGGAAAAATAGCATCCGAGTCTGTCCTATCACCTTCCTCGTCGACGAGGAAGGAGGCGGGGCAATCATGGCCAAGCAGGAGGCGGCGCCTCATCGGCTGTCGAGCGAGTCGACGACGCCGACGCCCCAGCGGGGGACACGTCGGGCGTTGACCTCGCGTCTGAGACGAAGATGAGCGTCGTTTCCCCGCAACACGCCAACCCCAAGCAGACTGACGACGCCAGCACGCTCGCGAAGGACTTGCTGAGCGTTAGCCTCGTACCTAAGATAACGGTGTAGTCCGTTCCTGATGCGACTTCGTCACTGTTCGTCGATCAAGAGGTGCCATCCGTTTCCCATCCTGTGCCTTTTAGATTCAGCTTCGACCGACCAAGCGATCCCGCTTCGGTGGATGCTTTCATAAAGGCATATCCTAACCTTCCGGGGTACCATATGTGGTCAACCTGGGACCGATTGACGGCCGTCTCGACCTACGAGCCCCCGGGTTCCGAGGAAGACGACGAGCCCGACTCTGGTTAGGACTTCTCTGGGCTCGATAACCCCAGTGCCATGCGGGACTTCATGACCGCATGCGACTACTGCCTCTCCGATTGCTCCGATGATAGCCACAGCCTCGGCGACGAGGACTGTGGCCCAAGTCGCGAATGTTTCCACGTCGATCTAGGGGGTCTCAATGAAGGCAACCACCTTGGTATGTCGGAGGACGGCGATCCCCCTGGGCCTGCGCCTCGCGTTGACATCCTTCGGGAGCTAGCTGTGGTCCCAGTCCCTACGGGGGGTCAGGACACACAGCTCGAGCAAATCCGTGAGATGCAGGCCAGGCTTGACGAGGAAGCAGGACAACTTGTGCAGCTCCGGCAGAACATCGGGCAGGAGTGGGCAGGCCGAGCGCCGGCCGAAGAAGCGCGTCATCTGGCCCAGGACGTCCAGCACCGCATCGCCGACAATGCCAGGGCAAGGCTGCCCCCGGCTTCTAGTGGGGTCGGCCAGAGCCTGGCTGCAGCAGCAATACTACTCCGAGCGATGCCGGAACCATCCACCACCGAGGGACGACGTATCCAGGGAGAACTCAAGAATCTCCTGGAGGATGCCGCGGTCCGACGGGCCGAAAGCTCTGCCTCCTGGAGGCAGGGATACCCCCCGGAGCATCGCGCCGCGACTTTCGGATTCATGAGGGAAGCCTCGGTCTACACCAGGCGCACGCGGGACACAGCGCCTGCGGCCCCAGGCCACCTCGTCAACGAGCACCATCGTCGCGACCGTCGAGCCCACCTCGACGAGAGGGTGCGCCGAGGCTACCACCCTAGGCGTGGGGGACGCTACGACAGCGGGGAGGATCGGAGCCCTTCGCCCGAACCACCCGGTCCGCAAGCTTTCAGCCGGGCCATACGACAAGCGCCGTTCCCGACCCGGTTCCGGGCCCTGACTACCATCACCAAGTACTCGGGGGAGACGAGGCCAAAACTGTGGCTCGCGGACTACCGGCTGGCCTGCCAGTTGGGTGGAACGGACGATGACAACCTCATCATCCGCAACCTCCCCCTGTTCCTCTCCGACGCCGCCCGAGCCTGGCTGGAGCATCTGCCTCCTGTGCAGATCTCCAACTAGGACGACCTGGTCAAAGCCTTCGCTGGCAACTTCCAGGGCACATATGTGCGCCCTGGGAACTCCTGGGATCTCCGAAGCTGCCGCCCTGGGAACTCCTGGGATCATTCCCGGGAAGCGCGTCCAGCCCCTTGGACAACTCGATCTGCCCGTCTGCTTCGGGACTCCCTCCAACTTCCGAAAGGAAACCCTCACGTTCGAGGTGGTCGGGTTCCAAGGAACCTACCACGCAGTGCTGGGGAAACCATGCTATGCCAAGTTCATGGTCGTCCCCAACTACACCTACCTCAAGCTCAAGATGCCGGGCCCCAACGGGGTCATCACCGTCGGCCCCACGTACCGACACGTGTACGAATGCGACGTGGAGTGCGTGGAGTACGCCGAGGCCCTCACCGAATCCGAGGCCCTCATCGCCGACCTGGAGAGCCTCCCCAAGGAGGTGCCAGATGCGAAGCGCCACGCCGGCAACTTCGAACTAGCAGAGGCGGTTAAGTCCGTCCCTCTCGACCCCAGCAACGACACCTCCAAGCAGATCCGGATCGGCTCTGAGCTCGACCCCAAATAGGAAGCAGTGCTCGTCGACTTTCTCCGCGCGAACGCCGAGGGTTTTGCGTGGAGTCCCTCAGACATGCCTGGCATACCGAGGGAAGTCGCCGAGCACTTACTAGATATCCGAGCTGGAGCCCGACCCGTGAAGCAGCCTCTGCATCGATTCGACAAAGAAAACCGTAGAGCCATAGGCGAGGAGATCCACAAGCTGCAGGGTTCATCAAAGTGGTATTCCATCCCGAATGGCTAGCCAACCCTGTGCTTGTGAAAAAGAAAGGTGGGAAATGGCGGATGTGTGTAGACTACACTGGTCTAAACAAAGCATGTCCGAAGGTTCCCTACCCTCTGCCTCGCATCGATCAAATCATGGATTCCACTGCTGGGTGCGAAACCCTGTCGTTCCTCGATGCCTACTCAGGGTATGACCAAATCAGGATGAAAGAGTCCGACCAGTTCGCGACTTCTTTCATCACACCTTTTGGCATGTACTGCTACATTACTATGCCATTTGGTTTGAGGAATGCGGGTGCGACATACCAAAGGTGCATGAACCACGTGTTCGGATAGTACATTGGCCGAACGGTCGAGGCTTACATCGATGACATTGTAGTCAAGACGAGGAAAGCCTCCGACCTCCTCTCCGACCTTGAAACGACATTCAAGTGTCTCAAAGCAAAAGGCGTAAAACTCAATCCCGAGAAGTGTGTCTTCGGAGTCCCCCGAGGCATGCTCCTAGGGTTCATCGTCTCTGAGCGGGACATCGAGGCCAACCCGGAGAAAATCGCGGCCATCACCAACATGGGGCCCATCAAGGACTTGAAAGGAGTATAGAGGGTTATGGGATGCCTTGCGGCTCTGAGCCGCTTCATCTCGCGCCTCGGCGAAAGAGGCCTACCCCTGTATCGCCTCTTAAGGAAGACCGAGTGCTTCACTTGGACCCCCAAGGCCGAGGAAGCCCTTGGGAACTTGAAGGCGCTCCTTACAAGCGCGCCCATCCTGGTGCCCCCCGCTGCCAGAGAAGCCCTCTTGATCTACGTCACCGCTACCACTCAGGTGGTCAGCGCCGCGATCATGGTCGAGAGACGAGAAGAAGGGCACGCATTGCCTGTCCAGAGGCCGGTCTACTTCATCAGTGAGGTACTGTCCGAGACCAAAATCCGCTACCCGCAAATTCAGAAGCTGCTGTACGCGGTAATTCTGACACGACGAAAGTTGCGACACTACTTCGAGTCTCATCCAGTGACTGTGGTGTCATCCTTCCCCTTGGGGGAGATCATCCAGTGCCGAGAGGCCTCGGGTAGGATTGCAAAGTGGGCGGTGGAGATCATGGGCGAGACAATCTCGTTCGCCCCTCGGAAGGCCATCAAGTCCCAAGTCTTAGTAGACTTTGTGGCTGAATGGGTCGACACCTAGCTTCCAACAGCTCCGATCCAACCGGAACTCTGGACCATGTTTTTCGACGGGTCGCTGATGAAAACAGGAGCGGGCGTGGGCCTGCTCTTCATCTCACCCCTCGGGAAGCACCTCCGCTACGTGCTACGCCTCCATTTCCCGGCGTCCAACAACGTGGCCAAGTATGAGGCTCTGGTTAACGGGTTGCGCATCGCCATCGAGCTAGGGGTTCGGCGCCTCGCCGCTCGTGGCGACTCGCAGCTTGTCATTGACCAAGTCATGAAGAACTCCCACTGCCGTGACCCGAAGATGGAAGCTTACTGCGACGAGGTTCGGCGCCTGGAGGACAAGTTCTACGGGCTCGAGCTCAACCACGTCGCTCGACGATACAACGAGACTGCAGACGAGCTGGCTAAGATAGCCTCGGGGCAGACAACGGTTCCTCCGGACGTCTTCTCCCGATACCTAGATCAACCCTCCGTTAAGACCGACGACACGCCCGAGCCCGAGAAGGCCTCGACTCTGCCCGAGGCGCCCTCGGCTCAGCCCGAGGCAGCCTCGGCCCTGCCCGAGGAACCCTCGGCCCTCGAGGGTGAGGCACTGCGTGTCGAGGAAGAGCGGAATGGGGTCACGCCTAATCGAAACTGGCAGACCCCATACCTGCAATATCTCCACCGAGGAGAGCTACCCCTCGACAGAGACGAAGCTCGGCGACTGGCGCGGCGCGCCAAGTCGTTCGTCTTGCTGGGTGACGGAAAGGAGCTCTACCACCACAGCCCCTCAGGCATCCTCCAGCGGTGCATATCCATCGCCGAAGGTAAGGAGTTATTGCAAGAAATACACTCGAGGGCTTGCGGTCACCACACAGCACCTCGAGCCCTCGTGGGAAACGCCTTCCGATAGGGTTTCTACTGGCCAACTGCGGTGGCCGACGCCACTAGGATTGTACGCACCTATCAATGGTGTCAATTCTACGCAAGGCAGACCCACCTGCCCGCTCAGGCCTTACAAACAATACCCATCACCTGGTCGTTTGCTGTGTGGGGTCTGGACCTCGTCGGTCCCTTGCAGAAGGCACCCGGGGGCTTCACGCACCTGCTGGTCGCCATCGACAAATTCTCCAAGTGGATCGAGGTCTGACCCCTAAACAGCATCAGGTCCGAACAGGCGGTGGCGTTCTTCACCAACATCATCCATCGCTTCGGGGTCCCGAACTCCATCATCACCGACAACGGCACCCAGTTCACTGGCAGAAAGTTCCTGGACTTCTGCGAGGACCACCACATCCGGGTGGACTGGGCCGCCGTAGCTCACCCCATGACGAATGGGCAGGTAGAGCGCGCCAACGACATGATTCTACAAGGACTCAAGCCGAGGATCTACAACGACCTCAACAAGTTCGGCAGGCGGTGGATGAAGGAACTCCCCTCGGTGGTCTGGAGTCTGAGGATGATGCCAAGCCGAGCCACGGGCTTCACGCTGTTTTTTCTAGTCTATGGGGCCGAGGCTATCTTGCCCACAGACTTAGAATACGGCTCCCCGAGGACAAGGGCATACGACGCCCGAAGCAACCAGACAAGCCGAGAAGACTCTCTGGACCAGCTGGAGGAGGCTCGGGACATGGCCTTACTACACTCGGCGCGGTATCAGCAGTCCCTACGACGCTACCACGCCCGAGGGGTTCGGTCCCGAGACCTCTAGGTGGGCGACTTGGTGCTTCGGCTACGAAAAGACGCCCGAGGGCGCCACAAGCTCACGCCTCCCTAGGAAGGGCCGTTCATCATCGACAAGATTCTGAAGCCCGGAACATACAAGCTAGCCAACAGTCAAGGCGAGGTCTACAGCAACGCTTGGAACATTCGTCAGCTACGTCGCTTCTACCCTTAAGATGTTTTCGAGTCGTTCATGTACCTCGTTCACTTACGCAAGCAAAGTCTAACCATCAAGGAAGGGTCAGCCTTGCCTCGGCAAAGCCCGACCCTCCCTCGGGGGCTAGAAGGGGGGAACCCCCTCTGCGTCAAAATTTTCCTCGGAAAAAGTCTTTCTGCCAGAACATCTTTCGTGCTTTTCGACTACTTCGATAGTGGAGTCCTGAAAACGACGGAGTACACGTAAGCAGGCAAGGCCGACCGAGCTGAGGGACTCCTACGCCTCTGGGATACGGATACCTCACTCATCACCTTCTGCGATAAGTAACTCACGCTCGGATAAGGGATTTCGCTGTCTGAACAAGTCTTAACGCTCGAAAACTTTTCTGCCGAAACGATTTTTCGTGCCATCTCGACTATATCGATAACAGAATCCTACGGACGATTAAGAGTACACGTAAGTAGCAAGGCCGACCGAGCCGAGGGACTCCTACGCCTCCAGGATACGGATACCTCACTCGTCACCTTCTGCGATAAGTAACTCTCGCTCAGATAAACGATTCTGTTACCGACGAACAAGTCCTGATACTCGAAACAAGGGGAAAAGAAACACAGCTTTACAACACAACGACGATGTGTTTTGGCCTTGGCGGCCGAAAAAACATACGCACACTACAGACAAACTGTCCCTGCAGGTTCAGACGTCAGTAGGGCTCCAGCAGCACCCTCGGCATCGACTCCACCTTCGGTGGAATCCGACCCGGCCTCGGACAGAGACATGGTCGAAGGATCTCCACCTCGAAGGAAGATGTCAGCACCGCGCCTGGGCCATCGCCACCAGGGTCTCCTCCAGGAACCCAGCCCAAGCAGACGGCCGGACCGACCGCTCTGTAGCCTCAGCCAGTTGTCTCCCGAGGACACCAGCCCGGCTCATGGCCTCGGCAGCCCGACTCCAGGGTTGGTCCCACCAGTGGACAACCTGGCCAGGTCCCAGCCGCCACTGCAACGCCTCCTCGGCCTGGGAAGTCTCCTACTCCTGGGCCGACGAAGTTTCTTCTCCAGCCAGCTCCGCCTCTGTCCATGCTGACACCGCTGCCCCCGGCTTCAGCTCATCGCAGAGCAGCCGAGGGTTCCTTCACTAAGCAAGAGAAGCCTTGTAAGCGGCAAGGCCGACCGAGCCGAGGGACTCCTACGCCTCCGGGATACGGATACCTCACTTGTCACCTTCCGCACAGGGCAACTCACACTTGGTTAAGTGGTCCAGCTAGCCGACAGGCGAGTCCTGGTGCTCGAAATGGGGAAGAAACACGGCTTTATGCCCAAATACACAGATGTTCAGGCCCCGACAGCCACAATGAACATACGCCAGCACTCAAGGTGCCATTACAAACGGGACTCCGGTTCCGTTCCCGCGGGTATGAACAACCTCCATACCAGGAGGCCCATGGGACGACGAACTCCAAGCGGCTCACCGCCGCCCGCTCCGACAGCAGCGACAACGACCTCCGTCCCGGGCGACAAGACAGCTGCAGCAACGGCTTCAGGGCAAACGCTGCGGTGGAAAAGCTCTCGCTCACAAAGGACGAGAACCAGCCATTCAAGCCAGGGAGACGGTGGTCCAGGGGTGCAGGCGGAGTTGGCGATCTCGTCGGCAGAGAAACCTTCTCCGGCTGCCACCACCTCAGCACCGACGGCGACGTCCACCTGTCCGCCAACACCCCACCAGCGGGCGCCGGTCGCGCCAAAGCGCACCGGCGGGTCCTCACTCTCGGCCTCGCCACGAGAACGAGAATGGAACCGTCCCAGAACACGAGTACCACCCTCGCGGCGTATGACGTGTTGTGAGACCCCCTGGTGTGGCGGGCCACCGTCGCCCGGACAGAGGACGGAATGCTGCACCCTGGCTGGGCAGCGGCAGTTCCCCTCCCCCAGCATGGCTGGAGGACGCCTCCTCCGCAGAGCTGGAGGATGGTTTCCACCCCCAGAAGCTGGAGGAAGAAGGGGGACGCCAGCCCATGCCGAGGTAGGCCCCGGCTCGCCTCGCCCCCCTCCCCAGCAAGGATGACGAAAATCCTTGAAGCTGAGGGCGGGGCGGAGGCTGCAGCCCGGCTCGCTTCTCTCCACCAAACTACCCATTGGTGGGGGAACGCAACCGGGCTGCACGACAAAAATCCTTGAAGCCAAGCGATGGCTGAAAGGTGCCGATCTCCACAAGGCCGCGCTCCTCCAATGACAGCAAGAGCAAGGCGGCGCGGGCGCTCCCCATCCGGGGGCTCGGAAGGCGGAAGGACGCGATGCATGAGGAAAGTGCGAAGGCATGGCTACCACCCAGGAGGTCGATCCCTTTTTAAAGGTGACTCTCCCCACTTGCGTCCTCAGCCGTCGCGGACTAAGTCTTCACCAACTCGCTTCAAGGTCCTCCCCCTATGACACGGGGGCTGGGCCCCACGCGTCATGCAAGCTGGCCCAGGACAAAAGAAGCCAGACTGCCGCGCGCGGAGCGTGTAACCGCCCAGCAGTTACAAGCATTCCTCCGTCTTCGCCCAATCCAGCGGGTGCAAGGGCGGACCGCCATGCAGGCGGCATGCAACTACACCAAGGGGGCACACCCTTTCGACTTCGACGCATCCAGCATGGAGGCCCAGGCCCACACGTCATGTAACCGGCGCGCCGGTTACTACGTGCAAAAAACTGCAGCGCCACTTGCGCTAGTGCCGTGCCTTCTCGACTACGGAACCAGTGCCACGACTTGAGGCAACCCTGCGCACGGCCCAGCAGCGCCAACCCGGCACACCGGTCATGGGTCAGTCAGCCGCGGGAGAAGGCGCGACGGTCGATATGGCCAGAAGCGGGCCGACAGTAATGGCGGCGGCAGGTGGGCGGAAGCATCAGTCAAATCATCTACAGGCTCACATCCCCTCCTGGAACAGCGAGAGAGCCCTCTCCCACGGCGTGAAGACGACGTGCCCGTGTTCCGTTCCTCGAACGGCTCGCGCATGCACAACGGCTACCCCGTGAACCACTCGTCCTGTCGCATTAACTCTGCGGCAGGGCAGGCGACACCTTTGGCAGGAGAAGCGGGCGACGCTTCACCTCCGCCATAATGACCGCGTCAAAAAAGGTGCGCCGCGATGTTCAAATTCGTATCCTTTTCTTCTTCCCCTTTCTCTCTCTTGCTACAGGGACCGGGAAAGGAGGATACTCCGAAAGGGATCCTTCTCCGCGAAGGAAGCGGGCCCCGAGCCCTCCTACTGATCAGAGGTTCGAAGGCTGGCCCCCCGGAAGGGTTCGACAGCCGCCTCAGAGCACTCGGGCTCCGCGCCCACTACTGGTCAGAGGTTCGAAGGCTGGCCCCTCGGAAGGGTTCGACAGCCGCCTCAGGCCACTCGGGCTCCGCACCCACTACTGATCAGGGGTTTGTAGGCTGGCCCCCCGACGGGTTCGACAGTCGCCCCATAGCACGTAGAGTGAGGGATGACTCTGGGTACGTTCGATACATAACCAAAGCTCGGGCTACGCTCCTGAGGTACCCTAGGACATTTCTGAGACCAACAGGAGCGATTCTGTAACGGAATCCCATCAGAGGGAGGCATCGAGCCCTCAGACCCTATCGAACGGGACCGGGTCCGGCAAATCACCTGCAGGTACTTTTGGAGCACGCCTCTGGGCCACTAGCCGACCCTTATCGAACGGGGCACGGGCGTCCACTCGGATCACCCGTTAGCAACTCACTAGAGACACCATGTTCGGCGCCCTCCAAGGGCAACATGGCGCTTTCCCCCCTCCTCCTTGCAGAAAGGCGACGAAGGGGCGTATGGAAAAAGCCGAGTCAGTCCTTGACCATCCTCTCGCCCTGTGCAGAGGCTCGAGGGCTACTCTCGCAAACCCGGCTCTGGCCAAACCTTTGACAGCGTCAACATACCAGCCCGAGAACTCGGAACCTGACTATGCACCCGGGCAACGACCAGTTCGCATGAGGGAACAACCAGACCGGCCGAGGCATCACAAAAGGCATTAAGACCTCGAAGGAGTCAAACCACTCCTCCGAGGCCTCGGGGGCTACACCCGGCGGGTGCGCTCGCGCGCACCCGCCAGAACAAAATGCAACCGAGAAAGGCCGGTCCCCTTGAAAAAAGTGCGACAAAGCCTCCAAGCGAGTACCCACACTCCCTTTGAGGCTCGGGGGCTACTATCGGGGACCGTAATTAGGGGTACCCCCAAGGCTCCTAATCTCAGCTGGTAACCCCCATCAGCACAAAGCTGCAAAGGCCTGATGGGCGCAATTCCGGTCAAGGCTCCGTCCACTCAAGGGACACGATCTCGCCTCACCCGAGCCCAGCCTCGGGCAGGAACGGTAGACCAAGGCAGATTCATGCCTCGCCCAAGGGTCTCCTCAAGCAACGGGCGCACCTTCGACTCGCCCGAGGTCTAGCTCGGGCAGGCTTCACGGAGAAGCAACCTTGGCCAGATCGCCTCGCCAACCGACCGGATCGCAGGAGCATTCAATGCAAGGATCGCCTCACACCTTATCCTGACGCGCGCTTTCCAGTCGACAAGGCCGAAGTGACCGCAGTCACTTCGCCCCTCCACTGACTGACCTGACAGGAAAACAGTGCCGCCTGTGCTGCCCCGACTGCTGTGCCACCCGCCAGGGTGAGGCTGACAACAGACAAGTCCAGCCTCGGGCGCCATAGGAATCTCCGCCTGGCCCGACCCCAGGGCTCGGACTCAACCTCGACTCCGGAAGACGATCTCCGCCTCGCCCGACCCCAGGGCTCGGACTCGACCTCGCCTCGGACGGCAGTCTCTGCCTCACCCGACCCCAGGGCTTGGACTCGACCTCGTCTCGGAAGATGGTCTGCGCCTCGCCCGACCCCAGGGCTCGGACTCTACCTCGACCTCAGAAGACGGTTTACGCCTCGCCCGACCTTGGGCTCGGACCGACCACGCCATAAGGGGGACCATCATTACCCTACCCCTAGCTAGCCCAGGCTACGGGGAACAAGATCGGCGTCCCATCTGGCTCGCCCCGGTAAAACAAGTAATGATGGCACCCCGCGTGCTCCATGACGGCGGCGGTTCTCAGCCCCCTACGGAAGCAATGATACGTCAGCAAGGATCCAACAGCCCCGACAGCTGTGCTTCTACAGGACTCAAGCGCTCCTCCGACGGCCACAACGCCACATGAACAGGGCTCCAACACCTCTCCGACAGCCACGTCGGCATGTACATGGGGCTCTGGCTCCCCTCTGCTAGACACGTTAGCATACTGCTACACCCCCCGTTGTACACCTGGACCCTCTCCTTATGTCTATAAAAGGAAGGTCCATGGCCCTCGTACGAAAAGGTGGCCGCGCGGGAGGACGGGCTGACTCGCAGTCTCACGCCCTCTCTCTCTCCCTCGCGAACGCTTGTAACCCCCTACTGCAAGCGCATCCGTCCTGGGCGCAGGACAACACGAGGCCACGATTTCCCCTCACTGGTTTTCCCCCCTTGTGCTCCGTCTCGCGCCGACCCATCTGGGCTGGGACAACGCTTGTAACCCCCCTTGTCCTTACGTCTATAAAAGCATGTTAAGATTAAGAATGCTTATGCTCAGGAGATAGAAAAATGTGAAAAATTGACTAGTGAGCTTAGCACTTGCCATGACACTATCTCCAACCTTAGAATTGAGAATGCTAATTTGATTGCTAAGGTTGAGAATTCAAATATATGTGATGATTCAGTTACCAATCTTAGAAATGATAATGCTAGTTTAATTGCTAAGATTGATAAATTGAATGCATCACTTTCTAGTCTTAAAATTGAGAATGATAAATTAGTTTCTAAGGCTAAAGATTTAAATGTTTGCAATGATTCTATTTCCAATCTTTTCAATGATTTAATTAAACAACAAAATGATCACATAACTCAACTTAGTGCTAAAATTAATGAGCATGACTTAGAAAATGAAAAATTCAAATTTGCTATAAGTATGCTCTATAATGGGAGACGCCCTGGCATCAAGGATGGCATTAGTTTCCAACAGGGAGGCAATGTCAAGCTTAATGCCCCTAAGAAATTATCTAACTTTGTTAAGGGCAAAGCTCCCATGGTTCAGGATAACGAGGGTTACATTTTATATCCTGCTGGTTATCCTGAGCAAAAAATTAGGAGAATTAATGCTAGGAAGTCTCATTCTGTTTCTCACCATGCTTATATGTATAAGAATGAGGCATCTAGTTCTAGGCAATCAACCCATGTTAAATTGCCTAAATAGAAATCTCCTGTTGAATCAAATGAGCCAAACATTTCATTTAAGACTTTTGATGCTTCTTATGTGCTGACTAACAAATCAGGCAAAATAGTTGCCAAATATGTTGGGGGCAAACACAAGGGCTCCAAAACTTGTGTTTGGGTACCCAAGGTGCTTGTTTCTAATGTGAAAGGACCCAAGACCGTTTGGGTACCTAAGAACAAGGCCTAAAATTGTTTTGCAGGTTTATGCATCTGGGGGCTCAAGCTGGATAATTGATAGCGGGTGCACAAACCATATGACCGGGGAGAAAATGATGTTCTCCTTCTATGAGAAAAACCAAGATCCCCAAAGAGCTATCACATTCGGGGATGGAAATCAAGGGTTGGTCAAAGGACTTGGCAAAATTGTTATATCGCCTGACCATTCTATTTCCAATGTTTTTCTTGTAGACTCTTTAGATTACAATTTGCTTTCTGTTTCTCAATTATGCAATATGGGCTACAACTGTCTATTTACAGATGTAGGTGTTACTGTCTTTAGAAGAAGTGATGATTCAGTAGCATTCAAGGGAGTGTTAGAGGGTCAGCTGTACTTAGTTGATTTCAAAAGAGCTGAACTCGACACTTGCTTAATTGCTAAGACTAATATGGGTTGGCTCTGGCATCGCCGACTAGCCCATGTTGGGATGAAGAATCTTCACAAGCTTCTAAAGGGAGAACACATTTTGGAACTAACAAATGTTCATTTTGAGAAAGACAGGGTTTGCAGCGCATGCCAAGCAGGAAAGCAAGTTGGCGCCCACCATCCACACAAGAACATCATGACAACGGACAGGCCACTGGAACTACTCCATATGGATCTATTCGACCTGATAGCTTACATAAGCATCGGCGGGAGTAAGTACTGTCTAATAATTGTGGATGATTATTCTCGCTTCACTTGGGTATTCTTTTTGCAGGATAAATCACAAACCCAAGAGACCTTAAAGGGATTCTTGAGACGGGCTCAAAATGGGTTCAGTTTAAGGATCAAGAAAATAAGAAGCGACAACAGGATAGAGTTCAAGAACTCACAAATAGGAGGCTTCCTTGAGGAGGAGGGCATCAAGCATGAGTTCTCTTCTCCCTACACACCACAACAAAATGGTGTAGTGGAAACGAAGAACAGAACTCTACTTGACATGGCAAGGACCATGCTTGATGAGTACAAGACACCAGATCGGTTTTGGGCCGAGGCGATTAACACCGCCTGCTACTCCATTAACTAGTTATATCTTCACCGAATCCTCAAGAAGACATCCTACGAACTCCTCACCGGTAAAAAGCCCAATGTTTCATATTTTAGAGTCTTTGGTAGCAAATGTTTTATTCTTGTTAAAAGAGGTAGAAAATCTAAATTTGCTCCTAAGGCTATAGAAGGATTTTTACTAGGATATGATTCAAACACAAGGGCATATAGAGTCTTTAACAAGTCCACTGGACTAGTTGAAGTTTCTTGTGACATTGTGTTTGATGAGACTAACGGCTCCCAAGTAGAGCAAGTTGATCTTGATGGGCTAGATGATGAAGAGGCTCCGTGCGTCACGCTAAGGAACATGTCCATTGGGGATGTGTGTCTTAAGGAATCCAAAGACCTCCACAAGCACAAGATCAACCATCATCTTCCATTCAAGCATCTCCACCAACTCAAGATGAGGAACAGGCTCAAGGTGATGAAGAAGAGGATGAGCCACCTCAAGATGAGGTCAATGATCAAGGGGGAGATGATGAAGATAATGACAAGGAAGATGAACAAGAAGTATAGGGTCAAAGACCGCCACACCCAAGAGTCCACCAGGCGATTCAAAGAGATCACCCCGTGGACACCAGCCTCCGCGATATTCATAAGGGGGTAACCACTCGATCTCGAGTCACATATTTTTGTGAGAATTACTCTTTTGTCTCCTCTATTGAGCCATACAGGGTAGAGGATGCACTAAGAGATTCAGATTGGGTGCTGGCAATGCAAGAGGAGCTCAACAACTTCACGAGGAATGAGGTATGGCATTTGGTTCCACGTCCTAATCAAAATGTTGTAGGTACCAAATGGGTATTCCGCAACAAGCAAGATAAGCATGGTGTGGTGACAAGGAACAAAGCCCGACTTGTGGCCAAGGGCTATTCACAAGTCGAAGGTTTGGATTTCGGTGAAACTTATGCACCCGTAGCTAGGCTTGAGTCAATTCGCATATTACTTGCCTATGCTACTTACCATGGCTTTAAGCTTTATCAAATGGACGTGAAAAGTGCCTTCCTCAATGGACCAATCAAGGAAGAGGTCTATGTTGAGCAACCTTCTAGCTTTGAGGATAGTGAGTATCCTAACCATGTCTACAAACTCTCAAAGGCGGTTTATGGGCTCAAGCAAGCCCCAAGAGCATGGTATGAATGCCTACGAGATTTTCTTATCACTAATGGCTTCAAAGTCAGAAAATCCGATCCTACTCTCTTTACTAAAACTATTGCAAAAGATTTGTTTGTATGCCAAATTTATGTTGATGATATCATATTTGGGTCAACTAACAAATCTACTTGTGAAGAGTTTAGTAGGATCATGATTCAAAAATTCGAGATGTCTATGATGGGGGAGTTGAAGTACTTCTTAGGATTTCAAGTCAAGCAACTCCAAGAGGGCACCTTCATCAACCAAACAAAATATACTCATGATATTCTTACAAAGTTTGGAATGAAGGATGCCAAACCCATCAAGACACCCATGGGAACTAATGGGCATCTCGACCTTGACACGGGAGGTAAATTCGTAGATTAAAAGGTATACCAGTCGATGATAGGATCTCTACTCTATTTATGTGCATCTCGACCGGATATTATGCTTTCCATATGCATGTGTGCAAGGTTCCAAGCCGATCCTAAGGAAGTTCACCTTAGGGCCATGAAAAGAATCATGAGATATTTATTATACACTCCTAAGTTTGGGCTTTGGTATCCTAGAGAATCAACCTTTGATTTGATAGGATATTCCGATGCTGATTGGGCAGGGTGTAAAATTGATAGGAAGAGCACATCAGGGACTTGTCAGTTTCTGGGAAGATCCCTAGTGTCTTGGGCTTCAAAGAAACAAAACTCAGTAGCTCTTTCTACCGCCGAAGCCGAGTATATTGCCACAGGACATTGTTGTGCGCAATTACTCTAGATGAGGCAAACCCTCAGGGACTATGGCTACACATTGAGCAAAGTCCCTCTCCTATGTGATAATGAGAGTGCAATCCGCATAGCGGATAATCCCATTGACCACAGCCGCACTAAGCACATAGACATTCGGCATCACTTTTTGAGAGATCACCAACAAAGGGGGATATCGAGATAGCCTATATTAACACCAAAGATCAATTAGCCGATATCTTTACCAAACCTTTAGATGAGAAAACCTTTTGCAAACTTAGGAATGAGTTAAATATCCCGTTGAAAACTTGTTTTAGCCGCTGCATGCACCGGTTGTTGAAGCCCACACATTTTTCTTGAAGTTCTTTCAACGATTTCCACAAATTTGAGTTTTTCTCGGCCACAGCTTCAAGTTTGGCTTCGAAAATTTTCTTTTTTGTGGCGAGTTCATTATTCAATCTAGCAATTTCGGCCTAAGCTTCTGTCAATGAATCTTCCATAGTTCAAAGTGCGAAGTCTTTCTTTTCTAGAGTAGCCTCATGGTCTTTTATCTTCTTCTCCAGACCCTTAATTATAATTTCATTCCTTTTGTCCTCGAGGTCTTGTTGCATCCTCAGGACTTTGCTCAGCAGTAAGCTCTGACAAAATAACCTTCATCAGATAACATCTTCACAACAAAAATAATAAAAAGTTAAGAATTTTACCTTAAAATTGGCATAGAATAGACTACCAGCGATATGCTGCCGCCGGTACCTACTGAGGTCTGCTTCAACCTTCGGAAGGCCAATACTCTTCGATAAAGTGCCGACAACTTTTGCCCCAGTACGGTCCCAAAGGCATCCCAGATTCTCCTCGTTAACTCCCCCAAAGAGCAGTGCCCCAGGTCTGTACCCGCAAGATATGGCATATTCCTTCAATTCTTCTTTTTCAGCCTTTGATAATTCTTGCCCAAGTATGTCTTGAAAATTGAAGTCTTCTTCTTCCGATATATCTTCGGCTTTCTCTTTTCCTTTCCCAGGCGCTATGGCTAGAGCTTCTTCAGCAACTCTAGCAGCTTCTTCCGCGGGCTCATTCAGAAGCATGTTATCAATATCAGTAAGTGTGGTTTCTAAATTTGTATCTTCGGCGGCCTCAACTTCGGCAGTGTCAGCTTCACCTTCAGCTTCAATGGCTACGGCTTCGGTAGCAGCAGTGCTCTCCGTGGCTGGTGTCTTCGATGTCGAGGCCACTGGCAGTGTCTGTTCGATAACTTCAACCACATGAATGATTCTTCGTTTCTTCGGCTCAGCAGGCTTCTTCGCTGCCGGAGGCTCCTTTTCCTTCTGAAAAAGCTTCGTCAAATGTAGCTCTAGTGGACTTAGCTTGACAGGCAAAGATTCAGTCATTACCTTTAAAATTTCTTCAACGACAGCAGCAGAAGGCGCTGAAGGAGCCTCTTCTTCTGCATCACTCGTTTTTGGTTTTGGAGTAGCAGCCTTTCTTTTCTTCGAAGCAGCCATCTTTGGCTCAGGGCTCAACTTTCTTTTCTTCAAAATCTCTTCATCTTTCTTCACCAATTTAGTAGCTTCTCTATTCAGAACACTAGCAACTCTTTTTCTTTTTTGTCCTTCGTGAAAGTTCCCTTTGCCCGGGAACAGGATCTGGATGTCGCCTAGAGGGGGGGGTGAATAGGCGAATAAAAATTATCACTTCAAAACTTAAATCTTACTCTACTCGAAGACAGGATCGCAGTGGAGTGAAGAACCCTTCGAGTAGGTTGCAGCGGATTTGAAATTCCTGTCTTAAGAATATCCTGCACTTTAAAGAAAGCTAGTACCACAAGTAAGCAGTGAAGTGCAGATGTAAGAACTGAATAAGACAGAATCAGCACACAACACAGAGCAGATCACGTGGACACAGGAATTTATCCCAAGGTTCGGCCAAGCCTGAAATGCTTGCCTAGTCCTCGTTGGAGTTAGCCACACCTGGGCTTGGAGTCTAGTTCAACTCCTTCCTCCGTTTGCTCAGATCTGTCGGTCAGACAGGTAGAGCCTTCCACTATGTTGAGTTGGTTACAACGAAACCGCGACTGCTTACAATCTTCTTGGCAGCACTCCGCAAAGTAACAAATTGCTCAAGACTATGCTCTAGCTCTTAGCAGCTCTTCTCCACTCTCTAAAGGCTTATAGCTTTGCCTTCTACACAAACTAGAGAGATACACACAAGACGGAGAGTGAGAATTGATCAGAGTGATGTCTACACTTGTTGGCTGCACTACACTGTTGATTGAGGCGCCTGGAGGTCCCTTTTATAGGCACAAGGGGCCTAGGAGCCGTTGGAAGCAATCCAGGAAGGCAAATCTTGCCTTCAGTCGGTTGGCGCACCGGACAGTCCGGTGCACCACCAGACACTGTCCGGTGCCCGATTTCCTTCCAAAATTGACGCAGTCGACCGTTGCAGCCTTGGAGCCGTTGGCGCACCGGACACTGTCCGGTGCACACCAGACAGTCCGGTGCACACCGGACAGTCCGGTGCCCCCATCTGACTGTTGGCTCGGCCACGCGTCACGCGCGGATTGCGCGGCCGACCGTTGGCCCAGCCGACCGTTGGCTCACCGGACAGTCCGGTGCACCACCAGACAGTCCGGTGAATTATAGCCGTACGTCGCCAAACTTCTCCCGAGAGCGGCCTGTTCACCAGAGTTCGGCCTGACGCACCGGACAGTGTCCGGCGGACAGTCCGGTGTGCCAGACTGAGCTGAGTCTTGGCTGTACATAGCTAAGCCTTTTTCATCTCTTTTCTTTTCTTCTTTTCTCTGTTTCTAACATTTAGACAAATACGTTAGTACACAAAAACCAATGTACTAAGTCTAGAAACATACCTTCTCTTGGATTTTTACCTCTCTAGTATTTGACATGCTTAAGACTGATGTTGGACTCATAATTCATCAAGTCAGCTTAACTTGATCTATACTAACATTTCTGAGCTCCAACATCCTGCAAAGGTCACATAGAATATCTCCAAACATAGGAACAACCCAAACTAAAGGTCAGAGTGCACTTAGCTCTTTTAGGCTGCTTCCAGTTCTGATTTTGACATTTGTTCTCCTTCTAGTGACTTTGTTCTCCTTCTTAGAGCTTGATCTTGAGCCTTATGACTTACACCACATAACTATAGATATTTCCTCATTGGTTGTAAGTCACGTCCTTATGTAGTGATCCTTGATGTGTCGTAGCTCTTCTCAACTTGATCACCCTTGACTTTGCAAGTCTTCTTCTTCACCCTTGGCTTTGGGTTCCTCAGCCTCTTTGACCTTCTCCCGTGCACTTGGTACCTCGAAGCTCTTCTTGCCTCCATCCATGGCTTGATCAGTTGTCTCCGAGCTACGCACCCGAGTCTCACTTTATGCAATGTCCATCTTACTTGTGATGCCCATTATCTATCCATCATCTAGTCCTTGGACCTTCACACTTGTTCACTTGTGTTGAACCCTGTTAGCTTTACATTAAGCACCTGTTCAACACTTAGTACACTTGTTAGTCCTTTAATTGAGTTGTCATCCAAACACCAAAACCCACAAGAGAGCTTTCAATCTCCCCCTTTTTGGTGATTGATGGCAACACAATTAAAGCTTACATAAGAGTGAAATTTAAAGCACAAATTTTGAGTTCTAAGATTGTAGAATGCTCCCCCTAAATATGTGCTTACGTTAAAATCTTAGCTTTGGCTTTAACTGCCAAATTGCACATACTTAGTCTAAATCGAAGCATTGCTACACCTTAGCACCTGTGGGATGCATTGTGTCAAGGAACAAACCATGATGCGTATAACACACAAATGCACAGAATCAGAGTTAAACACCATTCAATTGAGTGGATATATCACAGGAATATCAACCTACCACTATTCACCATTAAGATACCAATTTAAACTAAGATACCAATTTAAAACAATCTTAAAGCACCATTAAACCATTAACCACATGCACAATTATCCACATGACTATCTATTTCAGAATGAACACATAACAACAATCTTAAAGCACCATTAAACCATTAACCACATGCACCATTATCCACATGACTATCTATTTCAGAATGAACACATAACACACTAACAATGTTCAAATTAACACATCACCCCTTAGGATAAGCTTTAATGCACAAATTCTCCCCCTTTGACATCAAACACCAAAAACCATACTCAAGCAAGAACATAGGATGATGTCAAGGGGCAGCAGGGTGTTAAGGAGGAAAAACACACTATCAAAACTCCCCCTTATTCATTAAACATATGTACCAGAGATATTAAGATACATTTACGCAAAATATCAATACTTCCTTTTGTACCTTTACCTTGTTGTGATGTACTTCCCATCTTGAAAGTATTAATCTCTCGGGAGCTTCTCCACATTTGTGCCTGATCCTTTATCCTAACCTTTTCTTGTTGCTAAGACACCAAGCTTAGAGCAAGTTATAGTATTGTGGTACAAGATGAAGCTTCTATTCTAGTGATTATCAAAAGATGTCAATTGAAGCAAACTATCACGGCTACCAATTGAAAGGTCATTTATTATCATAGCTCCATGATATTTAAGGATAAGCATCTAGTATCACCAAATATTATAGAGCATGAGCAATTTAAAAATATGCAATTACTCACGACTTAAGATACCAATTTCTTGACTTACAGAGGTACCCAAGTCCTGATTGCTCCATTTCTTGCTCATCTTCTCTTTTCCACCTTGAGACTATACAAGATCACTCAAGAAACAATTAGTCTCAAAAGACACAAGTTATGTGTGCTCCCCCTAAACTTGTGCATCATGTATTTGAATACTATGCACATTCTAGCTTTCTTAGAACTAGAGGGGATCACAACATCTCTTGGTCAAGGCATACTCTATCAATTTCATCACAAAGATATACCAATTGAATACCAAATGAAAGGTTGACTTAATACAATAATGCATGCCTCACGGAGTATGACATTTTACAAGCAACCTAGGCATGCTTCATACATGATAATCATTTCACCATATATGCCAATTGAACACGACAAGATCATGCAAATAAAGCATAATGTTTAATCACATCAAGATTAAGAAAAATTTTCTTAGGTACACCAAGAGAAACAACATTTTAAGGCATAAGTCACCTAAGCCACGATACTACCAATGAAATGCAAGAACATAGCTATGATCACAATCAATGGAACTTCAAGATATTTAATGAAATTGCATAGTTCCATTTTCCATACCTTTGCCTTTTACCAGTATGGCCATGAGAGCACCAGTTATTACCACAAACCAATTGAACGTTCCCTATTATTTATGCACTTCATAGCTCGAGAGGATGCATTAGAGGCATAACACATAGTGCCAAAATAGGGTAATCATGTGAACATGGACTAAACAAGATGTCATGCTTGCACATATAGGTTACTCATTACACACGTATAGCATGATTTACAGAAAGATACAGGTTTATCCATGAACACATAAAGGATTAATCATGGTAAATATCTCAAATGATAAGCTACCCAATGAATGATTCAAAAGATATGACTTATAGAGCACCCAATCATGATTAAGCAAACATGAATGTCATCTTTGAAATCATGAATCAATTATTAACGAGGTTCAACATGAGTAATCTTAAAAGCGTAACTACTCCAAGCACGACAATCAACTTTTAAGAGTAATACTGATAATGCACTTAAGAAGCACAAGTACCGTCCTTTGGAGAGCCAGATGCGCAATCAAGGTCCTTTGCTTGATTCACCAATGATGATTAAGGACCTCTACAACTTATTTCACTTGAGATGAACATGGGATTAGTGTCTCACAATAATTCAACCTTGGGTCAATGAATAAACACCAAAACAATTAACAGCTTAAGCATAGAGTTTGAGTTGACCGTCTTAAGCTCTCCCATGGTCTCCAGTCCATCTCAAGGCACCTGCATGGTCTAGTTAGCACAATTTGGTACCCACCTCGGGATGGGTCCATGACGTTCAACTAAAAGTGCCTTTGGTACCCAAATAGTCTTTGTGCTAGTTCTAGGTGATCTCGTTATAGATCTAGCACAAGTGTATGATTTGGGTCTCCTAAGCGACTGAGATTGAGACAAGTTCACTTGCTTAGGAACCTTACCTTTATTACATACCTTGGATAGATGACCCTGCTCACCACACTTGAAGCAGAAACGTCGCTCAACCTGACATGACGCTTGCTGTTTGTCATTTTCCTTGGTGAGAGTCATCTTGGAGAATGCACATCTTTGATTCTTTGATTCTTCATGACCGGACATGAAGTGATCATGTGGTCCTTGTTGTTGCATCCAAAACATCTCCTTATCCCTTCGTCCTTGTCTTTGTATGGACAAGATGCGATGAGGTGGCCTAATGCCTTGCACTTGAAGCATCTCCGTTTTCCTCTTCTCTTGTTACTTTTAGATGACATAGAGAAATTATTAGTGCCAATAACATGATTAATTGAATCATTACCTTTTTCCTGTATCATGTTGATTGCTTCACTTATTGCTTTAGGAACATCTTTTCCAAGGAGTTTGACCCTTGCTGCGGTTTCTCCTTCCTCAAGCTTCTTCACCACGTTTTCGCAGATATCTTGAGGAAGTTGAGCAAGGCGTCTTCTCCTTAATTGTCTTTGTTTCTTGTTCCCAAGCAATTTCCTTTTTGACCCTACAACTTGTTGCTCATTCAAACATTCGCTTCCTTTTGAGCGACAGGGGTTAGCACATGATGATATATTATCTAGATGTGTACTTGTGCAAGAATGAGGTTCACACGAATTTAAGTTTGTAATTACAACCTCATGAGCAACATTAAGCATGATATGGTCATCAACTAGTTTACTATGAGAATATGACAGCCTATCATACTTTTCACCTAGAACAAGTTTTTCTAAATTTATTATTTCTACTTGACTCCTAAGCATGAAATTTTTAGTTTTAAGTTGAGCAACATTAGATAATGCATCATGATTATTTCTTTGCTCAATTAAAACAGATTCATATCGTTGGACCAAATCATCATGAGAGCACTTTAGCTCCTCATGTTCTTTGGTCATCTTCTCCAGGCTGTTGTTGGTTTTGTTGAGGGACTCCTCTAGCCTGAGAAGTGTCTCTCCTTGTTCCTTGTTCCTTCTCAACAGCTTAACCAGGAGTGCTTTGTCCTCTTTGTTGAGATGGATGTAGAAACGACGAATCTCCTCTTCTTCCACATCATCGGTCTCATTTTCCCTGTCATTAATGTCAGTGGAAGCAATATAGGAAAATGTACCTTGTGGTGATGAAGATTCATCCTCGCTATCATCCTCATATTCCTCCTCATCATGGCTTTCGTCTCCATCGTCATTGTTAGCAATAAAACATTTATTACTAGTGGAGAACAAACCTGTCGACGAGGTGGATTCATCGTTTGGTGCCCAACACTTTTCTTCTCCTTTTGAAGGATTAGTATCACAAGTAATATAGGGAGTAGGAGCATCACAATTTGCCACAGAATATTTTCCTTTAATTCTATTCCATAAATCATGAGCATCAACAAATAAATCACTATCACTACTCATGATGGCAAAATAAGCACTTCTAGAAAGAGAGTCAACTAAGATGTTGCAAGCACGGTGATTGAGAGATAAGCATCTTAGTTCAGCATTAGAAGGATTTTTACTAATATCAGAGGGAAAAATACTTCTACTAAAGATCTGTCTCAAATCAGGATCAACATGCATGAAAGCATTATAAATAGAGACAAACCAAGATTTGTAATTAGAACCATCACCTAAAAGAAGTTCTACAGTTACCTCTTGTGACGACATCGTCATCTCCGGACGGCTAAGCCCACACTGGAGAGGCCTAGCTCTAATACCAATTGAAAGTTCCCTTTGCCCGGGAACAGGATCTGGATGTCGCCTAGAGGGGGGGGGGTGAATAGGCGAATAAAAATTATCACTTCAAAACTTAAATCTTACTCTACTCGAAGACAGGATCGCAGTGGAGTGAAGAACCCTTCGAGTAGGTTGCAGCGGATTTGAAATTCCTGTCTTAAGAATATCCTGCACTTCAAAGAAAGCTAGTACCACAAGTAAGCAGTGAAGTGCAGATGTAAGAACTGAATAAGACAGAATCAGCACACAACACAGAGCAGAACACGTGGACACAGGAATTTATCCCGAGGTTCGGCCAAGCCTGAAATGCTTGCCTAGTCCTCGTTGGAGTTAGCCACACCTGGGCTTGGAGTCTAGTTCAACTCCTTCCTCCGTTTGCTCAGATCTGTCGGTCAGACAGGTAGAGCCTTCCACTATGTTGAGTTGGTTACAACGAAACCGCGGCTGCTTACAATCTTCTTGGCAGCACTCTACAGAGTAACAAATTGCTCAAGACTATGCTCTAGCTCTTAGCAGCTCTTCTCCACTCTCTAAAGGCTTATAGCTTTGCCTTCTACACAAACTAGAGAGATACACACAAGAGGGAGAGTGAGAATTGATCAGAGTGATGTCTACACTTGTTGGCTGCACTACACTGTTGATTGAGGCGCCTGGAGGTCCCTTTTATAGGCACAAGGGGCCTAGAAGCCGTTGGAAGCAATCCAAGAAGGCAAATCTTGCCTTCGGTCGGTTGGCGCACCGGATAGTCCGGTGCACCACCGGACACTGTCCGGTGCCCGATTTCCTTCCAAAATTGACGCAGTCGACCGTTGCAGTCTTGGAGCCGTTGGCGCACTGGACAGTGTCCGGTGCACACCGGACAGTCCGGTGCCCCCATCTGACCGTTGGCTCGGCCACGCGTCACGCGCGGATTGCGCGACCGACCGTTGGCCCAGTCGACCGTTGGCTCACCGGACAGTCCGGTGCACCACCGGACAGTCTGGTGAATTATAGCCGTATGTCGCCTGCGACGGAACCTCCCAAGTAACTAGGCCCACCTACAGTTGTCCTTATCAGACAACCCTGTAGATGTTCCTGGATTACTCGACAAGTTCAGTATCTTCTTCTTACCTTACCAGGAACGTTTCACCCATCTTGCAGACATTACAGAACATCGGGGATATAGATATGCGGAAGCGATTACATAAACTTACATTTATTAAAAAGTAAGATCACATTGTTTATTACAGACCAGAACTACATAACGAGTGCCGAATAATATTATTACACATACCAAGGGAGGCAAAAACTCCTCCCGACAGTTATCATCCAAAAAGTCCTAATGGAGGATCCTTTCCTCCCGCACTTCACTCTTGCTTATCTTTATTAGGAACCACCTTGGAGCAAAAACAACAAAGGTTTGTCACTTCCTCACCTAAAAACAACGGAGGGATAAACCCTGAGTATGGAATTACTCAGCAAGTCTTACCCGACTAAGGAAAAGACTCTCAAGGGTATGCTGGATAAATAGGAATCAAGAAGAGGCTTTAGCAAAAATCAACTTAGATACTTTTGCAGAAATAGCTTACTAAAGTGAGTCCTTACTTTCAACATTTTAACACCAAATTAAGTATTAATAGACTCTATTTGCCTCTAGTCTAATTTCATCATCTCATCAATACAACATCATTTTTATCCATAATGCTCACATCCTGACTTAGGTTGTAGGGAAGTGACCAAGTCTTCATAACCGCGAAGGTACGGCGATCCGAATCGATTATACTCAGCTGAGGATCTCCAATCACACGACATATGTAGCACTTAACCCTTGCATATGTCAACCCGACACCGGGGTTCTTAAGACCAGATCAGGTTCACGCAAACCGAGAGCACAGATACACCACCGTCCAGCCTCTTGCCACGGTGGGTACACGCTACTCCCGCCACCGCTCTACGCCCATTTCGTGTTATCTTATTCTGGCCTTAGTCTGCCCGAGGCAAGGCTTACCCATGACGAGGCATGTGACCAGTTAAAGGGTCCTCGATCAGCATGCCTACATACGCATTCAATCCTTAATCGACCTGGGTAGAACATCACCTGTTCCTAACCCAAGTCTCGATTTAAGTACTTCCATCCTTAGGATTGTTTCTGTTCCTTAGGATGAAAAGAGCATCACAGGGAACTTTGCAGTAAGATCCCACCATTGCTCCAAAAGAAAATATTCTTGCGGGTAGAAGTCATCCTTTCTCGAGCTAGGCTAAGGACAACCTCTATCCACAAGATCTAAGCAGAGCTAAGCATTTTTGTAAATCATGTTTTCGATACTTCACCAGAAGTATCTATAAAGGTATGGATATCAAGGAAAGCAATGCATCAAAGGGTTCCAAGCAATTCCTATGAACCTAATGCACATTTCACTTGACTTAAAGTGTGAGAAAAATATTTAAAAACACAAGGAAAGGGGTTGCATGCACCGGGGCTTGCCTTCGTTAACAGGTGAGTCTGGCTCGGATCCACAAATATCAAAGTAGAAGCAGTTGCCTGCTTGAGAATCCGAGGGTGGTGGTGTCCTTTCTTCGGTGACTTCCACTTCTTCTTCGTGTTCTAACATAACCATATATATATATAAGAATGAATGCCATGTAATGCTCATGAGAGTGCGAAGACAATAAAGATTTATTATCTTAGTCTTGAATACAACTTTTCTTCACGGAACTCCGAGAACTTAGGGTTTCCGGAGTCGGTAAAGGAGTTCATAGGGCAGGGGGGGTGTTTTGGGGTTTGGTGATCAAACAAGGTCCAAATCAACCCAAATTCTACCCAAGGCTTCTAAATAATATGAGGAACTCATATAAAAATTTTGAGCATTTTTGGGATTACCATTTATCTTTTAAAAATACCTAACTAATACTTTTAACTACTTTAAATGCCCTAAAATTTCTTATTTCCACTAAAAATCACAAAACTATTTTTATTAAATTCTAGGGAAAATAACAAGCCTAGAAAAATTGGTTTCACAATTTTAGGATTTTTCTACAATTTTTAACATATTTCCAAAACTCTGCTAAAAAAGAAAAAGGAAAAGGCTTCAACAGTAATGGGCTGGTTTCAGCCCAAGCGGCCCAGTCAGAGGGGAAAAGCGCGCGCGCCCGCGCCCGCGGGGCAGGTTTGCGCAGAGGTCCCCCAGAGTTTTGAATAATCCGAGAAAGTCCGAACACTATTCAAAACAGTCGCTGACACTTTACACAGGGGTCCCCCAACTTCTGTTTCCTCGCAATGGGAGGTCCCCGACGGCGTTCAAGCACGGCTGAGCTCCGGTGAGCGCTCACGCCGGCCGATTGGGGCTATTACTGGCGCTCTTCGACGACTAACACCTAATTCATACCTTAATCGATGTTTCCCCTAACTTAATTTCACCAACCGCGCACTAAAACTCTCTGGCCACGGTGACCGAGAATCAGGCGGCAAGATCGTCGGGTTCCCGGCGATCAGAGGCGGTTTGGTTCGATTGAAGGGGTCGGAGAGCATCACCAACACGTAAGGATGCTAGAACAGGGACGAAAAAGGAATGAGCAGACCTGGGGACGGCTGGCCGCGGGGAGGTGAGTTTACGGTGGCGGAGAGCGGATTTGGGATGAATCCAAAATTCGCGGGCTCTGGCGAAGGACTGCTGGCGATTAGCGGTGGCTGAGTACGTGAGGATGTGGTGAAGCCCACTGCGGGGTCAATTTATAGATCCCCGGGGCGGTGGCGCTCAATTCGAGCGGATAGCGGAGGCGGCCGGAGATGAGGAAGAACCCTGGCGCACGCGAGTACGTGTCGTATGGCGTGGCGGTAACTCCGGTGATCGACGGGCAGTTAGAGGGAGTCACGGCGATGCGATGGCATGGTTAGGACACGCGGCACACGGTCGGACGACGGCTATCACCGGCGTTCTTATCTGCTCAGCCGTAGGATAGAGGGGGAGGCACGAGGGGTCGCCGGAGTGGAGCCCAGCTCACCAGCGGTGAAGATTCTTCTTACCCCGCGATGTTATCCGTCGACCAGCGCACGAATCTACACGCCAATGACGCGAATCGCGACGGGGGATCGTCGGCGGTGGCTGAACTGGTGTTCTGATCCGATCAGCTACTGTACCATGGAGTTCCTTATTCAGATGAACTGACAGCCCGATTTGCAGAGCCAATAACTACAAATTTTGTGCAGTAACATGCTCGACACTCTTTAACAAAGTTATAGTCCTAAGATCTGGCTACAACATTGCTATAGCAGGCTTGATCAAATTCTCAATAATTCAAGCTTGAATTCATGCTCAAAGTTCCAGTGATCACACTGTCTGTCTGAAAATTCAGACATTAACACCCTGACAGCCCAACTTCATCCTTAATTATTTCCAGATTTTTCTCAATAACATGGCTTGCACTCTTAAGCAAAGTTATGCTCCTATGATTGGGCTATAATTTTGATGTGGTGACCTAGGGCAAAAACCCTAGAATTTGAAAGTTACAAGGGCTTCAAGTTGAGGCAATCACACTGAAATGCAGACTTAACCAAAAAGGGGTTAAGTATGGCTCTTTTGCACTTAAGTCCAAGTCTCAAGTTTTGGATTGCAATTTCTCATGTGATTGACCCAAATGACTAATATACTTATTTAGCTTGGTTTTTGCACTTTAGTCCAAAAGTGGGCTAATTTTGCACATAGGTCCCTAGGGTTTGGTTTTAGGGTTTTCCAGGATTCCAATTAGGGTTTTTGGTATCCCAGGGGCATAAATGTGATTCAACTTTGTTTTTGGGGATATTTTATGACTCTTTCCCTAAAGTCTTTAGGTTTTCTCATCTTGGGTTAGGTCTTACCCCCTTTGAGCCTTATTTAGGGTTAGGTTCCCTATCCAGGGTCCTATTTGCAATACACCAAAACAACACACTTGTTTGAAATTTTTACCTAGTGGATGCACTCTAGGTGTATCAAACATATGCAATGCCAATGCTTATGATGTCATGCTCAAGTTTTAGTTATAGTAACACCAGGGGTGTTACATCCTTCCCCCCATAAAAGAATCTCGTCCCGAGATTTAAAGTCCTAGGGTGAGTAATGGAAAAGGAAATGTGTCACATTTTTATTCCCTTATTTCTGGTACAAGGCAGGGGTGGTATGGGGGTTCACTCCTTTATTACAATAACTATATACACTTTACAAATGACATGAGGCTAGAAAGCCTGGGAAATTCTTATTCAAAAAGTCTTGAGTTTCCCATGTAGCCTCTTCCTCAGAATGTTGGTTCCATTGTATCTTGTAGAACTTGAGAGTTTTTCTTCGGGTAACCCTGTCCTTTTGATCCAGGACTCGAATAGGGTGTTCAAAGTATGTCAAGTCCGGTTCAAGGACAACATCTGTCACTTCAACGGTTCGATCAGGAATCCGAAGACACTTCTTCAATTGTGACACGTGGAACACATTATGCACGGCAGACAATGTCTCGGGTAGTTGGAGTCGATATGCCACTGGTCCACATTGCTCAAGTATAGGAAAGGGACCAATGTACCTGGGTGCAAGCTTCCCTTTAATCCCGAAACGCGATACACCCTTCATTGGTGAAACTTTCAAGTAGACATAATCGCCTACCAGAAAGCATAAGGGTTGTCGTCGTCGGTCTGCATAACTCTTTTGTCGAGTCTGAGCTTTCTTCATATTATGAATAATTTTCTAAACCTTTTCTTCGGTCTCCTTCACCATATCAGGCCTAAAGAAGTACCTTTCTCCATGTTCAGACCAATTTAGCGGAGTTCGACACCGTCGCCCATATAAAGCTTCAAAAGGTGCCATCTTGATACTTTCTTGATAGCTGTTATTGTATGAAAACTCCGCTAAGGGCAAACATTCATCCCATTTCTGTGAGAAGTCCAGAACACATGCCCGCAGCATATCCTCAAGTATTTGATTGACCCTCTCAGTCTGTCCACTTGTTTGAGGATGATAAGCCGAACTGTGGAGCAATTTGGTACCCAAAGATTTATGAAGTTCTTCCCAAAATTTGGATACGAACTGAGGTCCACGATTCGACACTATAGTTTTTGGAATACCATGCAAACTGAGAATATGGGCAATGTATAATGCTGCATAAGTGGCCACTGTATATTTGGCCCTGACGGGTAAGAAGTGGGCAATCTTTGTGAGTCGATCAACGATAACCCAAATAGAATCATACCCTTTGGCCGTCCTGGGCAGTCCTACAATAAAGTCCATACTTATGTCTTCCCATTTCCATGTTGGGATCGGCAAAGATTGTAATGGACCAGCAGTTTTCATGTGTATGGCCTTGACACGTCTGCAAGTGTCACACTTAGCCACATAGCGTGCAATTTCGATCTTCATCTTTGTCCACCAGTAATGTTGCTTCAAGTCTTGGTACATCTTAGTGCTTCCGGGATGAATAGAATAGCGACTAAGATGTGCTTCATCAAGAATTTGCTAGCGGAGTTCTTCATTCTTTGGCACTACTATGCGGTTTTTAAACCATATCACACCTTGATCGTCTTCCTTGAAACATTTGGCTGTTCCAGCCCTTATTTTCTCCCGTATGTGCTTCATACCCAGATTATCCTTTTGAGCATCAATTATCATTTGCAAAATGATTGACTCAAGCTTTAGCTGATTCAGAGTCCCTTGTTGGATTATCCCCAGGTTTAACTTTTCCATCTCCTGACACAAAGTGTTGTCAGAGGTCTTCACCATGAGACAGTGGCAGGAAGCCTTACGGCTCAGCGCATCTGCCACAACATTGGCTTTGCCTAGGTGATAATGGATCTCCAGTTCATAGTCCTTAATAAGCTCAAGCCATCGTCTTTGCCTCATATTTAATTCTGACTGGGTGAAGATGTACTTCAAACTTTTATGATCTGTATAAATATGACAGACATTTCCCAACAGATAATGACGCCAAATTTTCAGGGCATGAACTACCGCAGCTAGCTCCAGATCATGAGTTGGGTAATGCTCCTCATGTCGGCGCAACTGTCTTGAAGCATATGCAATTACTCGGCCCTCTTGCATTAATACACAGCCGAGTCCACTGCCAGACGCATCACAATATACATCAAAAGGCTTAGTGATGTCCGGTTGAGCCAATACCGGAACAGTGGTTAATAATGTCTTCAATTGCTCAAAGGCTTCATTACACTTAGAAGACCAATTGAATTTAATGTCACTCTTCAATAAACTTGTGATTGGCTTCACAAGCTTAGAAAAATCTGGTATGAATCTGCGATAATATCCAGCTAGTCCAAGAAAACTCCGGACTTGGTGAACAGTGGTTGGGGATTTCCACTCCAGAATATCTTTGACTTTGCTAGGATCTACCGCAATCCCCTTGGCAGATAACACGTGCCCCAAAAATTGAATTTCCTCCAGCCAGAACGCGCATTTGCTGAACTTGGCATACAACTGATGTTCCCTTAGGCGCGTTAATACAATCAGTAGATGTTGAGCATGCTCCTCTTCATTTTTAGAATATATCAAGATATCGTCGATGAAGATCACCACGAACTTGTCCAACTCGGGCATGAACACTGAGTTCATCAAATAGGTGAAGTGGGCAGGAGCATTTGTTAGCCCGAAAGACATTACCAGATATTCAAACAATCCGTACCACGTAGTAAACGCGGTTTTTGGTATATCCTCAGGCCGAATACGGATTTGGTGATAGCCCGACCTGAGATCTATTTTGGAAAATACCCTCGCCCCAGTCAGTTGATCAAATAAGATGTCGATCCTTGGAAGAGGGTACTTGTTCTTGATGGTGACCTCATTTAGGGGTCGATAATCCACGCACATCTGTAAGGTTTGATCCTTCTTCTTAACAAAAATGGCGGGGCAACCCCATGGAGACGAGCTTGGCCGGATGAATCCCTTATTCAGTAGATCTTGTAATTGAATCTTCAATTCCGCCAACTCATTAGGGGGCATACGGTACGATCTTCGGGAGATGGGAGCCGTACCGGGCTTTAGCTCAATTACAAATTCTACATCTCTTTCAGGGGGCAGTCCAGGCAAATCTTCCGGAAATACATCTGGAAACTCACATACTACCGGAATATCCTTGATCTCCGGTACAATGGCTTCATATATTCTACCAGAAGCTTTGGCTGGGTTGGTTACGGGGAGAGACAAAAGAATCTCTTCATGATTATCGCTCAACCTGACAGTTCTGAGTTCAGTGTTGAGAATTGCCTTGTGTTGGGTTAACCAATTCATACCTAAAATTACATCTATATCCTGGCCTTTCAGAACAATCATGTTAGCAGGAAAGTTCCGTCCGGCCATTGTTACTGGCACTTCATAGGCCACTTCTCTAGTAAAAATGTGTCCCCCAGGTGAATGAATTTTAAATCCTTCTTTTGATTCATGGCATGAAATGTGATGTTGCTCCACAAATGTCTTACTAATAAATGTATGCGAAGCACCAGAATCAAAAAGAATAATTGCAGGGTGACTGGCCACGGGAAACGTACCCATCATCACCGGCTCTCCTTCTGGTGTAGTGGCCACTTGAGTATAGTATACACACCCCGTCTTCTTTGTATTCTTCACCACAGTATTTCCCTTGGGCTGAGCTGATTTCCCAGATCCTTGCTGAGCATTTGATTGATTCTGCTTGGGATATGGGCAATCCTTGATGAAATGTCCCGACTTGCCGCAATTGAAACACCCGGTTGAGGAGCTGGGCAAAGCAGGGAATCGAGTGCCCGGGGCACCCGGCTGATTTGGGGTAGTGGGGGTATTGTTGGGACGGATGATGATTGGCTGCTTGAAAGGGAATGAGGGTGGACGAGAAAAAGTGCGATTTTGGCTAGAAGGCCGGATCACAAACCGTTGCCTCTTCGCCTGGCCCTGATTAGGCTTCTCACCACCGAATCCCTTGTTCTTCCCAGAACTTGCGTATTTTGCTTCAACAGATAAGGCTGTGCTGACAGCCTTTCCATACGTGAGATCTATGCATGTGGCCATTTTTCTCTACAATCGGTCATTTAGACCCCTCATAAAGCAGTTCTTCTTCTTTAAATCAGTATTCACCTGGTCGATGGCATACTGCGACAGGTGATTAAACTTGTTGAGATACTGATTGACGGTATCTCCTCCTTGTTTCAGCTTCATGAACTCTTCCTGCTTCATATGCAGAACACCTTTGGGTATGTAGTGCTCGCGGAAGGCCACTTTAAACTCTTCCCAGGTGACTTGATGGTTGGCAGGTTGAATAGCCACAAAATTTCCCCACCAGGTACTGGCAGGACCACGTAATTGTTGTGCTGCGAATAACGGCTTCTGCGTCTCAGAACAGCGGAGAAGACCAAACTTTTGTTCAATAACCCGTATCCACTCATCAGCTTCCAACGGGTCTTCAGCCTTCACAAATAGTGGTGGACGGGTTTCGGAGAAATCTAGATAGGTGGTTTCACGGGGGCCTTGCTGATAACCCCTTCCACCCTGCTGCTGGAGCTGTTGGCCCGCCATTTCTCTAAGAAAGCGGGTATTGTCCGCAGTCGCGTTCACCAAGGCGGCAATCGCCTCGGCCAATGTGGGAGGAACCGGAGGTGGATTTGGGGTAACATCCCTTCCCCCAGAAGTTCCCGCTGCATCCTGTCCTCGAGTCCTGGTAGGCATCTAGGGCAAAGAACATTTGAAGTAAACATAATATGCCAGAGAAACCTTCCATTTTACATTACTATAAAAAGTAATGATACAGACTCTATGTTACATAACAGGATACATTACTCATTATACAAGAGTTCAACCTATTATACAACTTACTACTTCTACTTCTACAACTACACTACTACTCCTGCTTCTGATTGTTCTTGGTAGCTTCATCGTCAGGGGTGGGAGACCATACGTCGACCAGCCTCAAAGAAGGAGGGGGCCTAAAAAGGTCTAACTCCCCACCAAGCGCTTCTCCCGCAGTATGCGAGGGTCCGGCTTCTGACCTGACGGGATCCGCAGGGACATTTGGGTGTAATTGCGAATACAGTACATGAACTTCCTCATGTAAAGTATTGCAATATACCTGCAAGTTGTCAATAGCAACGCTAAGTTCATTGACTCGTGCTCGAGCCTTCGCTTCCTTAGCTAAAGCTACTGAGCGAGATTGTACCGCCCAATCAAGCGCCAGATCTCGGTCAGCTAGTTAATCTTGCAGGGTGCGGATGTAACTTCTTAGATCATTTATTCGGTCACCGTCCACAACCCATAAATTGGTCCTGCGATGCAGTTCTGCTTGAAGTTGATTTATGCGAGCTTCGAGATCACTAATAGGATCGTTGCTCCCGCTACTGCTATCTTGCTCTTGCTCCCGTGGGGCAAGTTGGTGTCGAGGCACACCGATAGGTCCAGTATGCTTTCGTGCCGTTTTCCTTGTACGTGGCGGCATTTTCTAAGGGGGAATTTATTAGTACAATTCTTAGCATGATGCAGGAATAAGTACAGAATCAACCTTAGTCGATTCAACCTTCTATTGCACTCTTCCTATCTGGTCTTTGAAATAAACTCTTCAGAGATACTTAGGTAAGAAGAGAAGAAATTTTTCTAGATAAGTCTTAGAAAATTCTTTTGAAGATGCTACATAATATCTGTCAAGAAGGGCTACGCTCCGATACCAGCTGTGATGGAACCTCCCAAGTAACTAGGACCACCTACAGTTGTCCTTATCAGACAACCCTGTAGATGTTCCTGGATTACTCGACAAGTTCGGTATCTTCTTCTTACCTTACCAGGAACGTTTCACCCGTCTTGCAGACATTACAGAACATCGGAGATATAGATATGCGGAAGCGATTACATAAACTTACATTTATTAAAAAGTAAGATCACGTTGTTTATTACAGACCAGAACTACATAACGAGTGCCGAATAATATTATTACACATACCAAGGGAGGCAAAAACTCCTCCCGACAGTTATCATCCAAAAAGTCCTAATGGAGGATCCTTTCCTCCCGCACTTCACTCTTGCTTATCTTCATTAGGAACCACCTTGGAGCAAAAACAACAAAGGTTTGTCGCTTCCTCACCTAAAAACAACGGAGGGATAAACCCTGAGTATGGAATTACTCAGCAAGTCTTACCCGACTAAGGAAAAGACTCTCAAGGGTATGCTGGATAAATAGGAATCAAGAAGAGGCTTTAGCAAAAATCAACTTAGATACTTTTGCAGAAATAGCTTACTAAAGTGAGTCCTTACTTTCAACATTTTAACACCAAATTAAGTATTAATAGACTCTGTTTGCCTCTAGTCTAATTTCATCATCTCATCAATACAACATCATTTTTATCCATAATGCTCACATCCTGACTTAGGTTGTAGGGAAGTGACCAAGTCTTCATAACCGCGAAGGTACGGCGATCCGAATCGATTATACTCAGCTGAGGATCTCCAATCACACGACATATGTAGCACTTAACCCTTGCATATGTCAACCCGACACCGGGGTTCTTAAGACCAGATCAGGTTCACGCAAACCGAGAGCACAGATACACCACCGTCCAGCCTCTTGCCACGGTGGGTACACGCTACTCCCGCCACCGCTCCACGCCCATTTCGTGTTATCTTATTCTGGCCTTAGTCTGCCCGAGGCAAGGCTTACCCATGACGAGGCATGTGACCAGTTAAAGGGTCCTCGATCAGCACGCCTACATACGCATTCAATCCTTAATCGACCTGGGTAGAACATCACCTGTTCCTAACCCAAGTCTCGATTTAAGTACTTCCATCCTTAGGATTGTTTCTGTTCCTTAGGATGAAAAGAGCATCACAGGGAACTTTGCAGTAAGATCCCACCATTGCTCCAAAAGAAAATATTCTTGCGGGTAGAAGTCATCCTTTCTCGAGCTAGGCTAAGGACAACCTCTATCCACAAGATCTAAGCAGAGCTAAGCATTTTTGTAAATCATGTTTTCGATACTTCACCAGAAGTATCTATAAAGGTATGGATATCAAGGAAAGCAATGCATCAAAGGGTTCCAAGCAATTCCTATGAACCTAATGCACATTTCACTTGACTTAAAGTGTGAGAAAAATATTTAAAAACACAAGGAAAGGGGTTGCATGCACCGGGGCTTGCCTTCGTTAACAGGTGAGTCTGGCTTGGATCCACAAATATCAAAGTAGAAGCAGTTGCCTGCTTGAGAATCCGAGGGTGGTGGTGTCCTTTCTTCGGTGACTTCCACTTCTTCTTCGTGTTCTAACATAACCATATATATAAGAATGAATGCCATGTAATGCTCATGAGAGTGCGAAGACAATAAAGATTTATTATCTTAGTCTTGAATACAACTTTTCTTCACGGAACTCCGAGAACTTAGGGTTTCCGGAGTCGGTAAAGGAGTTCATAGGGCAGGGGGGTGTTTTGGGGTTTGGTGATCAAACAAGGTCCAAATCAACCCAAATTCTATCCAAGGCTTCTAAATAATATGAGGAACTCATATAAAAATTTTGAGCATTTTTGGGATTACCATTTATCTTTTAAAAATCCCTAACTAATACTTTTAACTACTTTAAATGCCCTAAAATTTCTTATTTCCACTAAAAATCACAAAACTATTTTTATTAAATTCTAGGGAAAATAACAAGCCTAGAAAAATTGGTTTCACAATTTTAGGATTTTTCTATAATTTTTAACATATTTCCAAAGCTCTGCTGAAAAAGAAAAAGGAAAAGGCTTCAACAGTAATGGGCTGGTTTCAGCCCAAGCGGCCCAGTCAGAGGGGAAAAGCGCGCGCGCCCGCGCCCTCGGGGCAGGTTTGCGCAGAGGTCCCCCCAGAGTTTTGAATAATCCAAGAAAGTCCGAACACTATTCAAAATAGTCGCTGACACTTTACACAGGGGTCCCCCAACTTCTGTTTCCTCGCACTGGGAGGTCCCCGACGGCGTTCAAGCACGGCTGAGCTCCGGCGAGCGCTCACGCCGGCCGATTGGGGCTATTACTGGCGCTCTTCGACGACTAACACCTAATTCATACCTTAATCGATGTTTCCCCTAACTTAATTTCACCAACCGCGCACTAAAACTCTCTGGCCACGGTGACCGAGAATCAGGCGGCAAGATCGTCGGGTTCCCGGCGATCAGAGGCGGTTTGGTTCGATTGAAGGGGTCGGAGAGCATCACCAACACGTAAGGATGCTAGAACAAGGACGAAAAAGGAATGAGCAGACCTGGGGACGGCTGGCCGCGGGGAGGTGAGTTTACGGTGGCGGAGAGCGGATTTGGGACAAATCCAAAATTCGCGGGCTCTGGCGAAGGACTGCTGGCGATTAGCGGTGGCTGAGTACGTGAGGATGTGGTGAAGCCCACTGCGGGGTCAATTTATAGATCCCCGAGGCGGTGGCGCTCAATTCGAGCGGATAGCGGAGGCGGCCGGAGATGAGGAAGAACCCTGGCGCGCGCGAGTACGTGTCCTATGGCGTGGCGGTAACTCCGGTGATCGACGGGCAGTTAGAGGGAGTCACGGCGATGCGGTGGCACGGTTAGGACACACGGCGCACGGTCGGACGACGGCTATCACCGGCGTTCTTATCTGCTCAGCCGTAGGATAGAGGGGGAGGCACGAGGGGTCGCCAGAGTGGAGCCCAGCTCACCGGCGGTGAAGATTCTTCTTACCCCGCGATGTTATCCGTCGACCAGCGCACGAATCTGCACGCCATTGACGCGAATCGCGGCGGGGGATCGTCGGCGGTGGCTGAACTGGTGTTCTGATCCGATCAGCTACTGTACCATGGAGTTCCTTATTCAGATGAACTGACAGCTCGATTTGCAGAGCCAATAACTACAAATTTTGTGCAGTAACGTGCTCGACACTCTTTAACAAAGTTATAGTCCTAAGATCTGGCTACAACATTGCTATAGCAGGCTTGATCAAATTCTCAATAATTCAAGCTTGAATTCATGCTCAAAGTTCCAGTGATCACACTGTCTGTCTGAAAATTCAGACATTAACACCCTGACAGCCCAACTTCATCCTTAATTATTTCCAGATTTTTCTCAATAACATGGCTTGCACTCTTAAGCAAAGTTATGCTCCTATGATTGGGCTATAATTTTGATGTGGTGACCTAGGGCAAAAACCCTAGAATTTGAAAGTTACAAGGGCTTCAAGTTGAGGCAATCACACTGAAATGCAGACTTAACCAAAAAGGGGTTAAGTATGGCTCTTTTGCACTTAAGTCCAAGTCTCAAGTTTTGGATTGCAATTTCACATGTCATTGACCCAAATGACTTAATATACTTATTTAGCTTGGTTTTTGCACTTTAGTCCAAAAGTGGGCTAATTTTGCACATAGGTCCCTAGGGTTTGGTTTTAGGGTTTTCCAGGATTCCAATTAGGGTTTTTGGTATCCCAGGGGCATAAATGTGATTCAACTTTGTTTTTGGGGATATTTTATGACTCTTTCCCTAAAGTCTTTAGGTTTTCTCATCTTGGGTTAGGTCTTACCCCCTTTGAGCCTTATTTAGGGTTAGGTTCCCTATCCAGGGTCCTATTTGCAAAACACCAAAAACAACACACTTGTTTGAAATTTTTACCTAGTGGATGCACTCTAGGTGTATCAAACATATGCAATGCCAATGCTTATGATGTCATGCTCAAGTTTTAGTTACAGTAACACCAGGGGTGTTACATCGCCAAACTTCTCCCGAGAGCGGCCTGTTCACCAGAGTTCGGCCTGGCGCACCGGACACTGTTCGGTGCACCACCGGACACTGTCCGGTGCACCACCGGATAGTCCGGTGCGCCAGACTGAGCTGAGTCTTGGCTGTACACAGCCAAGCCTTTTTCATCTCTTTTGTTTTCTTCTTTTCTCTGTTTCTAACATTTAGACAAATACGTTAGTACACAAAAACCAATGTACTAAGTCTAGAAACATACCTTCTCTTGGATTTTCACCTCTCTAGTATTTGACATGCTTAAGGCTGATGTTGGACTCATAATTCATCAAGTCAGCTTAACTTGATCTATACTAACATTTCTGAGCTCCAACATCCTGCAAAGGTCACATAGAATATCTCCAAACATAGGAACAACCCAAACTAAAGGTCAGAGTGCACTTAGCTCTTTTAGGCTGCTTCCAGTTCTGATTTTGACATTTGTTCTCCTTCTAGTGACTTTGTTCTCCTTCTTAGAGCTTGATCTTGAGCCTTATGACTTACACCACATAACTATAGATATTTCCTCATTGGTTGTAAGTCACGTCCTTATGTAGTGATCATTGATGTGTCGTAGCTCTTCTCAACTTGATCACCCTTGACTTTGCAAGTCTTCTTCTTCACCCTTGGCTTTGGGTTCCTCAGCCTCTTTGACCTTCTCCCGTGCACTTGGTACCTCGAAGCTCTTCTTGCCTCCATCCATGGCTTGATCAGTTGTCTCCGAGCTACGCACCCGAATCTCACTTCATGCAATGTCCATCTTACTTGTGATGCCCATTATCTATCCATCATCTAGTCCTTGGACCATCACACTTGTTCACTTGTGTTGAACCCTGTTAGCTTTACATTAAGTACCTGTTCAACACTTAGTACACTTGTTAGTCCTTTAATTGAGTTGTCATCCAAACACCAAAACCCACAAGAGAGCTTTCACTTTGGCCCCTCTGTCCAATCGCTCATAGTCTGGATACTCAAAATCCAGCGCATCCAAAACCCGATTCAACCTTCGCTTTGGTCGAGTCCCGAAGGCTGTAGTCATTAGTTGATCTTCTTTTTTAGAATAGTTGCCAAGGATCTCGTTGCACATAACTTCAATCGTGTCTAACCACTCTTGGCAAGGTTCTTTGAAGTGTTTCTTGAATTTATAATAATAAGGCAGCCAAACAAGTTCCTTCTTTTTCTTTTCCTCTTTAAGCTTCGGCATATCCCATTCTTTCAAAGTCGGGAACACTCTAAAAGCTAAGAAGTCTTGCACCAAGTCCCTGGTGCCAATGTGCTCTGAAACAACTCGAAATTCTCCCAAGGCAATTTGGCATGGTGATTCCGGCAACATGTTGCATTGAGGCCTAGTCTCTCCAAAGACTAACTCCAATGGGCTCTGAACCAGCTTCTCCTTCTTCTCGTCAACCTTAACATAAAACCACTCGGTCTTCCAGCTAGTGGGCCACTTGGTACAATAGCTAATAACTGGAGACCTCACATCTTTGCGATAAGCAAAATTGTAGCAGCCGAAATCCTCGTGTAGCCCATCCTCTCTAGCCTTTGTCTGATAATGAAGTTCATGTGCCCAGCAGAATCCTTCGGCAAGCGGTTTCGCCCCTAGCTTTGGAGAGCCCAAATGTAAACGCTAAGCCTAACAATAGCGTTAGGAGTTAGCTGATGAAGATAAATCCCAAACTTCTCCAACACATTCGCAATCATCTCATGCAAAGGAAATCTCAATCCTGCTTTAAAGAAGCTTTTAAAGACTACCACTTCATTCTTTTCTGGCTTCGGAGTAATTTCCCCTCCACCAAAACGAACTAGCTTCCTCTTGGCTTCACTGATATAACCGAGCTTCATTAACTTAGGCATATCATCTTCGATAATAGTAGATTTTCCAAACTCTAGGTGGCTAGATTTAGATGGCATGGCGTTGTACTCATCTTCAGCTTCACCTTCTTCAACATCAATCTGCTCAGCTTCGGCAGTAGGGGTACCTTTAGAAGCTTCTTCCGGCGCTACCAACCCTGATCGTTTCATCACTTTGGAAATCGGAGCAGTTTCAGCAGCTTCGGCTTCCTCTCCGTCACATATAACCCTAGCTGTAGAATGAACTCTTGCCATATGATGATAAATTTCCCACAATTTTTGATGGAATTGCTGACTTTTTCAATTTTTCTGAAGCTCTTTCTCTTGTGACGAAGCAAAGTGAACAGTGGTGCTTCGGTTGAGTGCGATGAACAAGCTTCGGCTATAATCAAATTTTTGGCAGCAAAACAGGGCAATAGCAATGAATGCTATGGTAACTTCACACCTACCCATCTGTTTATATAGTGCCGCGGGTGAGGAGGTGAATAGTCAAGTCTTCCACACCGGACGGACAGTCGCCCGCACTCACTGAGTGGTGGGCCACAGGACCCGAGAAGGAGAATCGCCAGGACGTGTTTACCCGCTGCATGGTGGGACCATCTCGTGCTCGAAGTTTTGTGATCGTTTCTCGGCAACGAGCTCAGGGAAGGTGTTTTTTGGATCTTCGGCTCCCCAAAGCCTAGGAGACTTTTTCACGGATCAAGCTCGTTACGACAAACGATCTAGCACCGCAAAGGGGCTACTGTTGGGGGTATGCTTCGTCGCCGAAGATCCTGTAAGAAGAAGTACCTTCGATAGATCCTCTCAAAAAGCAGTGCTGAAGCTATCATTTATAAAGTTTCGGCATAGTCACGTGTCCCAAGATAAAGGAGTGAACCGACTTATAGATGAAATGACTAATCGACCCGTAATAACTTGTATTGAGATTGTAAGCAGTTGTGAAGGGTATGAATGTAATTTCTTACAGGTTGTGTCCTGTGCCTATAAATAGATGAACAGTACCCCTGTACTGTTCACACTGATTTGTATTCGCTCGCGCGTCACGCCTTGGACTTTCTGTCTTTTGTAAAGTCGAAGGTATAAATGTAATTCATTATTATTCATGTTCATTCATAATAATATAACGAAAAAGTATTAATAATGTTATATGATTGTTTGTGTTATTCCTCATGTCTCACATGCTCCTCTTTTCGTCAATATATATATACTATGATTATGAAGGTACGCCCTTCATAACCTTCGTCTGAAGATCATTATATCCTGAGGGAGATAATGCTTCGAAAGACAAAGGGCATTAACCATTAACCTTTTCTGTGTTGCCTTATTCTTAATTCGAAGCATTTGAGAACAAGTCACCAACAAATGTGATACAATTACTAGTCCCGGGAGGCTAGTAAACACATTTATACATCAGATGATTCCAGATCTGCTTAAACGAGACAAACCTATAAAGGTGGCGATCAACTTTAAGAGTTGGTCCACAACTCGGGACATATCATCAGAGTGGGGCTGAAGCAGCCCGATATACGCAGTGAAGCAATTCAGCGGTCCAACAACCACAAGCAAGGTTGGGAACAGTCGTAACTCTTACCCGATCTCCTTTTTCTGAAAAACAACAAATAAGCAAGGGTGAGTACAAACGTACTCAGCAGCCCACCTTCACCCGCGGAATGGGGAAATCAGATATAATGCATGGAATTTATGGAGCTCAGGATATTTTGCAGAAACAACAACATTTTATGCAGGGTTGTTTTGTAAAACATTTTGTATTTTTCAAAGCGCATCCTCTCCCAAAGGAGCAGGAAGTTTTTCCATATAGAATAAAATCCCCTGGACTAAATCATCCAGGTATCTCAGCAGTTTCCCACTGGTTTTCATTTTCAAAAAGAGCTATTGGACTTCCCGTCCACCATAGCTCACGGCTCAACCGCCGGACCTTTTAAAAACCACTTTTCTCAAAAGCACCCTTTTTTTGGAAAACAAAACACTAATTGCCATACCACACCAGACTCATCCATTCCTGTGGATACAGACTATTCGAATAGGTTTTCAAACTCTGCGCAGAGGTGTACACTTTACCCACTAGTCCGGCTTTGCGATCTCATAGCTAGTGAGACCCGAATCCGAATCTCTTTCTTTCCTCGCACGTCCCTATCTTAACGGTTATACCAGAAGGAGTTAGGCCACCGCCATGCCCAAACCAGACAAAACATTCCCCCTCCTTATCCTCCCGGTGCTCCCCAGCCTTCATAACCCTGGAGTTTGAACCGTACGAGTTCAGATTGAGTGACTGCCCACATAGTCTCGAGTGGTTGTACTTATCATGAGTACAAGTAGTGAAGGATGACAAACCGGTCCTTATATGAGGGGACAATCCTTCTGCTCACGCCTAAACCAGCTGATCCATCACCTTAGGCCCTCCCCTAAACCAGGGAGTCCCTGATCATCCCTACTCAAAGGTGATAAGGGTGAAAACCCTTCATCATACACATTTTGAAAAGCATTTTCTTTTGAAAACTCACACCTTTCCTCAAATCATTTGTAACAAATATATCAAGGATTGACTACGACAAGCGGCTGGGTGGCCATAATAACTTGTCTCAAAATCATATCATGCATAAAATAACAGGCTGAGGGTTGTGGTTGAAAAATTATAGGTAATTTATGCATCAAAGAGATCCAGTGAGCTTGCCGTGCTTATCCGGCGAAGGGGGAAGGGGAGCTCACGGAACTGGCTTCTAGCTCCACTGCCTGGCGTAGACTTGTAGATCTGGCCTCCACGAGATGGCACGAACGCTCCGATAACTATGCAACATGAACAAGCAAACATACAAACCAGCAAGTATACCAACAAATATTTAGTATAGTGGTCAGAATAGCGATATATGGATGGGTAGAGTCTTGAGTAGAATCTGTGTCATGTGGTGTGGTGATATTACTGGTGGTGGAGCGGAGGTGCTTACCAGGAGAGTGGATTGGAGGCAAAGCGACACTATGCGCGTAGTCGGCAGAGCGGGGTAACTGCGTGGGTGGGGTGTTTGCCTTGGCTGAGGGTGTTGAGTGTGTGGAGAGGGAGAGGGTAGCTGGGTGTATTTATAGCTAGGTGTATGTGGTGTAGCACAGTGAAGTTCACTGTTGGTGAGAATAGTGACGAATGAATCGTCTGACTTAGTATGAACAGGAGAGTTATAGGCAGAATATGGGACAAGAGTATTTTGGGAGTTTTCTGGAATATGAACCATGCTTAAGGGATGACATGGTTGGATAGGGAATAGTTTGATAAGAACTTAGAAACAAGAATTATTGGAATCTGAGTTTGGAAGCCTGGTTCAAATGAATCTCAAAGTTAAGCATGCTCAACTTGGAGAAACCTGGGATGGGTGACCAGATGGGAAGTTCCCTACTGGAAGGAAAATCACAGTCACCGGAGTTCGTATGACTGGAACATGGGTCTGGCTAGTCTTAGGTAGACTGGACAGCATGATGGATGAGTAGTTGAAATTTGGGGTGATCGGATGATCGATAAATAGTAATGATGAATAGTGACGACGAAAAGTTATTGTAGATATGGTTGATGAATAGTAACGATGATGAATAGTAATGATGAATAGTAACGATGATGAATAGTGTCGATGAATAGTAACGATGAATAGTAATGGTGAATAGTGATGGTGAATAGTTCGTATGAACGAACGATGAACGATGAACGAATGATGAACGATGAATAGGAACTATGAACGAACGATGAACGATCGAATGATCGAATGAACGAACGATCAGAATTTTGGCAGCATAACGGCAGGACAAAGATTATCTGGAAGAACGATGAATAGGGGCTATGAATGAACGATGAACGATGAATAGGAACTATAGACGAACGAGCGAACGATCGAATGATCGATCGAACGAACGATCAGAATTTCGGCAGCATAACGACAGGACAAAGATTATTTGGACGAACGAACGGATGAACGATCGGATGAACGAACCATGAACGAACGATCAAACGATCGGACGAACGAACAAACAAACTAAGAACAGGTGGACGAACGATCGAAGAACGACCAAACGATCCTTGTGCTAGTGTGTGCTTGTGTGGGAAGTGGAGTGGGCGTGTGGGTGGGGGGGGGGGAGGGAGAGAGTTGCCATGAAATGGCTTGGGGTGGGATGAGAGGAGGCCCTTGCCCCTCTATTTATAGCCGTGGTGGGGGGATTAGGGGGAGGGATGAAAGGATTAGTGGGAGGATGAGAGGATTAGTGGGAGATTAGCATGAATTTGTCTTATATGAGTGAGATTAGCTTGTAGAGCTCACCGTATGACACTGGAGGCATAAGTATACGTGTGAGCATGAGGAAAGTTATGAAGAAAATATTTGTAGGGACTTCAAAAATGATTCTGAAGGTATTTCTCAAGAGGAAAATACTTGGAGATATATCGGTGGAATATTTGGACAGTATTTCTGGAAAGAAATTGATGGGGGTTACTGGGGAAATATCTGGGCAGTATTTCTGGAAAGAATTTGAGGGTGATCACTGGGGAAATATTTGTAGGATATGTTGAGGAGGATTTTGGAGATAAATATAGACCACTATATTTTATTTGTTGATATCAACTCGCAAACAAACATTTTGAAATGAAATTTTGAAATTCATTTTGAATTTAGAGCGAGTTTGAGAAATTTTCAAGATTTGAATTTTTGGGATGCTACACATACTCTTATGGAGATTAAGGCAGCATGTTGATTTGTTGCCACCTAGCTTCAAACATATGCAGTTTGGCCGATTTCTTAAAAATGGTAAGTTGTTTCTAATGCACTTGAATCCAAATAACATATGATACTCTTTTCCACTATAGAACATTGTACCACATGCCTTGTTACTATCCTGGTTACTGTACTGTGTACTGAAAATTTGCTCATCACATTATTACAAGTGAATCATTTACCTGTCAACATTGTCATTACGGATCTTTTTCCCCTTATTCGCATCTGAGCTATCAATCTACGATATCTCCTTCCACAATATTGCTCTATCATCATTTAGTTTGTGTTAAGGAAGGAATTCTCAGTAGTCTGAGCTGTTTAAATTACATGTTGATTGTAATATTGTATTAAGATATTTTCTTTTCACACTTCAGGTTTTCTGTTACTTGCACGAGTTATTGCCGCAACATGTTGTGTGACACTATCTGCTTCAATGGCCGCACGGCTAGGTTCAACTCCAATGGCTGCATTCCAGATCTGCTTGCAAACCTGGTTGGCTTGCTCACTTCTTGCCGATGGATTGGCTTTTGCTGGACAGGTGAGGGAACCCTGTGTTTCTTTGGTCGTTAACCTTCTTTATTGGAAATTGGATGACATTTAATAAGCTCAAGTTAATATGATTGGCAATGGGGTTTCCAGATGCATCTCTTATCTTTTGGTTTATTTCTTATAAATTGGGATCACACTTCAACAGGCCATACTTGCAAGTGCATTTGCTCGTAAGGACCATCCGAAGGCCACTGCCACAACTTCTCGTATCTTGCAGGTATGTTATGTATCTTGAGTTTCTATTTGACACATTTTCCATGGCTTTAGAGAAGCATTTCCCTTATTTTGCAGCCAGCTTTGGTCTTGGGACTTCTCCTAAGCATACTTCTTGGTGTTGGTCTGCGCATAGGGTCCATATTATTTACATCCGATCAGCGTGTACTGCATCATATCTACATAGGAATACCGGTATGTTTTCTCTGCTAAATGCTAAGGACGATGGCAAGTTGCGGCCTTCACATCCTATTTATTGTTAGGATCACATTATTTCTTTCATTCATATTACAGTGTTGTTAGGCTCACATTATTTCTTTCATTCATATTATCTATGTGTGCAAGCCTTTTATAAGATTGGGAAAAGAACAAGAGAGAAGGACTAGACTAACCATTTCTTAGTTTCTGCTTCCATGTAAAAACGACATGTATGTAAAATGAACTGGAGGTAGTAGTATCTCTTAAAATACTTATCTATATTTGTTTTCCCCCCTCATGTGCAGTTTGTCTGCCTTACTTAACCAATCAACGCTATGGCTTTTGTTTTTGATGGAATCAATTACGGAGCATCAGATTTTGGATATGCTGCCTACTCAATGGCAAGTTTGCAGACTTCTACTTGTCACATATATTCTTCTAATAAACCTCGTGCCTTACAAATTTTTTACTGAACCATGCATGTATCGTCAGGTCCTTGTTGCCATTGTCAGTATCATTTGCATCCTCACTCTTGAACGTTATGGCGGTTTTATTGGAATCTGGATAGTTCTGGTGATCTACATGAGCCTCCGGATGTTTGCTGGATTTTGGAGGTAAACAATCCCAGCAATTTTATTCGTATGCTGGCATGTGGGGCATGGGCATCGAGCAACAAATGGAGAGTATAGGGGGCACATCCTACACATGAAAAAACACCATCCTTCTTTTGCCTTGTTTTTTCTTCCTCAAAACACCAGCTGCAGTGTGGCTGCTTCGCGTATGTTAATAATGGTTTTACCGCTCTTTCGTTCTGTTCTTCCAGGATAGGGACGGCACAAGGGCCCTGGGCTTATCTTCGTGGCTGAACATAGCGGCAGATGCAAAATTAAGTCATGGTTGGCTACTATGCATTGCAGGGCTGCAATACATGTTTCCATCAGGGAGCCTATCAGAAGTTTAACACACTTGTTGTACTAAGGCGTGTGAACTATAGCTATTTTTTCTGTCTAGGACAAACTATGCCACGACGTGTTATAGCTATTTTTCTGTCCCGTATTCATCCAAGCAGATACATGGTCCTACAAGTAACACATATATGTCTAAAAATGGTGAGGACCGTTCCATGTATGTACTCTTTGACTCCTAACTTTTAATTGGTATCGACTATTAGCGGTTTCAATTATCATGATCGATTTGGCCAGTGGGTTGGTTCGATCAGAGCCGATCACCTTAGAGCCGAATTGATTAGAGCCTACCACTGCATTCAATAAATTATGTAATCTTATTCGTTTAACTAGATATGTGCCTACCATCAATTTTGAGATTGATTTGCATATAATTCCCAGACATGTAAGCCATAGTTACTGTTTTTCTTCTTGTTCATTGAATGTCTGAAACTCTCTAAATGCTGCTGTAATCGCAGGTTTCATTACATGGCATTGGCTGACGACAGGCAGAGAATTATGCCAATGCCCGATGACCAGTTGCCTCCTCGAGGATAGCCATTAGCGTACCCTGAGGCTGTGCTCCTTGTGGACCCAATCAACCCTGAACTTAGAGGGGAGGTGAAAGGGAAATAAAGTCAAACCTTTTCCTAAATGATTTTGGTGGTTGAATTGCCCAACACAAACAATTGGACTAACTAGTTTGCTCTAGATTATATGTTCTACAGGTGCCAAAGGTTCAACACAAACCAATAAAAAGAACAAGTTAGGGTTCAAAAAGAAAGGAGCAAAAGAAACCGAAGGCTGCCCTGGTCTAGCGCACCGGACTGTCCGGTGCACCAGGGAGATCAACTCTAAACTCCTCAGCTTCGGGTTTCTGGAGAGCCACTTCGCTATAATTCACCGGACTGTCCGGTGTGCCAAGCGGAGCAACGACTACTGCGCCAACGGTCGTCTGCAAAATGAACAGTGGCGTGAATAGTGCACGAACAGTTCACGCAGAGTCAGAGCATCGCCAGAAGGCGCACTAGACAGTGAACAGTGCCTGTCCGGTGCGGCACCGGACTGTCCGGTGCCCCAAGATGTTAGAGCTCCAACGGTCAAAACCATCAGAACCCTAACGGTTGGGTGACGTGGCTGGCGCACCGGACAGTGTCTGGTGGCGCACCTGACTGTCCAGTGCGCCCATCGACAGTCAGCCTCCCCAACGATTGGTTTGGTGGTTGGGGCTATAAATATCCCCCAACCACCACCATTCAAGGCATCCAAGTTTCCAGTAATTTGCATTTAATACAAGACCTCTAGACTTCACTCCAAGACACAAAACAAAAGATCAAATCCTCTCCAAGTCCCAAACTCATTCCAAAGACTTAGTGGCTTGTGAGAGAGAGAATTTTGTGTTCATTTGAGTTCTTGTCGCTTGGATCGCTTTTCTTCTTCCTCTATTCTTGTTCTCAAGCAACTTGTAACCAAAGCAAGAGACACCAAGTTGTGGTGGTCCTTGTAGGGGTCTAACTGACCCGTTTGATTAAGGAGAAAAGCTCACTCAGTCTAAGTGACCGTTTGAGAGAGGGAAAGGGTTGAAAGAGACCCAGTCTTTGTGACCACCTCAACGGGGAGTAGGTTTGCAAGAACCGAACCTCGGTAAAACAAATCACCGTGTCATCCGCTTCATTTGCCTTTGATTTGTTTTTCGCCCTCTCTCACGGACTCGGATTTTATTCTAACGCTAACCCTGGCTTGTAGTTGTGCTTAAAGTTTGTAAATTTCAGATTCCGCCTATTCACCCCCCTCTAGGCGACTTTCAATTGGTATCAGAGCCTGGTACTTCATTAGAGCCTAACCGCTCGAAGTGATGTCGGGAGATCACGCCAAGAAGGAGATCGTAACCGGCGGTGACAAGTCTACAAGCCATGGGAAGGCTCCATCGGGAGAGTCCGGCAACAAGATGAAGGGATCCCCTTCACACAACAAGTCGCATCGGAGCGACGAGAAGAAAAATAAGATGAAGAAGGTGGTCTACTATGAGACCGACTCTTCGTCGCCATCCACCTCCGGCTCTGACGCGCCATCCATCACTTCTAAGCGCCATGAGCGCAAGAATTTTAGTAAGACCCCCTTACGCTATCCTCGGATTTCCAAACGTACTCCTTTACTTTCTGTCCCATTAGGCAAACCACCGGTTTTTGACGGTGAAGATTATTGTATGTGGAGTGATAAAATAAGGCACCATCTAACCTCACTCCACGCTAGCATTTGGGTCATTGTTGAGTTTTGAGCGCAGGTACCATCCGTGGGGGATGAAGGCTATGATTCGGACGAGGTCGTCCAAATCAAGCACTTTAATTCCCAAGCAACTACTATACTCCTCGCCTCTCTATGTCCAGAGGAGTATAATAAGGTGCAAGGGTTGAAAAGTGCCAAGGATATTTGGGACGTGCTCAAGACCGCGCACGAAGGAGATGAGGTGACAAAGATCACCAAGCGGGAGACGATCGAGGGAGAGCTTGGTCGATTCGTCCTCAACCAAGGAGAGGAGCCACAAGCTATGTACAACCGGCTCAAGACCTTGGTGAACCAAGTGCGCAACCTTGGGAGCACAAAATGGTATGACCATGAGATGGTCAAGGTTATTCTAAGATCACTCGTTTTTCGTAATCCCACAAAAGTTCAATTAATTCGTGGTGATCCTAGATACAAGCTAATGTCTCCCGAGGAAGTGATAGAAAAGTTTGTGAGCTTTGAGTTGATGATCAAAGGCTCCAAACAAATCGTGGATCAAGGCGGCACCTCCACACCCGAGGTGCAACCCGTCGCATTTAAGGCGACAGAGGAGAAGAAAGAAGAGTCTACATCAAGTAGGCTCCCCATGTGTGTCGGGAATGGGACTCCGATGAGAGCTCCTCTGACCCCTCCTCCGACGAGGACGCCGCCAACATCACCGTCAACAAGGGCCTCCTATTCCCCAATGTCGGCCATAAATGCTTCATGGCAAAGGACGGCAAAAAGAAGAAGGTAAAATCTAGAGCCTCCACTAAATATACAACATCTAGTGATGAGTGTAGCTCTAGTGATAATGAAGATGATTTGCTTAGTCTTTTTGCCAACCTTAACATGCAACAAAAAGAAAAACTAAATGAATTGATTAGTGCTATTCATGAGACGGATGAACTCTTGGATAGCCAAGAAGAATTCCTTATTAAGGAAAATAAGAAGCATGTTAAAGTGAAAAATGCTTATGCTAAGGAGATAGAAAAGTGTGAAAAATTAACTAGTGAGCTTAGCATTTGCCATGAATCAATTTCCAACCTTAGAACCGAGAATGCCAACTTAATTGCTAAGGTTGAAAAATTAGATGCATGCAATAATTCAATTGTTAGTCTCAGAAATGAAAATGATGATTTAATTGCTAAGATTGACAAATTGAATGTTGCAATTTCTAGCCTTAAGATTGAGAATGATAAATTAATTGTTATGGCTAAGGATTTAAATGTTTGCAATGATTCTATTTCCTATCTTAGAGATGAGAATGCCATGCTAAAATCTAAGATAGATGAACTAAATGTTTGCAAACCCTCTACATCTAGTAGTGATCATGTTACTATTTGTACTAGATGTAGAGACATTAATGTTAATGCTATTCATGATCACATTGCTGTGATTAAACAACAAAATGATCATATAGCTAAACTAGATGCTAAAATTGTCGAGCATGAACTAGAGAATGAAAAATTTAAATTTGCTCGTAGCATGCTTTATAATGGGAGACACCCTGGTATTAAGGATGGCATTGGCTTCCAACAGGGGGACAATGTCAAGCTTAATGCCCCCAAGAAATTATCTAATTTTGTTAAGGGTAAGGCTCCCATGGTTCAGGATAACGAGGGCTATATTTTATATCCTGCTGGTTATCCCGAACATAAAATTAGGAGAAATCATTCTAGGAAGTCTCATTCTGGTTCTCATCATGCTTTTATGTATAAGAATGAAACATCTAGTTCTAGGCATTCTACCCATGTTAAAATGCCTAAAAAGAAAACTCCTGCTGCATCAAATGAACCCATTGTTTCATTCAAAACTTTTGATGCTTCATATGTTTTAACTAACAAATCAGGCAAAGTAGTTGACAAATATGTTGGGGCCAAACACAAGGGCTCAAAGACTTGTGTTTGGGTACCCAAGGTGCTTGTTTCTAATGTGAAAGGACCCAAGACCGTTTGGGTACCTAAGAACAACGCCTAGATTGTTTTGTAGGTTTATGCGTCCGGGGGCTCAAGTTGGATAATTGATAGCGGATGCACAAACCACATGACAGGGGAGAAAAGGATGTTCTCCTCCTATGAGAAAAACCAAGATCCCCAAAGAGCTATCACATTCGGGGATGGAAATCAAGGTTTGGTCAAAGGACTTGGTAAAATTGCTATATCACCTGACCACTCTATTTCCAATGTTTTTCTTGTAGATTCATTATATTACAATTTGCTTTTTGTTTCTCAATTATGCAATATGGGCTACAACTGTCTATTTACTGATGTAGGTGTTACTGTCTTTAGAAGAAGTGATGATTCAATAGCCTTTAAGGGAGTGTTAGAGGATCAGCTATACTTAGTTGATTTCAAAAGAGCTAAACTCGACACTTGCTTAATTGCTAAGACTAATATGGGTTGGCTCTAGCATCGCTGACTAGACCATGTTGGGATGAAGAATCTTCACAAGCTTCTAAAGGGAGAGCACATTTTAGGACTAACCAATGTTCATTTTGAGAAAGACAAGGTTTGTAGCGCATGTCAAGCAGGAAAGCAAGTTGGTGCTCATCATCCACACAAGAACATCATGACGACCGATAGGCCGGTTGAGCTACTCCACATGGATTTATTCGGCCCGATAGCTTACATAAGCATCGGCGGGAGTAAGTATTGTCTTGTAATTGTGGATGATTATTCTCGCTTCACTTGGGTATTCTTTTTGCAGGAAAAATCTCAAACCCAAGAAACCTTAAAGGGATTCTTGAGACGGGCTCAAAATGAGTTCGGCTTAAGGATCAAAAAGATTAGAAGTGACAATGGGACGGAGTTCAAGAATTCACAAATTAAAGGATTCCTTGAGGAAGAGGGCATCAAGCATGAGTTCTCTTCTCCCTACACACCTCAACAAAATGGTGTAGTGGAGAGGAAGAATAGAACTCTACTAGACATGGCGAGAACCATGCTTGATGAATACAAGACTCTGGACCGGTTTTGGGCTGAGGCGATTAACACTGCTTGCTACTCCATCAACCAGCTCTACCTTCACCGAATCCTCAAGAAGACATCATATGAACTCCTCACTGGTAAAAATCCCAATGTTTCATATTTTAGAGTCTTTGGTAGCAAATATTTATTCTTGTTAAAAGAGGTAGAAAATCTAAATTTGCTCCTAAGGCTGTAGAAGACTTTTTACTAGGATATGATTCAAACACAAGGGCATATAGAGTCTTTAACAAGTCCACTGGACTAGTTGAAGTTTTTTGTGACATTATGTTTGATGAGACTAATGGCTCCCAACTGGAGCAAGTTGATCTTGATGAGCTAGATGATGAAGAAGCTCCATGCGTAGCACTAAGGAACATGTCCATTGGGGATGTGTGTCCTAAGGAATCCGAAGAGCCTCCACAAGCACAAGATCAACCATCATCTTCCAATCAAGCATCTCTACCAACTCAAGATGAGGAACAGGCTCAAGATGATGAAGAAGAAGATCAAGAAGATGAGCCACCTCAAGGAGAAGGCAATGATCAAGGGGGAGATGAAGAAAATCAAGACAAGGAAGATGACCAAGAAGGATAGGTCAATCAAGCGATTCAAAGAGATCACCCCGTGAACACCATCCTCGGTGATATTCATAAGGGGGTAACAACTCGAACTCAAGTTGCTCATTTTTGTGAATATTACTCTTTTGTCTCCTCTATTGAGCCTTACAGGGTAGAGGATGCACTAAGAGATTTGGATTGGGTGTTGGCAATGCAAGAGGAGCTCAACAACATCACGAGGAATGAGGTATGTCATTTGGTTCCACGTCCTAATCAAAATGTTGTAGGTACCAAGTGGGTATTCCGCAACAAGCAAGATGAGCATAGTGTGGTGACAAGGAACAAAGCCCGACTTGTAGCCAAGGGATATTCACAAGTCGAAGGTCTGGATTTTGGTGAAACCTATGCACCCGTAGCTAGGCTTGAATCAATTCGTATATTACTTGCCTATGCCACTTACCATGGCTTTAAGCTCTATCAAATGGACGTGAAGAGTGCCTTCCTCAATGGACCAATCAAGGAAGAGGTCTATGTTGTGCAACCTCCTGGCTTTGAAGATAGTGAGTACTCGAACCATGTGTATAATCTCTCTAAGGCGCTTTATGGGCTCAAGCAAGCCCTAAGAGCATGGTATGAATGCCTAAGAGATTTTTATCACTAATGGCTTCAAAGTCGGTAAAGTCGATCCTACTCTCTTCACTAAAACTATTGCAAAAGATTTGTTTGTATGCCAAATTTATGTTGATGATATCATATTTGGGTCTACTAACAAATATACATGTGAAGAGTTTAGTAGGATTATGATTCAAAAATTCGAGATGTCTATGATGGGAGAGTTGAAGTACTTCCTAGGATTTCAAGTCAAGCAACTCCAAGAAGGCACCTTCATCAGCCAAACGAAGTACATTCAAGACATACTCACTGTTGGGGTCGTGCTTCGGTACGCCGAAGGTCTCAAACGAAGAAGCAGCTTCGGCTGAAGTCGTCTCCAAGAGATAGCCGAAGGTTCCTTTTCATGGAGCTTCGGCGTTTTAAACCGACATAGAGATAGAATGACCTTTTTATTCATATAGGTCTGAGTCAATGTTGTAAACATTTGTAAGGGGCATAATTGTAATTTGTCACAGGCTGCGACCTGTGCCTATAAATAGATGAACAGTACCTCTGCACTGTTCACGTGAACCTGTCATTTGCCTTCGCATCACACTTGTACTCCTGCCTTCCTCAGGACCGAAGGTACATCTGTCATTTATATTCATTCGTATTAATAGAAATGGAAATGATTCTATGTTAACATTTGAATGTCCATTTTATACCTCATGATTTATATGAATGCTTCATTCTATGTTATTATGTTTACGAAGGTGCGTCCTTCGTAACCTTCGTCCGAAGTTCCTTATGTCCCGAAGGGATATAATGAAGTGGAGGACGAAGGACCTTAATATTTAACATTTTCTGTGTTGCCTTGTTCTTAACTCTTAGCATTTGAGAACAAGCCCCCAACATTGGCGCCCTCCTCCGGTGAACTCACTTCCACTTTTCTGAGCTGATGGCTTCGTTCAACAACCAAGCTGGAGCTGCTTCGGCTTCGAAGCTGGTGCTCCCGATAACAGGCGGTTCTTGCTCAGAGCCGGCTAACAAGAAGCAGAAGAAGGAGGCTCAAAGAAGGGTGCAGCATGTTGGAGTGCAGGGACCCTTCATCAAGTCAAAATGGTCCCATATTCCAGTTACCTTCTCTCAGGAAGACCTTCAGCTTAAGGATTATCCCCACAATGATGCCATGGTTATCTCTTGCGTGATCAAAGGATTTCTGGTCCACAATGTCCTAGTTGACACAGGCAGTGCAGCTGACATTATATTTGCTAAAGCCTTCAGACAAATGCAAGAGCCCGAAGACAAGATTCATGATGCTACGCACCCTCTTTGTGGCTTCGGAGGGCGGCAGATTGTGGCACTTGGGAAGATTACCATGCCGGTAACCTTCGGGTTTGTTAACAACACAAGGACTGAGCAAATTGTGTTTGATATTGTTGACATGGAATATCCTTACAATGCTATCATTGGTCGCGGAACTCTTAATGCTTTCGAAGCAATTCTTCACCCAGCTTATCTCTGCATGAAGATACCTTCGGACCAAGGACCTATTGCTATTCATGGAAGCCAGGAAGCTGCTAGAAGGGCCGAAGGAAGCTAGACTGACTCTAAGGCAATCCATAACATAGATGGAGCTGAAGCTTGTGAACAGTACAAATTCAGGAGGGAGAAGGCAGCTTCAGCAGACCAGCCGAAGCCCATGTTATTGTGTAAAGACATAGCAGAGCAGAAGGTGCTGTTGGGCTCGCAACTATCTGAAGACCAGGAGAAAACCTTGATAAGGTTTTTATTCAACAACAAAGATGTTTTTGCATGGTCAGCCAATGATCTTTGTGGAGTGAATCGGGATGTTATTGAACATTCGCTCAATGTTGACCCATCCTTCAGACCCCGAAAGCAGAGGCTTCGGAAAATGTCTGATGACAAGGCCGAAGGGGCTCGCAATGAAGTAAAAAGACTCCTCAGTGCAGGAGTTATCAGAGAAGTGAAGTATCCAGAGTGGTTAGCTAACACCGTTATGGTGAAGAAGGCCAATGGCAAGTGGAGAATGTGTATTGATTTCACAGATCTCAACAAGGCTTGTCCGAAGGATGAATTCCCGCTGCCAAGGATAGATTCTTTAGTTGACGCAGCAGCTTCTTCGGAGCTCATGAGTCTCCTGGACTGCTACTCAGGCTATCATCAAATCTGGATGAAGAAGGAAGATGAGCCGAAGACTAGCTTCATAACCCCAAGTGGTACATATTGCTATCTTCGGATGCCTGAGGGGCTCAAGAATGCTGGAGGGAGTTTCAGCAGAATGACTGCGAAGGTTCTCCAATCTCAGATAGGCAGAAATGTGTTGACCTATGTTGATGACATCATTGTAAAGAGCACGAAGCAAGAAAATCATATTGCTGATCTGCAGGAGACCTTCGCCAGCTTCAGACAAGCTGGTCTGAAGCTAAATCCAGAAAAATGTGTCTTCGGAGTGAAGAAGGGCAAATTTCTTGGATGCTTGGTTTCAACAAAGGGAATCGAAGCTAATCCAAATAAAATCGAAGCTATACTTCGAATGGAGCCACCAACCACAAGAAAGGGGGCCCAAAGATTGACAGGAAGGCTGGCATCCCTCAACAGATTTATATCCAGATCAGCAGAAAGAAACTTACCATTCTTCGAGGTGCTGAAGTCAGCTGAAGTCTTTCAATGGGGCCCAAGTCAGCAAAAAGCCTTCGAAGAGCTGAAGCAATATTTAATAGATCTCACAACATTAACTCCACCAACGCCAGGGGCTCCTCTGTTGTTGTATGTGGCAGCTTCGCACTCAGCAGTAAGTGCGGCACTTGTTCAGGAGAAGTTTGATGGACAAGTCAAGAAGCAGGTCCCAGTATATTTTGTGTCTGAGGTCCTCAGTGTCTCAAAGAAAAATTATACAGAGCTGGAGAAGGTGTTGTATGCCGTTTTAATGGCATCCAGGAAGCTTCGGCATTACTTTCAGGCATTCAACATTATTGTTCCTTCTTCACAGCCGTTGAAGGACATCATGAGGAATAGAGAAGCTACTGGGCGTATTGGAAAATGGGCTGCGGAACTCAATGAATTTTACATTGATTATGTGCATAGATCCTCAATTCAGTCTCAAGCATTGGCAGATTTCATTGTCGACTGGACGCCAGGGGCTCAGGACGAAGAAGCGAATAAAGATGCCGAAGCATGGACAGTGTTTTGTGATGGCTCTTGGGGAACCTTCGGAGCAGGTGCAGCTGCTGTGTTGGTCTCTCCATCAAAAGTTAAAACTTGCTATGCAGCAAGACTTGACTTCAGCTGCACAAATAATATCGCTGAGTATGAAGCCTTGCTCCTGGGTCTTCGGAAACTAAAGGCAATGGGGATCAGAAGGGCGATCCTTAAAACTGATTCTCAGGTTGTTTCGGGTCATATTGACAAAAGTTGCAAGGCTAAAGACCCGAAGCTTGAAAAATACCTAGACACGGTCCGAAGGATCGAAGCTTCCTTCGAAGGATTTTCTGTTAAGAATATCCCTCGAGGACAAAATGAGCATGCTGATATGTTGGCCAAGTCTGCAGCACAGGGGCTGCCGCTACCTTCGGATGTGTTCTTCGAAACAATAAAGGCACCTTCAGTGGAGCTACTTGAAAGAGCAGTCCTTAACATTTCTCCTGTGTACAGTGAAGATTGGAGAACTGAAATAATCTCTTACCTTCAGGGTAACTTCTTATCAGATGACGAAGCTTATAATAAAAGGATAGAGGCAAGAGCTCGTCCTTATGTCATGATAGAAGGGGAATTATACAAGCATGGAGTTTGTGCCCCGCTGCTCAAGTGCTTGTCTAGGGCCGAAGGTATAGAGTTGATGAAGGAGATACATGCAGGCCTGTGCGGATCCCACATCGGATCCAGGCCGTTACTTGGAAAAGTGTTCCGCCAAGGATTTTATTGGCCGAAGGCAGCTTCGGATGCAGCGGAGTTAGTTCAAAAGTGTGAAGGTTGTCAAAAATGTGCAAGAGATCAAAAGCAACCTTCGTCTTTGACACAGCTGATACAACCCATCTGGCCATTGCAAAGGTGGGGCCTCGATTTGCTGGGTCCATTACCACCGGCTCAAGGCAATCTGAAATATGTTATAGTGGCTGTGGAGTATTTTTCCAAGTGGATTGAGGCGAAGCCATTAGCCACAATAACTTCGGCCACTGTCCAAAAATTTTTCTGGCAGAATATTGTCTGTCGCTTCGGAGTGCCGAAGGCCATCACTGTAGATAATGGAACACAGTTCGACTCCGAAGATTTCAGAAATTTCTGTGACCAAATTGGCACGAAGATCCACTTTGCATCAGTCAGGCATCCGGAGTCGAATGGGCTTGTTGAAAGGGCCAACGGCATCATAATGACAGGAATAATGAAGCTAATTTTTAATCAACCAAGGGGAAAATGGCCAGATCAGTTGACCAAAGTGGTGTGGAGCCACAATACAACAACATCAAGGTCTACAGGCTTTACCCCATTCAAGTTATTATTCGGTGACGAAGCGATAACTCCAGAAGAAGCTAAAGCTGGATCAATAAGAGTGGTAGCTTCGGCAGAATCAGGTGCCGAAGATACTTGTCTTGTGGAAAAAGATGCCTTAGAAGGGATCAGGCTTCAGGCCGTGGAAAATATCAACAAATACCAGGCTGAAACAATCAAATGGCGAGATAGAAAAGTCCGGCTAAAAAATATTGAGCCAGGACATTTGGTGCTTCGGAGAGTGGCCAACCCGGATACAGTAGGCAAGTTGCAACTGAAATGGGAAGGGCCTTTCTTAGTAGCATCTTCGTCAAGGCCTGGTTCGTACAGACTGAAGGACATGGATGGCAATGAAATTCCAAGATCTTGGAATGCGGATGAGCTTCGGCGGTTTTATGTATAACTTGATGTAATTTTGTCTTTTCTTTTCTTTTTCATGGCACCCTTTTCCTTTCTAAAGGGGGAGAAAGGTTTTTAATGGGGCCATCATATGTAATTTTCCTTTTTAGTTTTATAAGAGCAAAATCCCCCAAAGAATGTAAATGTAAAAGCTGAGAGCGCACCATCGAGTGCCGAAACTGAAAAAGAGAAAAAAGCTCCGAAGACGTCCCTAAGGGGATGCAGAGCTTACAGCGAAAAGTCAACGCTGATTCCGCCGAAAGTAAAAGGCGAAGAAGCTCCAAAGACGTTCCCAAGGGAATGCAGAGCTTATACCGTCTAAGTAAAAGGCGAAGAAGCTCCAAAGACGTCCCTAAGGGGATGCAGAGCTTACAGCGAAAAGTCAACGCTGATACTGCCTAAGTAAAAGGCGAAGAGGCTCCAAAGTCGTTCCTAAGGGAATGCAGAGCTAATGTGTGGTTGTTTCTAAGTAATGGCTGACAATGTGGCTTCGGACATATGCTTCGGACATTCATTCGCGCATTACATTACATCATAACATTTGCATGCATAAGCATTCATTCATAGCATTTGAGTTCCCAAGTGGCTGCTTCGGCAAAAAGCTTCGGAGAAGAGGTTTTTTATGATTCGTTATGTAAAAGAAAAGCTTCGGAGAAGTGCGTTTTTATGATTTGTTATGCTATGTTGTGTACAAAAGAGAAAAGTTTCGTTGCTCGGCAAAAAGAAGAATTGTTTTTATGCTTCGTTGTGTACGAAAAGAAGGGAAGGTGTTTTTTCGCCTTCGGCTCAAAATACTGATTTCGTCCACATCAAAGCGCCTCGATCGAAGGGTAAGAATATATTACAAGGTATGTACAAAGTTCCTTGAAGAACAGTTTAATTCTATTTACAAGAGTTGTTACAAAAATATCCTGAGTTTTTCTATAGCACACTTCTACTAATCTTCATTAAGCTTCAGCTTCGGCGACAGCTTCGGCGACATATCTTAGGCATCATCTTCACCTTCGTCATCCTACATGAATCAAGGAATCGTAAGTAAAAATCAAGCCCAAAGGAAAAGGTAAGTACGAAATATCATTTCTTACTGGTTCAAGATGACTTCGGGCTTCGTCTCCAGCCTTCTCCCGCCCGCCTTTTGTCCATATCATTTTTATAAATCTATTGGAGATACTTCGGGCGAGGTCAGGCATATCATCCAGGATTGATGGAGATAAGGTGAAGTTGGGCCTGTTGACAATTTTTCCATGTTCGCAGCCGGCCTTCAGAAATGCAGCAGCGGTACCCCGAGAAGCTACCCAGGCACAGAAGTCGCCGTGCCCGGCTATAACTTCGTCAAGCTCTTCGATTTCAGCTTCAATATGATCGAAGGCCTGGGGTGACTGGGCTTGCTGGGCATGGCAATGTGGTAGTCATCTTCGGAGTCAGTCCCATCAATGTTTTCTTCTTCTTCGGCTGTTGTCGGGTTTGCTTCGGCAGCAGGCCTTTCTTCCGCAGTCACTAGACCGGAGCGCTGCATCGCTTCGGAGATGGGCACAGTGTCCGAACCTTCGGCTTCGTCTCCCTCACGTACAACTTTGGCAGTAGATCGCACTCGTGCCATGTGATTCTGAGTTTGGGGAAGTCAGAAACGTTTTTCTTTTTTCTTTTCTCCGAAGCTCTCCTTTCTGACGAAGCAAGCGTCGAGACGGACCTTCGTTCGATTCTGAGAGTCAAGCTTCGGCTATGGTGGAAAATTTTGGCAGCAAAACAGTGCAAATAGCAATGAATGCTGTGGTAACTTCACACCTACCCGTTTGTTTATATAGTGCTGCAGGTAAGAAGGCGAAGCGTCAAGATTTTTACACCAGACGGGCGGTCACTTGTACTCGCTGTGCAGTGGACCGCAAAGATCAAACAGTACTCTGCAAGGTGGGCCTGGTACGTGCTCGGAAGCCGGATTGTTTCTCCGCAACGAGCTCAGGGAAGGTGTTTTTTGGACCTTCGGCTTCCCGAAGCTGAAGAGGCTCTTTTTTCACGGGTCAAGCTCGTTGCGAAAAACGATCTAGCACCGCGAAAGGGGCTACTGTTGGGGTCGTGCTTCGGTACGCCGAAGGTCTCAAACGAAGAAGCAGCTTCGGCTGAAGTCGTCTCCAAGAGATAGCCGAAGGTTCCTTTTCATGGAGCTTCGGCGTTTTAAACCGACATAGAGATAGAATGACCTTTTTATTCATATAGGTCTGAGTCAATGTTGTAAACATTTGTAAGGGGCATAATTGTAATTTGTCACAGGCTGCGACCTGTGCCTATAAATAGATGAACAGTACCTCTGCACTGTTCACGTGAACCTGTCATTTGCCTTCGCATCACACTTGTACTCCTGCCTTCCTCAGGACCGAAGGTACATCTGTCATTTATATTCATTCGTATTAATAGAAATGGAAATGATTCTATGTTAACATTTGAATGTCCATTTTATACCTCATGATTTATATGAATGCTTCATTCTATGTTATTATGTTTACGAAGGTGCGTCCTTCGTAACCTTCGTCCGAAGTTCCTTATGTCCCGAAGGGATATAATGAAGTGGAGGACGAAGGACCTTAATATTTAACATTTTCTGTGTTGCCTTGTTCTTAACTCTTAGCATTTGAGAACAAGCCCCCAACACTCACCAAATTTGGAATGAAGGATGCCAAACCCATCAAGACACCCATGGGAACCAATGGGCATCTCCACCTCGACACGAGAGGTAAATCCGTAGATCAAAAGGTATACCGGTCGATGATAGGATCTTTACTCTATTTATGTGCATCTCGACCGGATATTATGCTTTCAGTATGCATGTGTGCAAGGTTCCAAGCCGACCCTAAGGAAGTTCACCTTAGGGTCGTGAAGCGAATCATGAGATATTTAGTTTATACTCCTAAGTTTGGTCTTTGGTACCCAAAGGGATCCTCTTTTGATTTATTAGGATATTCAGATGTTGATTGGGCAGGGTGCAAAATTGATAGGAAGAGCACATCAGGGACTTGTCAGTTTCTGGGATGATCCGTGGTGTCTTGGGCTTCAAAGAAACAAAACTCAGTAGCTCTTTCTACCGCCGAAGCCGAGTATATTGTTGCAGGCCACTGTTGCGCGCAATTACTTTGGATGAGGCAAACCCTCAGGGACTATGGCTACAAATTTAGCAAAGTCCCTCTCCTATGTGATAATGAGAGTGCAATCCGCATGGCGGATAATCCCGTTGAACACAGCTGCACTAAGCACATAGCCATTCGGTATCACTTTTTGAGATATCACCAACAAAGGGGGGATATCGAGATTGCTTATGTTAGCACCAAAAAACAACTAGCCAATATCTTTACCAAACCATTAGATGAGAAAACCTTTACCAAACTTAGGAATGAGCTAAACATTCTTGATTCTCGGAATTTTGATTGATACTTTGCACACCTAGCTCATTTATATACCTTTGATCATATCTCTTTTATGTCTATGACTAATGTGTTTTCAAGTGCATTGTTATGCTTAGTCATAGAATTGAAAGGGAAATGGAGTATTCGGCTACATCGGTATTCGACGCTTCCACTCAACTCCATCGGTATACGACGCTTCCACTTAACTCCATCGGTATTATCTACTCTTTGCCGATATTCCGCCATCTCTCCACATTGGTATAATATTTCACTCATATATTGTTTGCCAGAGGGGGAGAGCATTCAAAAGGGCTCACAAAGTCTCCGTTTTTGGCGATTAATGCCAAAGGGGGAGTATTAGCCCAAAGCAAAAGGACCACACCACCACCTAATTTTTAATTGTGTTTTTGAAAATTTTTATTGGTATTAGTATCTTTCAAGTTGGTATTCTTCTAATGAAAGTATATCAATTGGTATATCCCAAAACCCTCTTGAAAGCTAAGAGGAGAATTTCATTTAGGGGGAGTTTTGTTTAAGTCAAAGGAAAAGCATTTGAAACAGGGGGAGAAAATTTCAAATCTTGAAAATGCTTCTTTCAATCTCATTCATATACCTTTGAATATTTGCAAAAGGTTTTTTAAATGACTTTTACAAAGAATTTGCAAAAACAAAACTAGTGGTGCAAGCGTGGTCCAAAATGTTAAAATAGAAGAAAGCAATCCATGCATATCTAGTAGAAATAAAATGTTGGTTTAATTCCAAGCAACCTTTGCACTTACCTTATCAAACTAGTTCAATTCTGCACTTATATATTTGCTTTGGTTTGTGTTGGCATCAATCACCAAAAAGGGGGAGATTGAAAGGGAAATAGAGTCAAACCTTTTCCTAAATGATTTTGGTGGTTGAATTGCCCAACACAAACAATTGGACTAACTAGTTTGCTCTAGATTATATGTTCTACAGGTGCTAAAGGTTCAACACAAACCAATAAAAAGAACAAGTTAGGGTTCAAAAAGAAAGGAGCAAAAGAAACCGAAGGCTGCCCTGGTCTGGCGCACCGGACTGTCCGGTGTGCCACCGGACAGTGTCCGATGCACCAGGGAGATCAACTCTGAACTCCTCAGCTTCGGGTTTGCCAAGCGGAGCAACGGCTACTACGCCAACGATCGTGTGCCAAGCGGAGCAACGGCTACTGCGCCAACGATCGTCTGCAAAAATGAATAGTGGCGTGAACAGTGCGCGGACAGTTCGCGCAGAGTCAGAGTAGCACCAGAAGGCGCACTAGACAGTGAACAGTGCCTGTCCGGTGCGGCACCGGACTGTCCGGTGCCCCAATATGTCAGAGCTCCAACGGTCGAAACCGTCAGAACCCTAACGGTTGGGTGACGTGGCTGGCGCACCGGACAGTGTCCGGTGCGCCCATTGACAGACAGCCTCCCCAACGGTTAGTTTGGTGGTTGGGGCTATAAATACCCCCCAACCACCACCATTCAAGGCATCCAAGTTTCCAGCAATTTGCATTCAATACAAGATCTCTAGACTTCACTCCAAGACACAAAACAAAAGATCAAATCCTCTCCAAGTCCCAAACTCATTCCAAAGACTTAGTGGCTTGTGAGAGAGAGACATTTGTGTTCATTTGAGTTCTTGTCGCTTGGATTGCTTTTCTTCTTCCTCTATTCTTGAGAGCACCTAGAGGGGGGTGAATAGATGATCCTGTAAAAATTCAACACTAAATAGCCACAACACTTGGTTATAGAAATGTTAGTGCGACTAAGTTGTTGAGAAGCGAATTCTTGTGGACAAAACAGTCACAGAGAGATCAATACAAGACACGTGATTTTTATCCCGTGGTTCGACCAAGTAACACTTGCCTACTTCCACTTTGTGGCGTCCCAATGGACGAGGGTTGCACTCAACCCCTTTCAAGTGATCCAATGATCAACTTGAATACCACGATTTTTCCTTAGATGATTATTTCCGTTTGCGAGAAATCTCCACAAGATTGGAGTCTCTCGCCCTTACAACAAAGATCACAATGAAAGCACAGAGTAAGGTTGGGATGAGCAACACACAAGACACAAATTGCAGCACACCCACTCACACAAGAGAAGACTTGAGCTCAAATGACAACATAGGGAGTCCTTGACTCGAATAGAGCTCAAATCTCTAACACAACGAAACGAATGCGCGGGAACGAAGTCTAGATGCCTTAGGATGCTTAGTGAATGCTTGTGTATCTCATCCATGCGCCTAGGGGTCCCTTTTATAGCCCCAAGGCAGCTAGGAGTCATTGGAGGCCAACAAGGAAGGTCATCCTTGCCTTCTGTCGAGTGGCGCACCGGACAGTTTGGTGCGCCACCGGACAGTCACTGTAGACGGTCCGGTGCCGTTCTCCTTCCTTTTCTGGCGCAGACGACTGTTGCAGCTCCGGGCCAGTTGGCGCACCGGACAGTCCGGTGCCCCCTGCCGACCGTTGGTGTGGGCCACGCGTCGCCCGCGGATTGCGCTGGCGACCATTGCGCTGGCGACCGTTGGTTCACCGGACAGTCCGGTGCGCCACCGGACAGTCCGGTGAATTATAGTCGTATGCCGCTGAACTTTTCCCGAGAGTGGCCTTTTCACCGGAGTCCAGCCTGGCGCACCGGACACTGTCCGATGCACCACCAGACAGTCCGGTGTGCCAAGCCGAGCTGGAGTTGGCTACACAGAGCCAAGTCTTTTTCCAATTCTTTCTTCCCTGTTTCTAGCACTTAGACAAAATATGTTAGTACTCAAAACAATGTACTAAGTCTAGAAACGTACCTGTCGCCTTGATTTGCACTTCTCACTTTGTTTAGCACATGGGCACTTAGTTAAACGTGTTGGGCACTTAATCATCAAAACATTATAGAAATTGCCCAAGGGCACATTTCCCTTTCAATTCTTGTTCTCAACCAACTTGTAATCAAAGCAAGAGACACCAAGTTGTGGTGGTCTTTGTAGGGGTCTAAGTGACCCGTTTGATTAAGGAGAAAAGCTCACTCGGTCTAAGTGACCGTTTGAGAGAGGGAAAGGGTTGGAAGAGACCCGGTCTTTGTGACCACCTCAACGAGGAGTAGGTTTGCAAGAACCGAACCTCGGTAAAACAAATCACTGTGTCATCTGCTTCATTTGCCTTTGATTTGTTTTTCGCCCTCTCTCGCAGACTCGGATTTTATTCTAACGCTAACCCCGGCTTGTAGTTGTGCTTAAAGTTTGTAAATTTCAGATTCCACCTATTTTCACCCCCCCTCTAGGCGACTTTCAGGAGGTAAGCTTCCCTGACAGAGATAAATATAATACATGTCTGTTATCCATTGTAAGTGTCTGAGTGCATTCTGAATCTGAACGTTGCTTATAATGTTTGTCAAGGTTGACGACAAGTACCAGTACTCTTGCGAAGACCAGTACAACAATGTCCATGGTTGGATGTCATTCGATCCTCCAATTGGCTTCTGGCAGATCACTCCAAGTGATGAGTTCAGGACAGGAGGACCTCTAAAGCAAAACTTGACTTCTCATGTTGGCCCTACTATGCTGGCTGTAAGTTCAATTGTTATCATGTTCTGGAATGCAGAATCTGGAATCTGAACCAACACTTAGAGATGATTCAATGATACGACATTTATATATTCTTCTGAATGTGGCTTCTTCATATGGTTGCAGATGTTTCTTAGTGCACATTATGCAGGGATGACCTCTCACCAAAGTTCACGAATGGAGAGTACTGAAAAAAGGTCCATGGACCAGTATTCATGTATCTTAATTCCAGTTGGGATGCAAGTGACCCAACTATGCTATGGGAAGATGAAAAAGTTTAGGTGATTATATTTCTGACACGTAAATGCTCGATGATAGTACAGCCAGAGCCAGCGAGTAACTACTGCGGTGCTACCTATCTATATGCATGTCATGAGTATTACTGAACTGTGGAAGTCACATTGTTTTCTTTATTTATGTTTTGCCTTGTGTAATCAGATGATGATTGAGAAAGGAAACTGGTCGTACTGTTTTGCACTTTCATAGGATTTTTAGAAGACCAACTAGAATTAAGATACATGAATACCGGTCCATGGACCTTTGTTTTACTGAACTGTGGAATCCTGAATAATTTTTGTGTCCCAAAAGCAACCCAAGTTTAACCTGCTTGATGTTGAGCTGAATAGTTATGCTTCTGGTCCTCCTAATGACCTCGTTGTTCGTTTCTTGTGTAATCAATACACATATACATGTTTTTTCTCATCGATGCTCTGTTATAATGTGATCAATATAAGACTATAGTAATGATAGATGTTGACACCATAAAGTTGGCATATGGCCTATTGCTCAAGGGATACCATGGGGACACCTCAAGAACATACCTGTGCGGAGAAGTCAATGACGCCACTAAGCAGCTTGTGAAGGTGTGGTACTGCATCTATGATGTTCTCTCATCTATCTAATTATTCCCATAACATGTCATGTGAACCTCCATCTGGAGAACCAATCTTTTTCGGTCTGTAATAAAAGATCATTGAAGAATGCATGATGTGCGGCATATTAGCTTGCAAGCATGGCGCTAGGGTACTTGGCAGAGCATGCACATATATTTTGACCATTCTATTGATGACAACCCTTTAGAACTGCTTTTGAATCGAACATTGCTTCAAGGTACCTACTGACATAGCATGCATATATGTGATCCAATATTATCGGTTGTCAAAAGGGTTTTAAAAAACTGATCCTACCTGCTGCTTCTAGGTCAGAAAAGCAAGCACAACAGCAAAACAGATCGGTTTGGAAGTCAAGTTCAGTCGTATCGTCGGACATCAGTTTTATGGACAGCATGCACACATCCATCATGGTAAAATTCCTATTTTGCTCTTAAATTGCATGTAGACTTCATTTTTCGATTCTGATGGAATCTCTGTTCTTGTCAGCCCAGCACTCTAGACAACCTCCTCCTGAACTCAAACCAAGAGCTTCTTGTACACCGGTAAGCTGGTGAAGCATGGTGGCATGTCGTGTTCCATATTCGACGGCTGGGACCTGGTAGAGCGTGAGGTCCGATCGCCACCGCTCTCGCGGGTCGAAGATGTCGTGCAGTGGGAAAGAGCCATGTATGCTGGCACAAAAAAGAAATGACTTCTATTGACAAGTCCTCCCTGAAGTCCAAACTGTTAGAACATGAGTCTAGATATGCCCCTGATCATCAGTTTCTGGTTCATGTACAGTAGCAGTACAGGACTAGCCTAACCCTATGGCTGTGACCTGTCAGTCATCTACACTGCAAGAATGCAGAGAGGGGAATTGTAGTGTAGGGTTTATTTGCTGCCATATGTATATGTACGTGGGTGTAGCCCTGTAAATTTGTAAATATAAATCCGGTAGCGTTTAGAAAGGAAATTAAATTGTCTAGATTGAAACACCGTGTTGTTGACATCATGCAAATTTTAAGCATACCTAATTTAGGTCGAGAAGTCTCATGCTATGATATGTTCTTTGATTTACAATATCGTGTGTATAAATATTTCATGTTTTTCACTTTATTTGTTTTGCGGTACCAAACATATAACGATTTCATGTGTTTCCCGTGGCAACACACGGACATAGACCTAGTATATATATACACACACTATACTTAAAGCACCATTTCAACGGTCGTCCCGCATCATCTTTTTACAAATAACCCCTCACAACTATTTCAAATTAATCCATTGCACGTCTATAGATGGTCAAACGGCGGCTGGCACGGACCAGTAAAGTAAGTGATTAGAAGAGAGTTCACAACGACTGACTGAACGAACAGAGATTATAAAATGGTGCAAGTGGTTGGGGTTCGAACCCATGCCCTAATAGAAGAAGGGCGAGAGACACTAGGTAAAACTATATAACTAGTAGAACATCATACTTAAATGTTTTTTAATATTGAATATAAATTATATATGTATATATGTTTTTTTGTAAAATAAAAAAAATATAATCGTGTAGGGCCGGACCAGCACTACGGGCTGAGGCTACAGCCCAAGCACGACACAGCGTTCTTGGCTTTTGCAAGCATTAGGTCGTTTCTGAGACCACATTGGCGCAATGGACTCCATGGTGTTTGAGGTTGCTGAATTGGATAGAGCAACAATGATTTGTCACGCTAACAGTAAAATGAAAGGTTATTTGTTGGTTTTAAACGTTAGTAATTGCTACGAATTAGCATAACTTATATGGAGCGCATCCAGTTTTTATTGATGCCTGACTTTAGCAATCACTCCATATTTTGATCTATCTTTTTTATAAGTTTGAGTTCATGTGATTTATTTTAGAAACTTGAGCTCACAAATTTTCTCTTATTTGGTCTCTGTATGGTGAAATTATGTCATTTTATAATCTCTGTTTGTTCAGTCAGTCGTTGTGAACTCTCTTCTAATCGCTCACTTTATTGGTCGTGCTGTATCAAGACATATTGGATGGTGCAAATAATAACATCAGTTTGCCAAATCAAAAAAATATTATATAAAGATCGAAGATAATCAATAAAAAATCTTGAATTTTTTTTGGTGGATAGTTTACATAGGTATTGTTGTAAACCGTCGCAACGCACAGGCAACCGACTAGTATATATATATTAGCAGGTCCGTCTCCAGAAAAATGGGGCCTAGGGACGCTATACTAGGCCGTCTCCAACATCTTTCCTATCTCATCCTTATTTTAAACTTCACTTTGCAAACAATATCATCTATCGAAGATAATCTTATAAGACTCTAAACATTCACATGACTAACTTACTAATGAGAATGTCTAGATGACTAATTAACTACATGTTGATTCTTCGCTTATAGAGAGATGGACCAATTAAACACAACTAACCTCAACAAATAACAACCTCAAGAGATGGATGATGCACAACTCTCTAAACAGGCTAACTGGCAATCGAACATGTTAATCGACAGACAAAAAGGTCATTTTAGACACTTCGCTAATAGACCGAAGAAGAAATTGAAGGATCATCAATTTAGGACACTGTGCAGGTGCTCACCTCGTACACCCTTGTCTTGTCAACAGGCCTGATTGTTAGATCAATATGTTTTTTCTAGATCGTCGTGACTTTTATATGCATGAACATCAGTCTATAATGGTTTGTCATAGAGATGTCAATGGTAAATTCCCCATCGGCTTATAGCATTCCAGACCATTTCCATCATGTTTGATCCATCCCCATACACATCCCCATACCCATAGGTGCAAAATTCATCCCATACCCATCCTCATTCGGGTTTCAGGTCCCCAATGGGTCCCCATCCCCAATTAGGGCATGTTCGGTTACACCAATCATGGGATTTAATCCCCTTCTAGATTAAATCCCCTCTAGAGGGGATTATCCCCTCCAATCCCCTTCTGGATTGGTGTAACCGAACAAGCCCTTAAGGGATAACTAGGTACTAATAGGTAACACAAACTATCTAGATTTTAGACATCACCACATCAGCAAGCACTCATCCATGAACCATGATCCATTCATCCATCCATCAGAAAAGAAATGAGTACATCGGGACCGATAGAAGAAATGGAGAAATGGAGTCTGCTCACCTTCCTTGGTCACCATCTGAGTTTGTTGGCGCTTGAGAATCCATGATCGTCATCGCCGTCTAGGCAGGGCATAGCATATGACTGGTTATTTTAGGGTTTTGTTGTTTGCTAGTCTACTAGTTGCCTTGCCATGTTGCCTTGTTGGGCTAGGACCTGGGGCCTGGTGCGCTGTCGTGCTGGGCTTGGTGGTCGGCTCGGCTCAACTCATTCATACAAACACGATAAGGGTAGACGTATGAAATACCCATGGGTAATCGGGTTCGGATTATTGCTTTCCAAACCCATACCCGTTTATCCAATGAGTGAAGATTTTGTCCCATATCCATACCCTGTGGGAGACAGATATCCCCCGAGTCCACTAGAAGGCTAGAGGGCCTCGCGAAAGGCTTTGGGCCCATTACTTCGCAAGGCCATCCCTTCGTGGGTCAGGGGAAGAACCACTGGTAGAATGGATCGATGCAAGATTGGATAGACTCAAGCCTAGGCGGATCACTGGGTTTAAGCATTATCCCCAGTATTGATTTGATTCTCCCGCGTGGCGCCCTCAAATGTCGGAACTAAACGATGATAAGTCAGCAAGATAGTAGGAAGATAAGTTCAGCCGGTTCACTATTACTTAGGAGCACGTGGTTATCATACCCGCTGTAACGCCCCACGGTCAAGTATATAAGGCCTAGGGGGCACCCCCATCGAAGAACAAGTCACTCATTAGCCATCTATCTCATTCTCTAGTATCCATCGTGCTAGAGAACCCCTCTGTAACCACCACATATAAGATCCACACCAGGAAGTAGGGTGTTATGCCTCTCTAAGCGGCTTGAACCTATATAAAATTGTCCATCATCTCTCGTGCACCTGGCATGAACCATCAAGCTACAGTCGGTAACAGCGTCCTACCCAAAAGCACCTCGAGGGGTAACCCCGGGTGCGCTGTCGGGTCCTGTCGGTGTTTTGGGTCCGACCGCGCACCCGGGGTTGCCCCTCGAGGTGTTTTTTGGAGTACGACGGTGTTACTGATTGTAGCTCGATGGTTTGCGTTGGATGCACGAGAGGCTGTGGACAATTTTGTACAGTTTCGGGCCGCTTTGAGATGTGTAATACCCTACGTCCTGGTGTGAGTACTTTATATGGAGGATTACAAGGGAGCTCTCTGGTGTTATGGACGTAGAGAGACGGGTGGAGGGCTAAGTAGTGAGATATGCTTTCGAGGGGGTGCCTCCTAGGCCTTATATACTTGACCGTGGGGCGTTACATGTAGATATGATAACTATGCGAGCCTAAGTAATAGTAAACCGACTGAGTCTATCTTCCTATAATCCAGCCGATCTTCCCCTGCCTTATTCCGATGTATGAGGCCCCTGCGCGGGAAGGTCGAGTCTCTGTTGCGATCAAAATTCAAACTCATCGGACCGTCTGGGCCTGCGCCGATCCGACCTTGTGTCAAACTACTTCTCTAGACGTTCTTCCTCAGGCCCACGAAGGAATGACCTTGCGAATTATTGGGCCCACGGGCCTTTCGTGAGGTCTTTCGTCCTTTCAGTGGACCCGGGGGATATCCGTCCCCCACAAGCCCCCGATCTTTGGGTTGATTTTGAAATGACCGGCCCAAAGATCTTAGGTCCAGCTTGCAGTTTTTTGATTTTGATAAGGAATGCCTTGAAAATAAGTCTGTCTGGCCACTGCTTCTGAACTCTGAGTGACCCGGTAAAAATGATCTTTTATTGTCTTCCTCTGCTATTTATTCCTTAAAATTCAGTGTTCTGTCTTGGTTTTATGCTTTGGAGGTCAGCATTTTGCTCTTTTAGAACTTCAAAATTCATTGGGTGAACCAAAGGTGCACCCAATGGGTGTAGCCCCCGAGCTTCGAGTGGATTTTTGTAAATAATCCACTCAAAGGTCTTCATTTCAAGTCTTCTCAGGAATCACTTTTATCTTCCACCCGTGCTTTTTAGAAGTCAGCCTTGTCTCAGCTTCTTCTTATGCTTTAGAAATCAGCATTCTATCTCTTGGGGTTGATGATTCATTGGGTGCACCGAAGGTGCACCCAATGGGTGTAGCCCCTGAGCTTTGAGTTGATTTTTTGAAAATAATCCGCTCGAAGGTCTTCATCTCACGCTATTTTTCAGAAATCATCCTTCCCTTTTGTCCAATGCTTTAGAGATCAACACTATATCATCAACATTATGCTTTAGAGGTCAGCATTCATTTTTGTCTTTGAAATCAAGCACGCGATCTGCCCATATCTTGTTAGGTCTTGCAATTTATTTGATCTGCGACTGATTGGATGTTCGGTGGATGGCCCTTGGCTAGTCTTCATATCACTTCGTGCTTCAATGCTTCTGTTGATTAGACTTGTACCTCATCGGCTATATTTGGCTTCTCTGTGATCTCTGTTGATATCTTCCTTCTGTCTTGAGGTATTCATTGCGTATACTGTATGGATGAGACTACTTGGGAAAATCTATTGAAAATTCCTGGACGTCCCCCCCAATGGGTGTGGGCAAGGGACGGCTTGGTGCGCTGAGCGTTTAGCAAACTGCTTCTGAGTAGTAACTTGATGTGACCGCGGTGTAATCATATCGCCCAAGCAGTTGACTGGAGTCCCAATGGGTGTCGTGTTACGTAGAACGGCGCCAGCCACCTGACATGTTTCCAGACGGTTTGAATTGCATATTGAATTTTTGCGACTGTTCAGTGGCCGTGGTAGGAGGTGAGCGGTTGCCTTCTTCTTCTATAAATAGTGTGCTTGCTTCTCTGACATCTTCACATCTCTTTCTGCCGCTTGTTGCTTACTTTCTTCACTTCCCTTCTACTCCACCATGGGCAAGAGCAATAAAGGTGGGAGTTCCTCACACCATTCCGGTGATAAGCGGAAACGCGAGCCGACTCCTCCCTCGGAGGACTTCGGCGACTCGGAGTACTCGGAGGAGGAGTTCTCCTCTGGGTCCGAGGGATCGTCGATCCCAGCCTCTCCCCCGGCGTCGTCTGATGACTCAGACGACTCCTAGGGGATCGCCGCGGAGGTGTGGTCCTACATCCGGGCCGTCGAGCGCGCCGGGCTCGAGGGCTCGGATGAGGAGAACTCCTCGGACTCATCCGAGGAGGGCGGCAGTGGCGGCGATGGCGAGGGCGACGACGACAGCGGCGACGGTGACGGCAAGGGCAAGGGTGATGGCAGTGGCAGAGGCGAGGGCGGCGGCGGCGACGGCAGCGGCATCGGCAGCGGCAGGGGCAGCAACAAGGCCAGTAGCTAGGCGCCACTGGTTTTAAATGTTAGTATAGATTAGTAGTAGAAGTAGTATTAGTGAAATAATGTAGTAGTAGTTAGTAGTATAGTGTAGTGAAATGTAATGTAGTAGTAATTAGTAGTATAGAACAGTGGAAAGAAAGCCGACTCATAATGAGTTGGTTTTTTAAGTTTGGTAATACTTTCCTTCCCTTTATAATGAAGAAGATTTCGCCCCATTCTGTGTGCATTCCTTTGCTTTCCCGTCGCTTCTCTTCCCGTTGATCGTATTTGTGCTTAATGTAGCCGTTGTTCCTGGATCTAATGCTTGAGTAATCAATTTTAGAATCATCGAGCCGCATCTTAAATTTTCCTGCATATTCGTAGAGAAAAAATGATTGATTTACTGTTAGTATTTTCAGAGGTGGTAACCGAGCAGTTTTTCCTTTTTTGCGACGTCGGCGTTTTAGAGGTAACAGCCGAGTCCCTTGGAGCCACGTCGTCACTTTAGGAACAACGGCCGAATGACTACTAGTGATGTCGGCGGTTTAGAAATAACAACCGAGTGATAACGGGCCACATCGGCGTTTTAGAAATAACGACCGAGCAGTTACTGGTGACGTCGGTGTTTTAGAGATAACAGCCGAGTGATAACGGGCCACGTCGGCCGCTTTGGAAACAACGGCCGAGTGAAGACTGGTTAGCGTTTTTAGAAATAACAGCTGAGCTATATTGGGTCACATCGGTCGTTTTGGAAATAATGGCCGAGCGATGACATGGCACGCCGGCGTTTTAGAAATAACTGCCGGGTGATGACTGGGCACTTTTTAGAGATGGCATCTGGCCCGGGAAAAACCCCATTTGTACTGCGTCGTCGCATGCCTCTGTATTCTGAGCCCTAGTCTTGCTTTTCTGCATCCAGACCTTCTCTGCTTTCTTGCGATATCGTTTCCGTTCCGCTTGCCAGCAAGATTGAGATGGCGCCCAAGCGGAAGACTCAGAGTTCATCTGCCGCAACCATTCCTCCCATCGATCCCAACAACCAGTTGCCTTTCGCAGGTAACCATATGTCTGTTGTTTCTGAGTCTGACCTTCTTCACCTTGTCTCCGTCGGGGTTCTTCCTCCAAAGGAACTGTGTTCTTGGTGGATCTGCCGCGGGGTCACTGTTCCGACAGAGGACACCCACGAGTCTGCTATCTATATTCCTTTTCTCATCCGTGGCCTTGCTCTTCCTATTTCTCCTTTCTTCCGCGGTCTCCTTGATTTCTTCATTTGAATCTGACTCATCTGAATCCCAATTCTATTATGCAAGTCTCCGTTTTTGTTCATTTGTGTGAAGCCTACCTTGGTATTTTGCCACATTTTGGCTTGTGGAAATACTTGTATCACTGTCGGCCTAGGATGGCCGGGGGACAGCACCAGCTCGTGGGGGGTGCAAGTTTGGAGATGCGCCGTGGGAGAAAACTGAGTACCTCGACATCCCGCTCAAGGACAGCATCAAAGGATGGCGCCTAGAATGGTTTATCGTGGAGAATCACGGGAATTCCCTCCCTCCTCGGTCAGGGAGACAGCCGGATGTTCGCGCTCCAAGTTGGACTGAATCCCCCACAGACTTGGAGATAGCTAAGGCCAGGGTTCTGCTTGCCGAGGTTGGATTGTTGAAGGAGAAGGGTCTGAATGCCGAGGCTGTGGTCGCCGATTTTGTTTTTAAGAACATTTAGCCACTGAAAGACAGAGCATATCTAGCTTATTTGTATCGTGGCACCATTGATTCGACACGGGTTACCAACAGAAGGATTCCTGCTGTGGATCTGGTAAGCCGGCTTGAAATGATTCTTAGAGGCAAGGTGTCGAATATCGGTGCTCCTGTTGCATATTCAGCATGGAATCTGCCTCCTTCCAAGGCTTTCATCAGTTTTGTGTCAAATCCTCCTGCCGGTGACTGTGGTTTGGACCTTAGAGTGCGACCCTCTCCCGAAGAGGATGAGGCTTTGGTTGCTCCGCTAGGTGAAATCCTCGATGATGAGAGGCAGGTTCATTTTGAAATGCCTTTAAATCCGAGCGATGCAGAAATAAGTGCCATGTTGGACATGTTGGCTGAGGATTCCTCTAATTCGGTTGTCGGGGACCGTAATTAGGGGTACCCCCAAGGCTCCTAATCTCAGCCGGTAACCCCCATCAGCACAAAGCTACAAAGGCCTGATGGGGCAATTCCGGTCAAGGCTCTGTCCACTCAAGGGACACGATCTCGCCTCACTCGAGCCCAGCCTCGGGCAGGAACGGTAGACCAAGGCAGATTCGCGCCTCGCCCGAGGGTCTCCTCAAGCAACGGGCGCACCTTCGACTCGCCCGAGGCCTAGCTCGGGCAGGCTTCATGGAGAAGCAACCTTGGCTAGATCGCCTCGCCAGCCGACCGGATCGCAGGAGCATTCAATGCAAGGATTGCCTGACACCTTATCCTGACGCACGCTTTCTAGTCGACAAGGCCGAAGTGACCGCAGTCACTTCGCCCCTCCACTGACTGACCTGACAGGAAAACAGCACCGCCTGCGCTGCCCCGACTGCTGTGCCACCCACTAGGGTGAGGCTGACAACAGACAAGTCCAGCCTCGGGCGTCATAGGAATCTCCGCCTGGCCCGACCCCAGGGCTCGGACTCAACCTCGACTCCGAAAGACGATCTCCGCCTCGCCCGACCCCAGGGCTCAGACTCAACCTCGACTTCGGAAGACGATCTCCGCCTCGCCCGACCCCAGGACTCGGACTCGACCTCGCCTCGGACGGTAGTCTCCGCCTCGCCCGACCCCAGGGCTCGCCCGAGGGTCTCCTCAAGCAACGGGCGCACCTTCGACTCGCCCAAGGCCTAGCTCGGGCAGGCTTCACAGAGAAGCAACCTTGGCCAGATCGCCTCGCCAGCCGATCAGATCGCAGGAGCATTCAATGCAAGGATCGCCTGACACCTTATCCTAACACGCACTTTCCAGTCGACAAGGCCGAAGTGACCGCAGTCACTTCGCCCCTCCACTAATTGACCTGATAGGAAAACAGTGTCGCCAGCGCTGCTACGACTGCTGTGCCACCTGCCAGGGTGAGGCTGACAGCAGACAAGTCCAGCCTCAGGCGCCATAGGAATCTCTGCCTCGCCCGACCCCAGGGCTCGGACTCAACCTCGACTCCGGAAGACGATCTCCGCCTCGCCCGACCCCAGAGCTCGGACTCGACCTTGCCTCGGACGGCGGTCTCCGCCTCGCTCGACCCTAGGGCTCGGACTCGACCTCGCCTCGGAAGATGGTCTCCGCCTCGCCCGACCCCAGGGCTCAAACTCTACCTCGACCTCGGAAGACAGTTTCTGCCTCGCCCGACCCCAGGGCTCGGACTCAGCCTCGACCTCGGAGGAGCCACCGCCACGCCCGACCTAGGGCTCGGACCGACCACGCCACAAGGGGGACCATCATTACCCTACCCCTAGCTAGCCCAGGCTACGGGGAACAAGACCGGCGTCCAATCTGGCTCGCCCCGGTAAAACAAGTAATGATGGCACCCCGCGTGCTCCATGACGACGGCGGTTCCCAGCCCCCTACGTCAGCAAGGATCCAACAGCCCTGACAGCTGTGCTTCTACAGGGCTCAAGCGCTCCTCCGACGGCCACGACGCCACATGAACAGGGCTCCAACACCTCTCCGACAGCCACGTCAGCATGTACATGGGGCTCTGGCTCCCCTCTGCTAGACACGTTAGCACACTGCTACACCCCCCGTTATACACCTGGACCCTCTCCTTACGTCTATAAAAGGAAGGTCCAGGGCCCTCGTACATAGTGTGGACGCGCGGGAGGACGGGCTGACTCGCAGTCTCACGCCCTCTCTCTCTCTCTCTCTCCCTCGCGAACGCTTGTAACCCTCTACTGCAAGCGCATCCGCCCTAGGCACAGGACAACACGAGGCCGCGATTTCCCCTCACTGGTTTCCCCCCTTGTGCTCCGTCTCGCGCCGACCCATCTGGGCTGGGACACGCAGCTACAATTTACTCGTCGGTCCAGGGACCCCCCGGGGTCGAAACGTCGACAGTTGGCGCGCCAGGTAGGGGCCTGCTGCGTGTTGACGAACAGCTTCCCGTCAAGCTCCAGATGGGGAGTCTCCAGCAACCTCTCCAACCCGGGACGAAGCTCCGTTTTGGGAGTCTCGAGTTCATGTCCCTCGAAGGCAGCTACGACATGATACTCCTTCCTCCGCCGCGCGACAATGACAATGGCGGCCGTCAGCCCACCCGCCGATGGCGGAATCGACGACGCCTTCCCCGTGTGGCAGAAAAACAGCATCCGGGTATGTCCCGTCACCTTCCTCGTTGACGGCGGAGGAGGCGGGGCAATCATGGCCAAGCAGGAGGCGGCGCCTCGTCGGCTGTCGAGCGAGTCGACGACACCGACGCCCCAGTAGGGGACACTGAAAGGGAATTAGGCTTACACCTAGTCCCCAAATAATTTTGGTGGTTGAATTGCCCAACACAAATATTGGACTAACTAGTTTGCTCTAGTGCATAAGTTATACAGGTGCAAAAGGTTCACACTTAGCCAATAAAAAGATCAAGTTTTGGATTCAACTAAGGAGCAATGAGGCAACCGAGGGCACCTCTGGCTGGAGGCACCGGACTGTCCGGTGTGCACCGGACAGTGTCCGGTGCGCCCAGAGGACTCCAACTTAAACTCTTCGCCCTCGGGAATTCTCGGAAGCCGGCGCGCTATAATTCACCGGACTGTCCGGTGTGCACCGGACATGTCCGGTGCTCCAAGGAAGCGCGGTCTCCGGAACTCGCCAGCCTCGGGTTCGCGCGGCAGCCGCTCCGCTAAAATTCACCGGACTGTCCGGTGTGCACCGGACTGTCCGGTGTGCCAGCGGAGCAACGGCTATTTCGGCGCCAACGGCTACCTGCGGTGCATTTAATGCGCGCGCAGCGCGCGCAGTCGTCAGGATCGCCCATACCGGTGCACCGGACATCAAACAGTACATGTCCGGTGTGCACCGGACACCCAGAAGGGCCCAGAAGTCAGAAGCTCCAACGGTCAGAATCCAACGGCATTGATGACGTGGCAGGGGCACCGGACTGTCCGGTGCGCCATCGAACAGAAGCCTCCAGCCAACGGTCATGTTTGGTGGTTGGGGCTATAAATACCCCAACCACCCCCACATTCATTGTATCCAAGTTTTCCAACTTCCAACCACTTACAAGAGCTAGGCATTCAATTCTAGACACACCAAAGAGATCAAATCCTCTCCATTTTCACTCAAGCCTTTAGTGACTAGCGAGAGAGATTTGCCGTGTTCTTTTGAGCTCTTGCGCTTGGATCGCTTTCTTTCTTTCTCATTTGTTCTTGTGATCAAAACTCAATTGTAACCAAGGCAAGAGGCACCAATTGTGTGGTGGCCCTTGCGGGGAAGTTTTGTTCCCGTTTTGATTGAGAAGAAGAAAAGCTCACTCGGTCCGAGGGACCGTTTGAGAGAGGGAAGGGTTGAAAGAGACCCGGCCTTTGTGGCCTCCTCAACGGGGAGTAGGTTTGCGAGAACCGAACCTCGGTAAAACAAATACGCGTGTCACACTCTTCATTTGCTTGCGATTTGTTTTGCACCCTCTCTCGCGGACTCGTTTATATTTCTAACGCTAACCCGGCTTGTAGTTGTGATTATTTTTGTGATTTTTAGTTTCGCCCTATTCACCCCCCCCCCCCTCTAGGCGACTTTCAATTGGTATCAAAGCCCGGTGCTTCATTAGAGCCTAACCGCTCGAAGTGATGTCGGGAGATCACACCAAGAGGGAGATGGAGACCGGCGATAACAAGCCCACTACAAGCCAAGGGAGTACTTCATCGGAAGAGTCCCGCACCAAGAGAAGGGAGAAGAAGAAGAACTCCTCCAAACGAAAGGAGAAAAGATCTTCCTCTTCTCACCACAAGGAGAAGAAGGAAAAATCTTCTTCTCACAAGCCGCATCGGAGTGGGGACAAGCACAAGAGGATGAGGAAGGTGGTCTACTACGAGACCGACACTTCATCGACATCCACCTCCGGCTCCGACGCGGCATCCGTCACTTCTAAACGCCAAGAGCGTAAGAAGTATAGTAAGATTCCCCTACGCTACCCTCGCATTCCTAAACATACACCTTTACTTTCCGTCCCATTAGGCAAACCACCAACTTTTAATGGTGAAGATTATGCTATGTGGAGTAATTTAATGCGATTTCATCTAACCTCTCTCCACAAAAGTATTTGGGATGTTGTTGAGTATGGTGTACAGGTACCATCTGTAGGGGATGAGGACTATGACACGGACGAAGTGGCCCAAATCGAGCACTTCAACTCCCAAGCCGCAACCATTCTCCTTGCCTCTCTAAGCAAGGAGGAATACAACAAAGTGCAAGGGTTGAAGAACGCAAAGGAGATTTGGGACCTACTCAAGACGGCGCACGAGGGTGATGAACTCACCAAGATCACCAAGCGGGAAACGATCGAGGGGGAGCTCGGTCGCTTTCGTCTTCGCCAAGGGGAGGAGCCACAAGACATGTACAATCGGCTCAAGACCTTGGTGAACCAAGTGCGCAACCTCGGGAGCAAAAAATGGGATGACCACGAGGTGGTTAAGGTTATTTTAAGAGCACTTATTTTCCTTAACCCCACTCAAGTTCAATTGATTCGTGGTAATCCTAGATATCCACTAATGACCCCCGAGGAAGTTATCGGGAATTTTGTGAGCTTTGAATGCATGATTAAGGGCTCAAAGAAGATCAACGAGCTTGACGAACCTTCCACATTCGAGGCGCAACCGGTGGCCTTCAAGGCCACGGAGGAGAAGAAGGAGGAGTCTACACCAAGTAGACAACCAATTGACGCCTCCAAGCTCGACAATGAAGAGATGGCCTTAATCATCAAAAGCTTTCGGCAAATCCTCAAGCAACGGAAGGGGAAGGACTACAAACCCCGTTCCAAGAAGGTTTGCTACAAGTGTGGTAAGCCCGGTCACTTTATTGCAAAATGTCCTATGTCTAGTGACAGTGACAGGGGCGACGACAAGAAGGGAAGAAGAAAGGAGAAGAAAAAGTACTACAAGAAGAAGGGCGGCGATGCCCATGTTTGTCGGGAGTGGGACTCCGACGAAAGCTCAAGCGACTCCTCCGACGACGAGGACGCCGCCAACATCGCCGTCACCAAAGGGCTTCTCTTCCCCAACGTCGGCCACAAGTGTCTCATGGCCAAGGACGGCAAAAAGAAGGTAAAATCAAGGTCCTCCACTAAATATGAAACATCTAGTGATGAGGATGATGACAAAAATGAAGAGGATAACTTGCGCATTCTTTTTGCCAACCTTAACATGGAACAAAAAGAAAAATTGAATGAGCTAATTAGTGCCATCCATGAAAAGGATGATCTCTTGGACTCCCAAGAGGACTTCCTAATCAAGGAAAATAAGAAACATGTTAAGGTTAAAAATGCTTATGCTCTAGAGGTAGAAAAATGTAACAAATTATCTAGTGAGCTAAGCACTTGCCATGACACTATTGCCAACCTTAGAAAAGAGAATGAGAAATTAAATGCTAAGGTTGACTCTCATGTTTGTATTGATTCAACTTCCAATTCTAAAGATGATAATATTGATTTACTTGCTAGAATTGATGAGTTGAATGTTTCTCTTGCTAGCCTTAGAAATGAAAAAGAAAAATTGCTTGCTAAGGCTAGAGATCTTGATGTTTGCATTTCTAACCTTAGAGATGAGAATGATATACTACATGCTAAGGTTATAGAATTTAAAACTTGCAAACCCTCTACATCTACTGAGCATATTTCCATTTGTACTAGGTGTAGAGATATTAATGTTGATGCTATCCATGATCACCTAGACTTAATTAAAAAACAAAATGATCACATAGCACAACTTAATGCTAAGATTAGAGAGCATGACTTAGAAAATGAAAAATTTAAACTTGCTAGAAGCATGCTCTATAATGGGAGACGCCCTGGCATTAAGGACGGCATTGGCTTCCAAAAGGGAGACAATGTCAAAATTAATGCCCCTCCAAAGAACTTATCTAACTTTGTTAAGGGCAAGGCTCCCATGCCTCAGGATAACGAGGGTTACATTTTGTACCCTGCCGGCTATCCTGAGAGCAAGATTAGGAAAATTCATTCTAGGAAGTCTCACTCTGGCCCTAATCATGCTTTCATGTATAAGGGTGAGACATCTAGCTCTAGGCAACCAACCCGTGCCAAGTTGCCTAGAAAGAAAATTCCTAATGCATCAAATGATCATGCCATTTCATTTAAGACTTTTGATGCATCATATGTTTTAACTAACAAATCCGGCAAGGTAGTTGCCAAAATTATTGGGGGCAAACACAAGGGCTCCAAGACTTGTGTTTGGGTACCCAAAGTTCTTGTTTCTAATGCCAAAGGACCCAAAACCGTTTGGGTACCTAAAACAAAGAACTAAACTTGTTTTGTAGGTTTATGCATCCGGGGGCTCAAGTTGGATACTCGACAGCGGGTGCACAAACCATATGACAGGGGAGAAAAGGATGTTCTCCTCATATGAGAAAAACCAAGATCCCCAACGAGCTATCACATTCGGGGATGGAAATCAAGGTTTGGTCAAAGGATTGGGTAAAATTGCTATATCTCCTGACCATACTATTTCCAATGTTTTTCTTGTAGATTCTTTAGATTACAATTTGCTTTCCGTATCCCAATTATGTCAAATGGGCTACAACTGTCTTTTTACTGATACAGGTGTTACTGTCTTTAGAAGAAGTGATGATTCAGTAGCATTTAAGGGAGTGTTAGAGGGTCAGCTATACTTGGTAGATTTTGATAGAGCTGAACTCAACACTTGCTTAGTTGCTAAGACTAACTTGGGTTGGCTCTGGCACCGCCGACTAGCCCATGTTGGAATGAAGAATCTTCACAAGCTTCTGAAGGGAGAACACATTTTAGGACTAACCAATGTTCATTTTGAGAAAGACAGGATTTGTAGCGCATGCCAAGCCGGGAAGCAAGTTGGTGTCCATCATCCACACAAAAACATCATGACTACCGACAGGCCACTGGAGCTCCTTCACATGGATTTATTCGGCCCGATCGCTTACATAAGTATCGGCGGTAGTAAGTATTGTCTTGTAATTGTGGATGATTATTCTCGCTTCACTTGGGTGTTTTTTTTACAGGACAAATCTTATACCCAAGAGACCTTAAAGGGATTCTTGAGACGAGCTCAAAATGAGTTCAGCTTAAAGATCAAGAAAATTAGAGGCGACAACGGGACGGAGTTCAAGAACTCTCAAATTGAAGGCTTCCTTGAGGAGGAGGGCATCAAGCATGAGTTCTCTTCTCCCTACACTCCACAACAAAATGGTGTAGTAGAGAGGAAGAATCGAACTCTATTGGACATGGCAAGAACCATGCTTGATGAGTACAAGACACCGGATCGGTTTTGGGCGGAAGCAGTCAACACCGCCTGCTACGCCATCAACCGGTTATATCTTCACCGAATCCTCAAGAAGACATCTTATGAACTCCTAACCGGTAAAAAGCCCAATATTTCATATTTTAGAGTTTTTGGTAGCAAATGTTTTATTCTTGTCAAAAGAGGTAGAAAATCTAAATTTGCTCCTAAAACTGTAGAAGGCTTTTTACTAGGATATGACTCAAACACAAGGGCATATAGAGTCTTTAACAAGTCCTCAGGACTTGTTGAAGTTTCTTGTGACGTTGTGTTTGATGAGACTAACGGCTCTCAAGTAGAGCAAGTTGATCTTGATGAGATAGGTGAAGAACAGGCTCCATGCATAGCGCTAAGGAACATGTCCATTGGGGATGTGTGTCCTAGGGAATCCAAAGAGCCTCCACATGCACAAGATCAACCATCCTCCTCAATGCAAGCATCTCCACCAACTCAAATTGAGGATGAGGCTCAAGATGTTGAACAAGAAGATCAAGAAGATGAGCCACCTCAAAATGACGGCAACGATCAAGGGGAAGATGTAGATGATGAAGACAAGGAGGATGAACAACCAAGGCCGCCACACCCAAGAGTCCACCAAGCAATACAAAGAGATCACCCCGTCGACACCATCCTCGGCGACATTCATAAGGGGGTAACCACTCGATCTCGTGTTGCACATTTTTGTGAACATTACTCTTTTGTTTCCTCTATTGAGCCACACAGGGTAGAGGAAGCACTTCAAGATTCGGATTGGGTGATGGCGATGCAAGAGGAGCTCAACAATTTCACGAGGAACGAGGTATGGCACTTAGTTCCACGTCCTAACCAAAATGTTGTAGGAACCAAGTGGGTTTTTCGCAACAAGCAAGACGAGCATGGTGTGGTGACTAGGAACAAAGCTCGACTCGTGGCCAAGGGGTATTCACAAGTCGAAGGTTTGGATTTTGGTGAAACCTATGCACCCGTAGCTAGGCTTGAGTCAATTCGTATATTATTAGCCTATGCTACTTACCATGGCTTCAAGCTCTACCAAATGGACGTGAAGAGTGCCTTCCTCAATGGACCAATCAAGGAGGAGGTCTATGTTGAGCAACCTCCCGGCTTTGAAGACAGTGAGTACCCTAACCATGTTTATAGGCTCTCTAAGGCGCTTTATGGGCTCAAGCAAGCCCCAAGAGCATGGTATGAATGCCTTAGAGATTTCCTTATTGCAAATGGCTTCAAAGTCGGCAAGGCCGATCCTACTCTATTCACTAAGACTCTTGACAATGATTTGTTTGTATGCCAAATTTATGTTGATGATATCATATTTGGGTCTACTAACAAATCTACATGTGAAGAATTTAGTAGGATCATGACATAAAAATTCGAGATGTCGATGCTGGGGGAGTTGAAGTATTTTCTAGGATTCCAAGTCAAGCAACTCCAAGAAGGCACCTTCATTAGCCAAACGAAGTATACTCAAGACATTCTAAGCAAGTTTGGAATGAAGGATGCCAAGCCCATCAAGACACCCATGGGAACGAATGGGCATCTCGACCTCGACACGGGAGGTAAGTCCGTGGATCAAAAGGTATACCGGTCGATGATTGGTTCATTGCTTTACTTATGTGCATCTCGACCGGACATTATGCTTTCCGTTTGCATGTGTGCAAGATTCCAAGTCGACCCTAAGGAATCACACCTTACGGCCGTGAAACGAATCTTGAGATATTTGGCTTATACTCCTAAGTTTGGGCTTTGGTACCCTCGGGGATCCACATTTGATTTGATTGGTTATTCGGATGCCGATTGGGCGGGGTGTAAGATTAATAGGAAGAGCACATCGGGGACTTGCCAGTTCTTGGGAAGATCCTTGGTGTCTTGGGCTTCAAAGAAGCAAAATTCGGTCGCTCTTTCTACCGCCGAAGCCGAGTATATTGCCGCAGGCCATTGTTGCGCGCAACTGCTTTGGATGAGGCAAACCCTGCGGGACTACGGTTACAAATTAACCAAAGTCCCCTTGCTATGTGATAATGAGAGTGCAATCAAAATGGCCGACAATCCCGTCGAGCATAGCCGCACTAAACACATAGCCATTCGGTATCATTTTCTTCGGGATCACCAACAAAAGGGGGATATCGAGATTTCATACATTAACACTAAAGATCAATTAGCCGATATCTTTACCAAGCCTCTTGATGAACAATCTTTTACCAGACTTAGGCATGAGCTTAATATTCTTGATTCTAGGAACTTCTTTTGCTAAACTTGCACACATAAGCTCACAAGTATACCTTTGATCATCTCTTTTTATATGCTATGACTAATGTGTTTTCAAGTATATTTCAAACCAAGTCATAGGTATATTGAAAGGGAATTGGAGTCTTCGGCGAAGACAAGGCTTCCACTCCACTCCACTACTCATTCTTCGCCGTCGCTCCGCATCATCTCTCCAACTTTGGTATAATCTTCACTCATTCATTTCATGACCAAAGGGGGAGAAAGTACTTCATTGGGCTCTAATGATTCCGTTTTTGGCGATTCATGCCAAAGGGGGAGAAAATATGAGCCCAAAGCAAAAGGACCGCACCACCACCTAATTTTATAAATTTGATGATTTTAAATTGGTAAATTTCAAAATTGGTATCTCTTTGTGTTATAAAGGGGGAGCAACTAGTATTTTCAAATTGATGTCTTAAAACCCTCTTGAACACTAAGAGGAGACCTTATTTGAGGGGGAGTTTTGTTTAGTCAAAGGAAAAGCATTTGAACAAAGGAAGAAAATTTCAAATCTTGAAAATGCTTTGCAAAATCTTATTCATTTACCTTTGACTATCTTGCAAAATGACTTTGAAAAGAATTTACAAAAGAGTTTGCAAAAACAAAACTTATGGTGCAAATGAGGTCCAATATGTCAAAAACAAAGAAAACAATCCATGCGCATTCATGTAAGTATTTATTTTGGCTCAATTCCAAGCAACCTTTGCACTTACATTATGCAAACTAGTTCAATTATGCACTTCTATATTTGCTTTGGTTTGTGTTGGCATCAATCACCAAAAAGGGGGAGATTGAAAGGGAATTAGGCTTACACCTAGTCCCCAAATAATTTTGGTGGTTGAATTGCCCAACACAAATATTGGACTAACTAGTTTGCTCTAGTGCATAAGTTATACAGGTGCAAAAGGTTCACACTTAGCCAATAAAAAGATCAAGTTTTGGATTCAACTAAGGAGCAATGAGGCAACCGAGGGCACCTCTGGCTGGAGGCACCGGACTGTCCGGTGTGCACCGGACAGTGTCCGGTGCGCCCAGAGGACTCCAACTTAAACTCTTCGCCCTCGGGAATTCTCGGAAGCCGGCGCGCTATAATTCACCGGACTGTCCGGTGTGCACCGGACATGTCCGGTGCTCCAAGGAAGCGCGGTCTCCGGAACTCGCCAGCCTCGGGTTCGCGCGGCAGCCGCTCCGCTAAAATTCACCGGACTGTCCGGTGTGCACCGGACTGTCCGGTGTGCCAGCGGAGCAACGGCTATTTCGGCGCCAACGGCTACCTGCGGTGCATTTAATGCGCGCGCAGCGCGCGCAGTCGTCAGGATCGCCCATACCGGTGCACCGGACATCAAACAGTACATGTCCGGTGTGCACCGGACACCCAGAAGGGCCCAGAAGTCAGAAGCTCCAACGGTCAGAATCCAACGGCATTGATGACGTGGCAGGGGCACCGGACTGTCCGGTGCGCCATCGAACAGAAGCCTCCAGCCAACGGTCATGTTTGGTGGTTGGGGCTATAAATACCCCAACCACCCCCACATTCATTGTATCCAAGTTTTCCAACTTCCAACCACTTACAAGAGCTAGGCATTCAATTCTAGACACACCAAAGAGATCAAATCCTCTCCATTTTCACTCAAGCCTTTAGTGACTAGCGAGAGAGATTTGCCATGTTCTTTTGAGCTCTTGCGCTTGGATCGCTTTCTTTCTTTCTCATTTGTTCTTGTGATCAAAACTCAATTGTAACCAAGGCAAGAGGCACCAATTGTGTGGTGGCCCTTGCGGGGAAGTTTTGTTCCCGTTTTGATTGAGAAGAAGAAAAGCTCACTCGGTCCGAGGGACCGTTTGAGAGAGGGAAGGGTTGAAAGAGACCCGGCCTTTGTGGCCTCCTCAACGGGGAGTAGGTTTGCGAGAACCGAACCTCGGTAAAACAAATACGCGTGTCACACTCTTCATTTGCTTGCGATTTGTTTTGCACCCTCTCTCGCGGACTCGTTTATATTTCTAACGCTAACCCGGCTTGTAGTTGTGATTATTTTTGTGATTTTCAGTTTCGCCCTATTCACCCCCCCCCCTCTAGGCGACTTTCAGACACGTCGGGCGTTGACCTCGCGTCTGAGACGAAGATGAGCGTCGTTTCCCCACAACACGCCAACCCCAAGCAGACTGACGACGCCAGCATGCTCACGAAGGACTTGCTGAGCGTTAGCCTCGTACCTGAGATAACTGTGCAGTCCGACCCCGACGCGACTTCGTCACCGTCCGTCGATCAAGAGGTACCGTCCGTTTCCCATCCTGTGCCTTTTAGATTCAGCATCAACCCACCAAGCGATCCTGCTTCGGTGGACGCTTTCATAAATGCATATCCGAACCTTCCGGGGTACCATATGTGGTCAACCTGGGACCGATTGACGGCCGTCTCGACCTACAGGCCCCCGGGTTCCGAGGAAGACGACGAGCCCGACTCTGGTTGGGACTTCTTCGGGCTCGATAACCCCAGTGCCATGCGGGACTTCATGACCACATGCGACTACTGCCTCTCCGATTGCTCCGATGATAGCCACAGCCTCGGCGATGAGGACTGTGGCCCAAGTCGTGAATGTTTCCACGTCGATCTAGGGGGTCTCGACGAAGGCAACCACCTTGGTATGCCGGAGGACGGCGATCCCCCTAGGCCTGCGCCTCGCGTTGACATCCTTCGGGAGCTAGCTGTGGTCCCAGTCCCTGCGGGGGGTCAGGACACACAGCTTGAGCAAATCCGCGAGATGCAGGCCAGGCTCGACGAGGAAGCAGGACAACTTGTGCAGCTCCGGCAGAACATGGGCAGGAGTGGGCAGGCCGAGCGTCGTCCGGAGAAGCGCGTCATCTGGCCCAGGACGTCCAGCACCGCATTGCCGACAATGCCAGGGCAAGGCTGCCACCAGCTTCCAGTGGGGTCGGCCAAAACCTGGCTGCAGCAGCAATACTACTCCGAGCGATGCCGGAACCATCCACCACCGAGGGACGACGTATCCAGGGAGAACTCAAGAATCTCCTGGAGGATGCCGCGGTCCGACGGGCTGAAAGCTCTGCCTCCCGAAGGCAGGGATACCCCCCGGAGCATCGCGCCGCAACTTCCCGATTCATGAGGGAAGCCTCGATCCACACCAGGCGCACGCGGGACACAGCACCTGTGGCCCCGGGCCGCCTCTGTCACACCCGGTTTTGGAAGGCAAACCGAATGCGAACTATGTACGTGCCAGGATCAGAACTCACGTACACAGCGATTACATAAATGAACATCATCGCACAATGCTCGAATAATAACATAAAAGAGTATTAACTTATTACATCACAGAGTCATTGACATCCACCTAGTCATCGACTTAACAGTTAGATCAAAGTGCTAAGCGAAACGCAGTAAAGATAAGGCCTTCACAGGCAGCTGACTGGGGGTTGCCGCCAACCCACACCTAGAATTCGTCGTAGTCTTGAGACTCCTGGAAGTCTCCTTCCACGACTTCACCTTCTCCTGAGCAGTGGTTACAATGCGGACAACCTGGTGTTTGGTGGTAAAGCAAGGATGAGTACACATCAACGTACTCAGCAAATGTCCCGTTTGGCTGAGGTGGACTAGCTTTATGTGGGGGGGTTAGGCTCAAGCAGTTGCTTTTAGTTGGTCAGGTATTTATCATTAGTAGAAGCCAGATTTTATCATTAACCAGCCCATGAACCCTTTCCTCATCGAGGAACAACATCATCATATTCGAACCAAAATCATAACATAATCCTTGTATCTCGAACCATTTGTATCTCTAATCAAAGAGGATCCCAAGGTTGCTCTTAACCGTGAGCACGGCTGATATATCAGTTTCACTACCCTCTGCAGAGGTCGCACACTTTACCCATGAGCCGTGATTCCCTCTCTAGCCCGGGCTTGCAAGACCCTTATTCACTCCCAAGGTGAATGGCCAGGGATTCACTACGAAGCCTTTACAAAGATTCCCTAGAAGTCATAGCTGCCCGTTAGGTTTCTCCAGTTTGATAAACACAGTACCTCTCCCCGCAGGAGGGCGACTAAAAAGCAAAACGAAAGAACCTCGGCACCCAGCCTCGGCAGAGCAAGCACTGTGCCTGGACCCCATTGACGGCACGACGGCGAAGCAACTACACTTCTAGTTCCTCCAATTAATTAGCTAAGGGCGTCCCATTCCACCCTCATGGTTGCACTGTTATCCCGGGTGGTCTCTCAACGAACAGGTCCTTACGGAGAGGTACTCAGGAAACAGCCTGAGCCCCCTAGAGTATCACAAGATCATCAACATTATCAGGATAACAGTATCATAAATAGTCTCATCATGTTCATTGATTAAGTTAAGGCAATAGCAGAATGCTAACCATGATAACCCAAAGGTAAACAAGGGTAAGATAAATAGAAAGCTAGTCAATCCTTAGGTTTCAATTGAGTAATGCGGGACAATAAATTATAAGTGAATAGGACATAATGGGTCAGAGGACACTTGCCTTCACCAAACTGTTGCTCAGGGACTTCCTCTGCAACCTCCTCGGGAAACACAGACTGCTCGTTGTCTACGTAAAGCAATCATTCACACTATGCACTTGGGAAATAACAAACAAAAACAATATACCAAACATATGCAGCAGAAGGTGGTCATAAATTCATTACAGAAAAGGGATAGGCACTCTGGTGTTTCCTAGGTCTGGGGTAGAGGACTATACAAAATAAGTCATTATCCACTACTCAGGTTTAAGTCAGTGGTGGAATTAAATAATTATCTGGTTTAAGTTCCTAAACTTAAGGGTTTGAGTCCATAAACTTAAGTGCTCCAACTTTTATTAAAGTCTACTACCTTTTATTTATCCCAAAATAGAGTTCCAATAACCTTAATCCTATCCTAAAGATTAACCATTAATTGGAGCATGGAAACAGCAGGAAAACAGTGCATAATCAGATAGATAATAATTTTATGAACATTTTGCAATTTGAAGCACCTAATTTGGAGTTCATATGGCAAAGTTATGAATTTTACAAGTTTAGGGGTTGAAAATATGCCCTAGGGACCTATTTTGAATTAAGTAAAAGGGCTGAGGACTTAACTGCGAGAAACCAGGGACGGCGGGCGCAAAATCCAGAAAACCGGGGGGTTCTTTAAGAAAAAGCGCGGGCGAAGGGGTATCGGGCGCTTACAGCCGTTAGATCTCAGATCAACGGCCAGGATTAGATCCTGCGGCGGGCGCGCGGGCGCGCGGTGGCTCGGGGTGGCTGACAGGCGGGACCGGGCGGGCAGAGCGCGCGGGCGGACCGACAGGCGGGGCCGGGCGGACAGCGCGAGCGCGCGGGCGACTGGCAGGCGGGGCCGGGCGGACAGCGCGAGCGCGCGGGCGAGCTGACAAGCGGGGTCGGGCGGACAGCGCGAGCGCGCGGGCGAGCTGACAAGCGGGGTCGGGCGGACAGAGAGGCGGGGCTAATTAAATCAGGGCCGCCCGATCTCGGGTGAACGGCGGGGATTGGGTGGCCAGGCTGAGCCTCTCCTACGGCTAGCTGGGGCGGCGGCGCTCGCGCCAGTGGCGGAGGAGCTCGCCGGAGACGAGGGGAGCGGGGGCCTGGCGGGCTCCCGGGGCGACCTGAGTGGCCGGGGAGGTCGGGGAGGGCGCGGGGAGTTCTCCGGTAGGGTCTGGGTCGGGGTAGGGGCACCGAAGGGGGGCGATTCACGGCGGGGCGGCTCGGCGGCGGGATTACTCTACTCCGGCGAGGAATTACACACGGCAGAGAGCAAAACAAGGGGCGATAGGGGCGGGAGAGGTCCCTTACCTCAAGGCGGGCTCCGGGAACTCCTTGGCGGCGACGGAGACGCGACGGTGGCCCGGGGCGACGGCGGCGGCTGCACGGCGGACGACGGGTGAGCGCGGGCAGAGAGAAATAGGGAGGGGGAGAGGGAATTGGGGCGCGTCCGGGGTCGCGGGCGTCGGGGCGGAGCTCACCGTGACAAGGGACGCGGCGGAGCTCCAACGGCGACGACGGAACAAGCTCGGGCGGCGGCGGATCGCGGCAATGGCGCTCGGGCGAGCGCGCAGCGAGGGAGAGGGCGAGAGAGAGGGCCGGTTGGTGCGCAAATGAGGGAGGGGGCGAGGGCGAGTGGGACTCGGGGCTCTAGTGGCCGAGGGCGGGGTTGGGGTGAGCTCCCCACGCGCGACGTGGGCGCGGAGACCGCGGGCGCGCGCGACTCGGCGGCGGTTACGCGAGAACGGCGAAGCTGACAAGCCGGGCCCGCGAGCAGAGAGAGAGCGAGGGGGCGGGCGCACGCGGGGGGGACGGGAGCGCCGACAGGTGGGGCTGGCCGAGCAGAGAGAGGGAGAGCGGGCGCACGGGAGGCCGCTGCGCCGACAGGCGGGGCCCGCTGCGCAGAGAGAGAAGGAGCGGGAGGGCGCGCGCGCGAGCTGGGCCTGATGGGCCGAAAGGCTGAGGGGGCGGCGGGTTTGGGCTGCTTTGCCTTTTTCTTTTATTTTGGAATTTCCTTTCTCTTTTCTTTTTATTTTCTCCCTTTGATTCAAATTCAAACAAGCCACAAATTCAAACCAAACCTTCCAAGAATTATGCACCAAGCAAAAGTGAAATCTAGGGTTCAACATGATGCAACAATTCATACTCCCTTAGGGTTTAACATAATAAACTATAATTACAAGTAAAATAAGCACTTAGCTCCTATAGAAATGAGAGAGAAAAGAATGAGGAAGGATGAGAAAAGGAAGTAACACCTGAATTTGTGAATATGAGCAAAGAAATTTTATACCCCCAAATTCAGGGTGTTACAAACCTATCCCCCTTAAAAGAATCTCGCCCCCGAGATTCAAGGTTGGTCAGCAAAGAGTTCAGGGTATTTGGCCTTCAGGTCATCTTCTCGTTCCCAGGTTGCTTCTTCCTCCGAATGGTGACCCCATCTGACTTTGCACATTCTGATGGTATTCCTCCGGGTGACTCTGTCTGCAAACTCCAGAATCTGCGTTGGCTTCTCTATGTATGTCAGATCCTCCTGGACTTCCAAACCCTCCACTGGCAACTGTTCTTCTGGTACTCGCAGACACTTCTTCAATTGTGACACGTGGAACACATTGTGCACTGCCGACAAACTTTCTGGTAGGTCGAGTTGATAAGCCACTTCTCCACGCTTTGCTTGAATCTGATATGGTCCAACGTACCGGGGTGCTAACTTACCTTTAACTCCGAACCTTCTGACTCCCCTGATAGGTGACACCTTCAGATAGACGTAATCTCCTACTTCGAAACTCAGTTCTCTTCTCCTTCGGTCCGCATAGCTTCGCTGCCTTGATTGTGCTATCTTCAGATTCTCCCGAACCATTTTGATATTCTCTTCGGCTTCACGCAAAATGTCGGGGCCAAACACCTGTCTCTCACCAGGCTGGTCCCAATGCAGCGGAGTCCTACAACTCCGTCCATAGAGTGCCTGAAACGGCGACATCTTCAAGCTGGCTTGGTAACTATTGTTGTAGGAGAATTCTGCATAAGGTAACCTTTTGTCCCATCCTGACTTGTCTTGCAACGCACAGGCTCTCAGCATATCTTCTAGGATCTGATTAGTTCTTTCAGTCTGACCGTCTGTTTGCGGATGATAAGCCGAGCTGAAGTTCAAATGGGTGCCCAAGGCTTCTTGTAGCTGCTGCCAAAAATGAGAGGTGAACTGCGTTCCTCGGTCTGACACTATCTTCTTCGGCACACCATGAAGGCAAACTATCCGTGACATGTATAACTCAGCTAACGTTGCTCCGGTGTATGTGGTCTTCACAGGTATGAAATGGGCCACCTTTGTTAATCGGTCCACAACCACCCAGATGGAATCATAACCGGCCCGGGTACGGGGTAGGCCAACTATAAAATCCATCCCGATCTCGTCCCACTTCCACTGAGGAATCCGCAATGGCTGCAACAATCCGGCGGGCCTTTGATGCTCTGCTTTGGTTCTCTGACAGCTATCACAGATGGCAACATATTCTGCGATCTCTCTTTTCATGCCATACCACCAAAACCTCCTTTTTAAATCCTGATACATCTTTTCACTTCCCGGGTGTATGGAGTAGGCTGTCTCATGAGCTTCCTTTAGGATCAGCTCCCGAATAGGTTTGAGGTCGGGGACACACAATCGGTCCTTGAACCATATTACTCCCTCTTCATCCTCTCGAAAGTCTTTGCCTCTTCCTTCTAAGATTAGCTGCCGGATCTTGTTGATGCTTTCATCATCCTTCTGCCCTTCTTTGATCTCCCGCTCTAGAGTGGGCTCTAATTCCACTGTTACTCCTTGCGTACTGTTCAAAAACCCAAGGCTCAATCTATCGAACTCCTTGGCTAACTCATATGGCATTGGGTACGTGGCCAACATATTGATTTGACTCTTCCTGCTCAGAGCATCTGCAACCACATTGGCTTTGCCTGGATGGTAATGTATCTCCAACTCATAGTCTTTGATCAGTTCCAACCATCTTCGCTGCCTCATGTTTAACTCTGACTGGGTGAATATGTACTTCAGACTTTTATGATCTGTGTAGATGTCGCACTTCTGCCCATACAGGTAATGTCTCCAGGTCTTCAAAGCATGAACTACTGCTGCCAACTCCAGGTCATGTGTGGGATAATTTTTCTCATGGATCTTCAGCTGCCGAGATGAGTATGCTACAACTCTTCCTTCTTGCATTAGCACACATCCCAATCCAGTGTAAGAAGCATCGCAATACACTGAGAATGGCTTGTGAACATCAGGCAGAACTAACACAGGCGCTGTGGTCAATCTGTTTTTCAGTTCTTCAAATGCTTCCTGACACTTTTGGGTCCACTTGAACTCAACTTTCTTCGCTAGTAACGCTGTCATTGGTCTTGCAATCTTTGAGAAGCCTTCGATGAAACGCCTGTAATACCCAGCCATTCCAATGAAACTCTTGATCCCACGAACATCCTTTGGTGCTTTCCAATTCAGGATATCTGCCACTTTCTTTGGATCCACTGCCAACCCTTCTTGATTTATGATGTGACCCAGAAACAAGACTTCATGAATCCAGAACTCGCATTTGCTCAGCTTGGCATACAGCTGTTGCTCTCGTAGCCTTTGCAATACCATCTTCAAATGCTCTACATGGTCTTCCTCACTTTGAGAGTATATGAGAATATCATCAATAAACACTACCACAAACTTGTCCAGATAATCCATGAACACACTGTTCATCAGGTACATAAAGAAAGCTGGCGCATTTGTCAAACCAAAGGACATAACTGTGAATTCATATAACCCGTACTTGGTGATGAATGCTGTCTTCGGTATGTCCGAGGGTCGGATTCTGAGTTGATGGTAGCCTGACCTCAGATCTATCTTCGAGAATACGCTGGCACCTCTGAGCTGGTCAAACAAATCTTCTATCCTTGGCAGGGGGTACTTGTTCTTGACTGTGACTTCATTCAAGGCTCTGTAGTCTATGCACATCCTTTTGGTACCATCTTTCTTCTCTACAAACAACACCGGTGCGGCCCAAGGCGAGGTACTTGGTCTGATGTAACCCTTCTCTAACATCTCGTCTATCTGCTTCTTGAGTTCCACCAATTCTGGTCCAGACACTCGGTAGGCCCTTTTGGAAATGGGGGCGGTACCAGGGATAAGCTCTATGGCAAACTCAACCTTTCTCTCGGGTGGCATGCCCGTTAGCTCCTCGGGAAATACGTCCGGAAAGTCCGACACAACCTTGATAGTCTCGAGCGGGTTGGGCTCCTTACTATCAACTGAAATCTGGTGACAGACACCCTCCGCTGATTTAGGCATCCTTAGCTCAGCCACTACCTCTTCTCCTGACGGGGACTTCAATGTTACAGTCCTCTTGTCACAGCTAATATTCGCTTCATACCTCATTAACCAATTCATCCCTAGAATGACATCTATCCCAGGGGTGTCTATTACTATTAAGTCACTGGGGAACCCTATCCCCCTTATTTCCACCCTTATATTTGAGCATATTTTATCTGTTTGCACCTTGCCACCAACTGAATTAATCCTCATGGGCGGCATCATTGCCTCTACTGAGACGTTATGCAATTCTACCCAGGTTGCAGTGACAAATGAATGAGTTGCACCAGTATCAAATAGCACTTTCGTGGGATGAGATTCGACTGAAAACATACCTACTGCCACATCTGGTGCATCCTGGATCGCTTCGGCCTCCAAGTGGTTCACCTTTCCACGGTTGTACGCTTGGTTACGATTGCCTGCTACCGGCTGCAGCACACCTTGCCTTGTTGGAGCATTGGGGTTGGTCTGCTGCTGCGCCGCCTTCTTCGGGCACTGCATCGCCCAGTGGCCTTGCTCTCCACAGTGGAAACATCCTCTGCCTCCTCCTTGCGCTGGGGCTGCTTGGTTGCTCTGGTTTGCTGCTGGGGTAGGAAGGCGAGGTGCCTGGTTGTTCTGCTTCTGATACTGATTACCCCCTTGCTGGCTGTGCTGACGATACTGCTGTTGCTGTTGCTGTTGATACTGCCTCTGAAACTGCTGCTGATGCGGACGCTGATTCTGATTCTGATATCCCTGTGGGTGACCGGGCCTGCCTTGCTGAGATGAACTGCCTGAGAAACGTGGACGGCTGATGCCTCCGGTCTGGGGTCCGCTCATCTTGCGCTTCCGATCTTCCATATCCTTACGCTTCTTCTCAGTCATAACTGCCCTGTCGATCAGGTGCTGGAAGGTGGGGAAGGTGTGGTTCATCAGCTGGTAATGCAGGGGATCCACCAAACCTCTCATGAACCTGTACTGCCTTTTAGCATCAGTGTTGACATCCTCAGGTGCATAACGAGATAGCTGCAGAAACTTGTCTCTGTATTCACTAACAGACAGGGGTCCCTGCTTCAGAGCCAGAAACTCCTCCTTCTTCACGATCATCAGTCCCTCTGGCACATGGTACCTGCGGAAACTCTCGCTGAATTCCTCCCAAGTGATGGCTTCGGGGTCAGCATGTGTGGCGAGGTAGGACTCCCACCAGGACTGGGCTGCTCCCCTTAGCTGACGGGGGCCATACAGAACCTTCTCCCTGTCGTTACATTGAGCGGTGCGCAGTTCTCTCTCCACTGCGCGCAGCCAGTCTTCTGCATCCATGGGGTCGGCGGAATGGGCGAAGGTAGGAGGGTGCCCTCTCATGAACTCACCACGCTTATCCCGTGGCATCTGGGGCATCTGCACTTGCATTTGGGGTTGGGGTTGCTGTTGAGCCTGCTGCATAGCTGCCAGAGTCTGCCCAATGGCCTGCACTGCCTGAGTCTGCATCAAGAACATCTGCTCCACTGTCATCGGGGGTGGTGGGGGAGGCTGCCTCGGTTGCTCCTCCTGCTGGTCATGCTGCTCTTGCTGAGCACGCCTGTTGCATCGGCGCCTGTTGTCAGACATCTGTGGAAGACATTCATACATCAGCGTTGATCTTACAACCCACCAGCATAAGAAAAGAGAATACAGAATTCTTCATGACACTGAGTGAACAAAGAGCTTCACTGATCCTCATAATGATTCAACACAGCTTCTCAGATAGAAAGGAAAGTAGAAGTAAATGGCTTCCCAACTAAATAACTGACTTCATTAACATTACTAGCTATGCCAAACTGCAGGGGAAACCCACAGGTTGGCAACAGTCATTACAAAGATTCGAATCCAGCACAAGTTCATCATAACAAGCATGAAAGCAACTGATAAGCAAACTAAACTAAATGGAAGCAACTGATAAGCAAACTAAACTAACTATCTAAGACTGAGACATCTGACTTAAGAATTATTACAAACTTCGACGCTAACGATCTAAGGATCCAGATCTATCCTGGTCTTACAGACAGGGGAACCATAGGTGTGGTGACCACGTGGCGGCGAGCGGTATGGGTGCTGAGTCCCAACAGGAGCGGGAGAACCACCCTCCTGGTGATGGCGCTCTGCCAGCTCAGCACGCAACTCCGCAATCTCCGTTCGAGCCCTGCTCAGCTCGTCCAGAGAGTGGTCCAGCTCAGTGTTAAGCACTGCGACTAGGTTGACTGTGCTGCTCAACCTAGGGTTAGCCTCACCAACAGGTGAGACAACCACACTCTCTGTGCTGCCAGTAGGGCGGCGGGGGTAGTACCGAAGGTTAAGACCGTCGGCCACGCCACCGAACAAGGAACAGTACTGGGAGAGTGCACGTCGTGCTGCATCCTGCATAGCCGCCTCTGCAGTGTCCCTCTCGGAGATGGAATAGTGCTCCGAAACGGCCTCCGCACCCCGGAGGTCATCCTCCGGACGGCGAACTAGGCAGGTAGCCTCCCAGCGGTCCGGGTACCTCCCGCGACTGTGCTGGTAGACTACACAACGATACTCGATCGACCAGGTGTGCCGGTCGAAAGCCTGGCGCAGCAAGGTGTCGAGTGCGTCGTGGAAGTGGCAACCGCGAGCGGCGTCACGGGTGATGGGTCGGGCGACCCATCCTTCCGCCTCCTGCGGCTCAGAAGACTCCGTGCTGTGGTCTGAGTCGTCGTCGTCGGGATCTCCTCCAGGTCCTCCTCCAACAGCCGGGACGTCCCGCGGTGGTGCAAGGGGCGCCTCCAGCTGGGCAACAGAGGAACGGGGCCTCACGGACTCCACCTCACGCTGGGATGAGGAGGAAGAGCCCTGCTGCTCTCTGTGCTGGCGTCGGCGTTCCTGCTCCTCACGCAGGCGGTGGTGCAGCCTCTCCAGGTGACTCGACTGATCGGACACGGTGCGGTGCAGGGGACGCTCCGCAAGTCGAGACGGCAGGAAAGGAATCACCGACTTACGTGCAGTGTGTCTAAGACGAGCCATCTACAAAAGACACCGTAAGCATAAGAGTAAGAGCAGAACTAATATGACAAGTGAATAAACCATAGACAGAATAAGATAAAAATTTTACAAGGTATAATGTAGTATATATATATATATGTAGTGAAACATAGGGTTGGTCGAGATGACCGACTTTTGAAGTAACATCAGAGGTCAAGGTGAGAGAGAAGGTCAATAGTCCTTAGTACGACCAGTGCTACTCTAGGTCAGCGGTCCTACAGTCAGCACGGCTTTGATACCACTTATGTCACACCCGGTTTTGGAAGGCAAACCGAATGCGAACTATGTACGTGCCAGGATCAGAACTCACGTACACAGCGATTACATAAATGAACATCATCGCACAATGCTCGAATAATAACATAAAAGAGTATTAACTTATTACATCACAGAGTCATTGACATCCACCTAGTCATCGACTTAACAGTTAGATCAAAGTGCTAAGCGAAACGCAGTAAAGATAAGGCCTTCACAGGCAGCTGACTGGGGGTTGCCGCCAACCCACACCTAGAATTCGTCGTAGTCTTGAGACTCCTGGAAGTCTCCTTCCACGACTTCACCTTCTCCTGAGCAGTGGTTACAATGCGGACAACCTGGTGTTTGGTGGTAAAGCAAGGATGAGTACACATCAACGTACTCAGCAAATGTCCCGTTTGGCTGAGGTGGACTAGCTTTATGTGGGGGGGTTAGGCTCAAGCAGTTGCTTTTAGTTGGTCAGGTATTTATCATTAGTAGAAGCCAGATTTTATCATTAACCAGCCCATGAACCCTTTCCTCATCGAGGAACAACATCATCATATTCGAACCAAAATCATAACATAATCCTTGTATCTCGAACCATTTGTATCTCTAATCAAAGAGGATCCCAAGGTTGCTCTTAACCGTGAGCACGGCTGATATATCAGTTTCACTACCCTCTGCAGAGGTCGCACACTTTACCCATGAGCCGTGATTCCCTCTCTAGCCCGGGCTTGCAAGACCCTTATTCACTCCCAAGGTGAATGGCCAGGGATTCACTACGAAGCCTTTACAAAGATTCCCTAGAAGTCATAGCTGCCCGTTAGGTTTCTCCAGTTTGATAAACACAGTACCTCTCCCCGCAGGAGGGCGACTAAAAAGCAAAACGAAAGAACCTCGGCACCCAGCCTCGGCAGAGCAAGCACTGTGCCTGGACCCCATTGACGGCACGACGGCGAAGCAACTACACTTCTAGTTCCTCCAATTAATTAGCTAAGGGCGTCCCATTCCACCCTCATGGTTGCACTGTTATCCCGGGTGGTCTCTCAACGAACAGGTCCTTACGGAGAGGTACTCAGGAAACAGCCTGAGCCCCCTAGAGTATCACAAGATCATCAACATTATCAGGATAACAGTATCATAAATAGTCTCATCATGTTCATTGATTAAGTTAAGGCAATAGCAGAATGCTAACCATGATAACCCAAAGGTAAACAAGGGTAAGATAAATAGAAAGCTAGTCAATCCTTAGGTTTCAATTGAGTAATGCGGGACAATAAATTATAAGTGAATAGGACATAATGGGTCAGAGGACACTTGCCTTCACCAAACTGTTGCTCAGGGACTTCCTCTGCAACCTCCTCGGGAAACACAGACTGCTCGTTGTCTACGTAAAGCAATCATTCACACTATGCACTTGGGAAATAACAAACAAAAACAATATACCAAACATATGCAGCAGAAGGTGGTCATAAATTCATTACAGAAAAGGGATAGGCACTCTGGTGTTTCCTAGGTCTGGGGTAGAGGACTATACAAAATAAGTCATTATCCACTACTCAGGTTTAAGTCAGTGGTGGAATTAAATAATTATCTGGTTTAAGTTCCTAAACTTAAGGGTTTGAGTCCATAAACTTAAGTGCTCCAACTTTTATTAAAGTCTACTACCTTTTATTTATCCCAAAATAGAGTTCCAATAACCTTAATCCTATCCTAAAGATTAACCATTAATTGGAGCATGGAAACAGCAGGAAAACAGTGCATAATCAGATAGATAATAATTTTATGAACATTTTGCAATTTGAAGCACCTAATTTGGAGTTCATATGGCAAAGTTATGAATTTTACAAGTTTAGGGGTTGAAAATATGCCCTAGGGACCTATTTTGAATTAAGTAAAAGGGCTGAGGACTTAACTGCGAGAAACCAGGGACGGCGGGCGCAAAATCCAGAAAACCGGGGGGTTCTTTAAGAAAAAGCGCGGGCGAAGGGGTATCGGGCGCTTACAGCCGTTAGATCTCAGATCAACGGCCAGGATTAGATCCTGCGGCGGGCGCGCGGGCGCGCGGTGGCTCGGGGTGGCTGACAGGCGGGACCGGGCGGGCAGAGCGCGCGGGCGGACCGACAGGCGGGGCCGGGCGGACAGCGCGAGCGCGCGGGCGACTGGCAGGCGGGGCCGGGCGGACAGCGCGAGCGCGCGGGCGAGCTGACAAGCGGGGTCGGGCGGACAGCGCGAGCGCGCGGGCGAGCTGACAAGCGGGGTCGGGCGGACAGAGAGGCGGGGCTAATTAAATCAGGGCCGCCCGATCTCGGGTGAACGGCGGGGATTGGGTGGCCAGGCTGAGCCTCTCCTACGGCTAGCTGGGGCGGCGGCGCTCGCGCCAGTGGCGGAGGAGCTCGCCGGAGACGAGGGGAGCGGGGGCCTGGCGGGCTCCCGGGGCGACCTGAGTGGCCGGGGAGGTCGGGGAGGGCGCGGGGAGTTCTCCGGTAGGGTCTGGGTCGGGGTAGGGGCACCGAAGGGGGGCGATTCACGGCGGGGCGGCTCGGCGGCGGGATTACTCTACTCCGGCGAGGAATTACACACGGCAGAGAGCAAAACAAGGGGCGATAGGGGCGGGAGAGGTCCCTTACCTCAAGGCGGGCTCCGGGAACTCCTTGGCGGCGACGGAGACGCGACGGTGGCCCGGGGCGACGGCGGCGGCTGCACGGCGGACGACGGGTGAGCGCGGGCAGAGAGAAATAGGGAGGGGGAGAGGGAATTGGGGCGCGTCCCGGGTCGCGGGCGTCGGGGCGGAGCTCACCGTGACAAGGGACGCGGCGGAGCTCCAACGGCGACGACGGAACAAGCTCGGGCGGCGGCGGATCGCGGCAATGGCGCTCGGGCGAGCGCGCAGCGAGGGAGAGGGCGAGAGAGAGGGCCGGTTGGTGTGCAAATGAGGGAGGGGGCGAGGGCGAGTGGGACTCGGGGCTCTAGTGGCCGAGGGCGGGGTTGGGGTGAGCTCCCCACGCGCGACGTGGGCGCGGAGACCGCGCGCGCGCGCGACTCGGCGGCGGTTACGCGAGAACGGCGAAGCTGACAAGCCGGGCCCGCGAGCAGAGAGAGAGCGAGGGGGCGGGCGCACGCGGGGGGGACGGGAGCGCCGACAGGTGGGGCTGGCCGAGCAGAGAGAGGGAGAGCGGGCGCACGGGAGGCCGCTGCGCCGACAGGCGGGGCCCGCTGCGCAGAGAGAGAAGGAGCGGGAGGGCGCGCGCGCGAGCTGGGCCTGATGGGCCGAAAGGCTGAGGGGGCGGCGGGTTTGGGCTGCTTTGCCTTTTTCTTTTATTTTGGAATTTCCTTTCTCTTTTCTTTTTATTTTCTCCCTTTGATTCAAATTCAAACAAGCCACAAATTCAAACCAAACCTTCCAAGAATTATGCACCAAGCAAAAGTGAAATCTAGGGTTCAACATGATGCAACAATTCATACTCCCTTAGGGTTTAACATAATAAACTATAATTACAAGTAAAATAAGCACTTAGCTCCTATAGAAATGAGAGAGAAAAGAATGAGGAAGGATGAGAAAAGGAAGTAACACCTGAATTTGTGAATATGAGCAAAGAAATTTTATACCCCCAAATTCAGGGTGTTACAGCCTCGGTAACGAGCACCATCGTCGCGACCGTCGAGCCCACCTCGACGAGAGGGTGCACCGAGGCTACCACCCCAGGTGTGGGGGACGCTACGACAGCGGGGAGGATCGGAGCCCTTCGCCCGAACCACCTGGTCCGCAAGCTTTCAGCTGGGCCATACGACGGGTGTCGTTCCTGACCCAGTTCCGAATCCCGACTACCATCACCAAGTACTCGGGGGAGACGAGGTCGGAACTGTGGCTCGCAGACTACCGGCTGGCCTACCAGCTGGGTGGAACGGACGATGACAACCTCATCATCTGCAACCTCCCCTGTTTCTCTCCGATGTTGCCCGAGCCTTGCTGGAGCATCTGCCTCTTGCGTAGATCTCCAACTGGGACGACCTGGTCAAAGCCTTCGCCGGCAACTTCCAGGGCACATACGTGCGCCCTGGGAACTCCTGGGATCTCCGAAGCTGCCGCCAGCAGCCGGGAGAATCCCTGCGGGACTACATTCGGCGATTCTCGAAGCAGCGCACCGAGCTGCCCAACATCACCGACTCAGATGTCATCGGCGCATTCCTTGCCGGCACCACTTGCCACGACCTGGTGAGCAAGCTGAGCCGCAAGACTCCCACAAGGGCGAGCGAGCTGATGGACATCGCCACCAAGTTCGCCTCTGGTCAGGAGGCGGTCGAGGCCATCTTCCAGAAGGACAAGCAGCCTCAGGGGCGCCAGCCGGATGACGTCCCCGAGGCGTCTGCTCAGCGCGACACAAAGAAGAAGGGCAAGAAGAAGTCGCAAGCGAAACGCGACGCCGCCGACGCAGACCTTGTCGCCGCCGCCGAGCACAAGAACCCTCGGAAGCCTCCCGGAGGTGCCAACTTGTTCGACAAGATGCTCAAGGAGTCGTGCCCCTATCATCAGGGTCCCGTCAGACACACCCTTGAGGAGTGCGTCATGCTTCGGCGCCACTTCCACAAGGCCGGGCCACCGGCGGAAGGTGGCAGGGCCCCCGACAATGACAAGAAGGAGGGTCACAAGGCAAAGGAGTTCCCCGAGGTCCATGACTGCTTCATGATCTACGGTGGGTGGGTGGCGAACGCCTCGGCTCGGCACCGCAAGCAAGAGCGCCAGGAGGTCTGCTCGGTAAAGGTGGCGGCGCCAGTCTACCTAGACTGGTCCGACAAGTCCATCACCTTCGACCAAGGCGACCACCCCGACCGCGTGCCGAGCCCGGGGAAGTACCCGCTCGTTGTTGATCCCGTCATCGGCAACGTCAGGCTTACCAAGGTCCTCATGGACAGAGGCAGCAGCCTCAACATCATCTACGCCGACACCCTCGGGCTCCTACAGATCGGTCTGTCCTCAATCTGGGCCGGTGCGGCGCCCTTTCACGGGATCATTTCCGGGAAGCGCGTCCAGCCCCTTGGACAACTCGATCTGCCCGTCTGCTTCGGGACTCCCTCCAACTTCTGAAAGGAAACCCTCACGTTCAAGGTGGTTGGGTTCCGAGGAACCTACCACGCAGTGTTGGGGAGACCATGCTATGCCAAGTTCATGGCCGTCCCCAACTACACCTACCTCAAGCTCAAGATGTCGGGCCCCAACGGGGTCATCACCGTCGGCCCCACATACCGACACGCGTACAAATGCGACGTGGAGTGCGTGGAGTACGACGAGGCCCTCGCCGAATCGGAGGCCCTCATCGCCGACCTGGAGAGCCTCCCCAAGGAGGTGCTAGATGCGAAGCGCCACGCCGGCAACTTCGAACCAGCAGAGGCGGTTAAGTCCGTCCCTCTCGACCCCAGCAACGACACCTCCAAGCAGATCCGGATCGGCTCCAAGCTCGACCCCAAATAGGAAGCAGTGCTCGTCGACTTTCTCCGTGCGAATGCCGAGGTTTTTGCGTGGAGTCCCTCGGATATGCCTGGCATACCGAGGATAGTCGCTGAGCACTCACTGGATATCCGAGCTGGAGCCCAACCCGTGAAGCAGCCTCTGCGCTGATTCGACGAAGAAAAGCGCAGAGCCATAGGTGAGGAGATCCACAAGCTGATGGTTGCAGGGTTCATCAAAGAGGTATTCCATCCCGAATGGCTAGCCAACCCTGTGCTTGTGAAAAAGAAAGGTGGGAAATGGCGGATGTGTGTAGACTACACTGGTCTAAACAAAGCATGTCCGAAGGTTCCCTACCCTCTGCCTCGCATCGATCAAATCGTGGATTCCACTGCTGGGTGCGAAACCATGTCGTTCCTCGATGCCTACTCAGGGTATCACCAAATCAGGATGAAAGAGTCCGACCAGCTCGTGACTTCTTTCATCACACCTTTTGGCATGTACTGCTACATTACTATGCCATTTGGTTTGAGGAATGCGGGTGCGACATACCAAAGGTGCATGAACCACGTGTTCGGACAACACATTGGCCGAACGGTCGAGGCTTACGTCGATGACATCATAGTCAAGACGAGGAAAGCCTCCGACCTTGAAACGACATTCAAGTGTCTCAAAGTAAAAGGCGTAAAACTCAATCCCGAGAAGTGTGTATTCGGAGTCCCCCGAGGCATGCTCCTGGGGTTCATCGTCTTCGAGCGGGGCATCGAGGCCAACCCAGAGAAAATCGCGGCCATCACCAACATGGGGCCCATCAAGGACTTGAAAGGAGTACAGAGGGTCACGGGATGCCTTGCGGCTCTGAGCCGCTTCATCTCGCGCCTCGGCGAAAGAGGCCTGCCCCTGTATCACCTCTTAAGGAAGACCGAGCGCTTCACTTGGACCCCTGAGGCCGAGGAAGCCCTCGGGAACTTGAAGGCGCTCCTTACAAGCGCGCCCATCCTGGTGCCCCCCGCTGCCGGAGAAGCCCTCTTGATCTACGTCACCGCTACCACTCAGGTGGTCAGCGCCACGATCGTGGTCGAGAGACGAGAAGAAGGGCACGCATTGCCCGTCTAGAGGCCGGTCTACTTCATCAGTGAGGTACCGTCCGAGACCAAAATCCGCTACCCGCAAATTCAGAAGCTGCTGTACGCGGTAATTCTGACACGACGAAAGTTGCGACACTACTTCGAGTCTCATCCGGTGACTGTGGTGTCATGCTTCCCCCTGGGGGAGATCATCCAGTGCCAAGAGGCCTCGGGTAGGATTGCAAAGTGGGCGGTGGAGATCATGGGCGAGACAATCTCGTTCGCCCCTCGGAAGGCCATCAAGTCCCAAGTCTTGGCAAACTTTGTGGCTGAATGGGTCGACACCCAGCTTCCAACAGCTCCGATCCAACCGGAACTCTAGACCATGTTTTTCGACGGATCGCTGATGAAAACAGGAGCGGGCGCGGGCCTGCTCTTCATCTCACCCCTCGGGAAGCACCTCCGCTACATGTTGCACCTCCATTTCCCGGCGTCCAACAACGTGGCCGAGTATGAGGCTCTGGTTAACGGGTTGCGCATCGCCATCTTGCTAGGGGTTCGGCGCTTCCACGCTCGTGGTGACTCGCAGCTTGTCATTGACCAAGTCATGAAGAACTCCCACTGCCGTGACCCGAAGATGGAAGCCTACTAGGACGAGGTTCGGCGTCTGGAGGACAAGTTCTACGGGCTCGAGCTCAACCACGTCGCTCGACGATACAACGAGACTGCAGACGAGCTGGCTAAGATAGCCTCGGGGCAGACAACGGTTCCTCCGGATGTCTTCTCCCGAGACCTACATCAACCCTCCGTCAAGACCGATGTAACACCCTTAGTGTTACTATAACTAAAACTTGAGCATGGCATCATAAACATTGGCATTGCATATGTTTGACACACCTAGAGTGCATTTACTAGGTAAAAATTTCAAACAAATTGTATTTTGCAAATAGAACCCTGGATAGGGCACCTAACCCTAAAGGGGGATTAAAGGGGTAAAACATAACCCAAATTGAGAAAACCTAAAAGCTTTAGGGGAAAAGTCATGAAATGATCCCAAAAGTAAAGGTGAATTACATTTATACACCTGAAGTACCAAAAACCCTAATTGGACCCCTGGAAAACCCTAAAACCAAACCCTAGGGACCTATGTGCAAAATTAGTCCACTTTTGGACTAAAGTGCAACAAACCAAGTTAAATAGGTATCTTAAGTCATTTGGGTCACTCATACGAGAATTTACAAGCCAAACCCAAAGCTTTGGATTCATTTGCAAAAAGGTCCCTAATGGAGATTTCATTCTAAGTCTGAGTTTCAGTGTAGTTGGCTCAACTTTGGAGCCTTGTAACTTTTTAATTATAGGGGTTTTACCCTAGGGTACCACATCAAAGTTGTAGACCAAACTAAGGAGAACAACTTTGCTTAAGGTTGTGAGCATAGTTGTTAAGGAAATTTAAGAAATAATTAAGCCTAAAGTCTGGCTGTCAGGCTGGTTTTACTCTGAAATTCAGGTTTTCAGTGTAACAGAGCCATCTTTGGGGTTGAATTGAACCTTGATCTAGTGATCAAATGAGTTCAATCACTAGAGTCGAAATGTAGATGGTATATAGCTCTCCAACTTTGCTGCAGAGCATGGAGTATGTTACCATTGGGATTTGTGAGCAAATCATGCCTGAATATTGACTGTCAGGCTAACTGAATCCCAATCCAATGGTACAGTAGCCTGATAAAGATCAGACTGTCAGCGCTGCTTGCTCGTCGCCGGTGACCTCCCTGCGCAAGGATTCGTGCTACCGCCGTCCGGATTCGCGCTGGTGAGCATCACGGGGTGGGGGAATCTTCGTCGCCGGTGAGCTGGACTCCACTCCGGTGACCCCCCTGTGCTTTCCCTCTACCCTGCGGCTTGAGCCGATAAGCTCGCCGGTGAACCGCCGTTCTCCGGCCTTGCGCCGCGTGTGTCAACCTTGCCATCGCATCGCCGTGACTCCCTCTAGCTTCCCGTCGACCATCGGAATTACTGCCACGACACTGCACACGTATTCACCGCACCCGCGTTCGTCTTCACCTCCGGCCGCCGCGCGTCAGCGCCCAAATTCACGATCACCGCTCGCTGAACCTATAAATTAAGCCCACTGTTAGCTTCGCAATACCATCACGCACTACATCAGCCAGTATTGTCTCCAGTCTTGCAACCGAGAGCTCAAATTTGGGATTCCCCCAAACCAGTCGAAGAACACCGTGAAACAAACCTCCCCGTGGCCAGCCCCCTTTCCGGTCAGTTCATCTCTCTCTCTCCCTCATTTGAGCACTTGCATAGCCCTGTGATGCTTACCGAGTCACCAATTCGAGCTGAGAGGCCATCAATCAACGGGAACGCGATCAAATGCTCATGGCCTTCGCAGTTCTCGTGGGCAGGCTTGAATAGGTCACCATTTGTGCAATTAAGTTGGGGAAAATGCTCTCTAGGTCCTGGAATTGGTATAGTCCGAAGCTAGGCGCCGGTCTTGGCCCCCTCCGGCCAGTCTAGCTCGTTGGAGTTGAGCTCTCCGTGCTGAGCGCCGTCGAGGGCCAGTCGGTGTAGAGAAATAGAGATCCAGGGACTATACTGCAAACTGTCAGTGACTGTGTTAAATAGTCAATGAACCTACTTCGGTTTAGCTTTAAACCCGAGGGTCCATGTGTAAAGTCGCCAGAGCGCGCGGGCGTGCGCGCGCTTTCCCTCTGGTGTTGGGCTGCCTGGGCTAAAATCGGCCTAGGAACTATTCATTCTTTTTCTTTTTCTTTTTCCAGCAGAACTCCAACAATTATAGAAAATTGTAGAAAAATCCTAAAATTGTCAAACCAATTTTCCTAGACTTTTTATTTTCCATAGTATTTAATAAAAATATTTTTATGATTTTTAGGTTAAATAAGGAATTTTAAGGCATTTAAAGTAGTTTAAAGTATTAGTTCTGGATTTTTAGAAAATAAATGGTAATCCCATAATTGCCCAAACTTTTTATATGAGTTCTATACATTATTTAGAAGCCTTGAGTAGAGTTTGGTTTGATTTTGACCTTGTTTGATAACTAGAACCCAAAACCCCCTGCTCTATGAACTCCTTTACTGACTCTAGAAACCCTAAGTTCTCGGAGTTCCGTGAAGGAAAATTGTATTCAAGAACTTAGATAATAAGTTCTTATTATCTTTGCACTCTCATGAGCATTACATGGCATTCATTCTTATATACATATATGTGGTTATGTTTAGAAAACGAAGAAGAAATTGAAGTGAGTGAAGAGAAGGCACCACCACCTTCGGACTCTCAGGCAGGATCTTGTCTCTACTTTGACATCTGCGGGCCTGAGCCTGACTCACCTACTAACGAATGCAAGCCCCGGTGCATTTGCCACCTCCTTGATGTTTTTAAACTTTTCTCACTTGCTTGATGCATTAGGTGATAGGAGTTGATTGCTAAAACAATTCCTGCATTACCTTCCTTGAATTTGATTACCTTCCTTGATCACCCGTTTTACAAAAGATTTTGATGCTTAGCCTTGCTTTAGAAAAACAAAATGTTTGTTTTACAAAATATGATGTGGCAAAAGTGGGTGGGATGTTTTCGAAAATAAAACTTGATGGTGGATCTGTCAAAGGCCTTGATGGGTTCAACATCCGGAAAAGATGTACCTCTGCCAGGTACCAAGTTTTGGGTTTTGAAATGATTAAGCTGAGACCAGGCGGGTGACTTGCACGAGAAGAGAGTCTCGGTGTAGTGTCTCCGTCTGAGTCGATTAAGGATCGTGTCGATGTAGGCTTGATGACCGAGGACCCTTTAACTAATCACATGCCTCGTCATGGGTAAGCCTTGCCTCGGGCAGACTAAGGCCAGAATAAGATAACACAAAATGGGCGTGGAGCGGTGGCGAGAGTAGCGTGTACCCTCCGTAGCAAGAGGCTGGACGGTGGTGTATCTGTACTCTCGGTTTGCGTGAACCTGATCTGGTCTTAAGAACCCCGGTGGTGGGTTGACATATGCAAGGGTTAAGTGCTACATATGTCGTGTGATTGGAGATCCTCAGCTGAGTATAATCGATTCGGATCGCCGTACCTTCGCGGTTATGAAGACTTGGTCACTGACTTACACGTAGCAATCCAGTGAAGATGAAGGAAGAATTAAGAACTTGGCTAGTTCAGGATAAGTGTTTGAACTAGGTTAGAAAGAACTCTAGATGTAGGTAAGTTTACCTAACTTGACAATAAAACTGGATTTTTAAGGATCCACTTTTAGTAAGCATTTATGCAACAACAGAGTCATTGATCTTGAGATACCTTACCTTGACTCCCTTATAACTAGCATACCCTTGAGAGTCTTTTCTTTAGTCGGGTAAGACTTGCTGAGTAATTCCATACTCAGGGTTTATTCCCTCGTTGTTTTTAGGTGAGGAAGTAGCAGATTTCTGTTGCTTCTGTACCAAGGTGGTTCCACATGAGGAAAAACAAGAGTGAAGATGCGGGAGGACATTGTCCTCCATAAGAAACTTTTACTTAAAGACTTTTTGGGAGGAGTTTTGCCTCCCTTGGTTATGTAATAATACTACTCAGCACTCGTTTATATTTCTAGTCTGTAACAAGTAACTTGATCTTACTGTTTAAATAAATGTAAGTTGTGTAATCACTTCCGTTGTTCGATATCTCCGATGTTCTGTAATGTCTGCAAGACGGGTGAAACGTTCCTGGAAAGGTAAGAAAAGATACCGAACTTGTCAAGTGATTCAGGAACATCTACAGGGTTGTCTGATGTCTGTTGGACAAGGACAACTGTAGGTGGGCCTAATGACTTGGGAGGTTCCGTCACAACCGACGACACGCCCGAGCCCGAGGCGCCCTCGGCTCAGCCCGAGGCAGCCTCGGCCCCCGAGGGTGAGGCACCGCGCGTCGAGGAAGAGCGGAATGGGGTCACGCCTAATCGAAACTGGCAGACCCCATACCTGCAATATCTCCACCGAGGAGAGCTACCCCTCGACAGAGCCGAAGCTCGGCGACTGGCGCGGCGCGCCAAGTCGTTCGTCTTGCTGGGTGCTGGAAAGGCGCTCTATCACCTCAGCCCCTCAGGCATCCTCCAGTGGTGCATATCCATCGCCGAAGGTCAGGAGTTATTGCAAGAAATACACTCGGGGGCTTGCGGTCACCACGTAGCACCTCAAGCCCTCGTGGGAAATGCCTTCCGACAGGGTTTCTACTAGCCAATTGCGGTGGCCGACGCCACTGGGATTGTATGCACCTGTCAAGGGTGTCAATTCTACGCAAGGCAGACCCACCTGCCCGCTTAGGCCTTGCAAACAATACCCATCACCTGGCCGTTTGTTGTGTGGGGTCTGGACCTCGTCGGTCCCTTGCAGAAGGCACCCGGGGGCTTCACGCACCTGCTGGTCGCCATCGACAAATTCTCCAAGTGGATCGAGGTCCGACCCCTAAACAGCATCAAGTCCAAATAGGCGGTGGCGTTCTTCACCAACATCATCCATCGCTTCGGGGTCCCAAACTCCATCATCACCGACAACGGCACCCAGTTCACTGGCAGAAAGTTCCTGGACTTCTGCAAAGACCACCACATCTGGGTGGACTGGGCCGCCGTAGCTCACCCCATGACGAATGGGCAGGTAGAGCGCGCCAACGGCATGATTCTACAAGGACTCAAGCCGAGGATCTACAACAACCTCAATAAGTTCGGCAGGCGGTGGATGAAGGAACTCCCCTCGGTGGTCTAGAGTCTGAGGACGATGCCAAGCCGAGCCACGGGCTTCACGCTGTTTTTTCTAGTCTATGGGGCCAAGGCTATCTTGCCCACAGACTTAGAATACGGCTCCCCGAGGACAAGGGAATACGACGCCCGAAGCAACCAGACAAGCCGAGAAGACTCTCTGGACCAGGTGGAAGAGGCTCGGGACATGGCCATACTACACTCGGCGCGGTATCAGCAGTCCCTGCGACGCTACCACGCCCGAGGGGTTCGGTCCCGAGACCTCCAGGTGGGCGACTTGGTGCTTCGGCTACGACAAGACGCCCGAGGGCGCCACAAGCTCACGCCTCCCTGGGAAGGGCCGTTCATCATCGACAAGATTCTGAAGCCCGGAACAAACAAGCTGGCCAACAGTCAAGGCGAGGTCTACAGCAACGCTTGGAACATCCGACAGCTACGTCGCTTCTACCCTTAAGATGTTTTCAAGTCGTTCATGTACCTTGTTCACTTACGCAAGCAAAGTCTAACCATCAAGGAAGGGTCAGCCTTGCCTCGGCAAAGCCCGACCCTCCCTCGGGGGCTAGAAGGGGGGAACCCCCTCTGCGTCAAAATTTTCCTCGGAAAAAGTCTTTCTGCCAAAACATTTTTCGTGCTTTTCGACTACTTCGATAGTGGAGTCCTGAAAACGACGGAGTACACGTAAGCAGGCAAGGCCGACCGAGCCGAGGGACTCCTACGCCTCCGGAATACGAATACCTCACTCATCACCTTCTGCGATAAGTAACTCATGCTCGGATAAGGGATTTCGTTGTCCGAACAAGTCTTAACGCTCGAAAACTTTTCTGCCGAAATGATTTTTCGTGCCATCTCGACTATATCGATAACAGAATCCTACAGACGAATAAGAGTACACGTAAGCGGCAAGGCCGACCGAGCCGAGGGACTCCTACGCCTCCGGGATACAGATACCTCACTCATCACCTTCTGCGATAAGTAACTCTCGCTCGGATAAACGATTCTGTTACCGACGAACAAGTCCTGATACTCGAAACAAGGGGAAAAGAAATGCAGCTTTACAACACAACGACGATGTGTTTTGGCCTCGGCGGCCGCAGAAAACATACGCACACTAAAGACAAACTGTCCCTGTAGGTTCAGACGTCAGTAGGGGGAGCAGCAGCACCCTCGGCATCGACTCCACCTTCGGCGAAATCCGACCCGGCCTCGGACAGCGACATGGTCGAAGGATCTCCACCTCGAAGGAAGATGTCAGCACCGCGCCTGGGCCATCGTCGCCAGGGTCTCCTCTAGGAACCCGGCCCAAGCAGACGGCCGGACCGGCCGCTCTGTAGCCTCAGCCAGCTGTCCCCCGAGGACACCAGCCCGGCTCATGGCCTCGGCAGCCCGACTCTAGGGTTGGTCCCGCTAGTGGACAACCTGGCCAGGTCCCAGCCGCCACTGCAACGCCTCCTCGGCCTGGAAAGTCTCCTACTCCTGGGCCGACGAAGTTTCTTCTCCAGCCAGCTCTGCCTCTGTCCATGCTGACACCACTGCCCCCGGCTTCGGCTCATCGCAGAGCAGCCGAGGGTTCCTTCACTAAGCAAGAGAAGCCTCGTAAGTGGCAAGGCCGACCGAGCCGAGGGACTCCTACGCCTCCGGGATACGGATACCTCACTCGTCACCTTCCGCACAGAGCAACTCACACTTGGTTAAGTGGTCCAGCTAGCCGACAGGTGAGTCCTGGTGCTCGAAATAGGGAAGAAACACGGATGTTCAGGCCCCGACAGCCACAATGAACATACGCCAGCACTCAAGGTGCCATTACAAACGGGACTCCGGTTCCGTTCCCGCGGGTATGAACAACCTCCATACCAGGAGGCCCGCGGGACGACGAACTCCAAGCGGCTCACCGCCGCCCGCTCCTGCAGCAGCAACAACGACCTCCACTCCGGGCGGCCAAACAGTAGCAGCGATGACCTTAGGGCAGACGCTGCTGCGACAAGGCCCTCGCCCATGTCTCCACTCGAGGGGCGAGGACAAGCTATCAAAGCCAAAGAGCCGGAGGCCCGAAGAGCAGATGGCAGCGGCGATCTCATCGGCGACAAGGACTTCTTCGACCACCTGTCCACCGGCAGATCCCCACTCAAGTCCTCCCGGACGGGCGAGAACCGACCCCCGCACGAAGGCGTCGTGCTGGAGCAAGGGTAGGACAGCCTAAGAACACGAACGCCGCCCTAGCAGCGCGCGATGTCTTGGGCGGTCCCCCGGTGCGCGCGGCGCAACAGCCGCCCATACGGCGGGTAGATAGCCGCACTCCGCCCAGCGGTGAGAGGTGGCACCGGAAGCCGTGCCAGAGCCAGTTGGGCCAGCGAACCAGGCATGCTGGAGCTGACGATGCTTGCGGCCGCTCGGCCACGCGTTGTCAAAGTCCGCCCCTTCCGCTAAGCCGGTGAGCGCCCTCTCCCATGAATGCTGAAGGAGGAGGTGGCCCGCCGGCCCGTACGGGAGGTAGAGCTCCGGCTCAGCTCACCCTCCGCCCCAGCAAGGATGACGAAGATCCTTGAAGCTGAGGGCGGGGCAGAGGCCGCAGCCCGGCTTGCTTCTCCCCACCATCGAACTAGTGGTCACCATCTTGGGTGGCCATCGGTGAGGGGACGCAACCGGGCTGCACGACAAAAATCCTTGAAGCCGAGCGATGGCTGAAAGGTGCCGATCTTCACAAGGCCACGCTCCTCCAATGACAGCAAGAGGAAGGCGGCGCGGGCGCTCCCCATCCGAGGGCTCAGAAGGCGGAAGGACGCGACGCATGAGAAAAGTGCGAAGGCATGGCTACCACCCAGGAGGTCGATCCCTTTTTAAAGGCGACTCCCCCCACTTGCGTCCTCAGCCGTCGTGGACTAAGTCTTCACCAACACACTTCAAGGTCCTCCCCCTACGACATGGGGGCTGGGCCCCACGCGTCATACAAGCTGACCCAAGACAGAAGAAGCCAAACCACCGCGCGTGGAGCGTGTAACCGCCCAGTGGTTACAAGCATTCCTCCGTCTTCGCCCAAACCAGCAGGTGAAAGGGCGGACCGCCATGCAGGCGGCATGCAACTGCACCAAGGGGGCGCACCCTTTTGACTTCGACGCATCCAGCATGGAGGCCCAGGCCCACACGTCATGTAACCGGCGCGCCAGTTACTACGTGCAAAAAAACTGCAGCGTCACTTGCGCCAGTGCCGCGCCTTCTCGACTACGGAACCAGTGCCATGACTCGAGGCAACCCTACACACGGCCCAGCAGTGCCAACCAGGCACGCTGGTCACGGGTCAGTCAGCCACGGGAGAAGGCGCGACAGTCGATATGGCCAGAAGTGGGCCGGAAGTAATGGCGGCGGCAGGTGGGCGGAAGCAGCAGTCAAATCATCTGCAGGCTCACGTCCCCTCCTGGAACAGCGAGAGAGCCCTCTCCCACGGTGTGAAGATGACGCGCCCATGTTCCGTTCCTCGAATGGCTCGCGCATGCACAACGGCTGCCCTACGAACCACTCGTCCCGTCGCATTAACTTTGCGGCAGGGCAGGCGACACCTTTGGCAGGAGAAGCGGGCGACGCTTCACCTCCGCCATAATGACCGTGTCAAAAAAGGTGCACCACGACATTCAAATTCGTATCCTTTTCTTCTTCCCCTTTCTCTCTCTTGCTACAGGGACCGGGAAAGGGGGATACTCCAAAAGGGATCCTTCTCCACGAAGGAAGCAGGCCCCGAGCCCTCCTACTGATCAGAGGTTCGAAGGCTGGCCCCCCCCGGAAGGGTTCGATAGCCGCCTCAGAGCACTCGGGCTCTGCGCCCACTACTGGTCAGAGGTTCGAAGGTTGGCCCCTCGGAAGGGTTCGACAGCCGCCTCAGGCCACTCGGGCTCCGCGCCCACTACTGATCAGGGGTTCGTAGGCTGGCCCCCCGACGGGTTCGACAGTCGCCCCAGAGCATGCAGAGTGAGGGATGGCTCTGGGTACGTTCGATACATAACCAAGGCTCGGGCTATGCTCCCGAGGTACCCTAGGACATTTCCGAGACCAGCAGGAGCGATTCTGTAACGGAATCCCATCAGAGGGAGGCATCGAGCCCTTGGACCCTATCGAACGGGACCCAGTCCGGCAAATCACCTGCAGGTACTTTTGGAGCGCGCCTCTGGGCCACTAGCCGACCCTTATCGAACGGGGCACGGGCGTCCACTCGGATCACCCATTAGCAACTCACTGGAGACACCATGTTCGGTGCCCTCTGAGGGCAACATGGCGCTTTCCCCCCTCCTCCTTGCGGAAAGGCGATGAAGGGGCGTATGGAAAAAGCCGAGTCAGTCCTTGACCGTCCTCTCGCCCTATGCAGAGGCTCGGGGGCTGCTCTCGCAAACCCGACTCTGGCCAAACCGTTGACAGCGTCAACATACCAGCCCGAGAACTCGGAACCTGACTATGCACCCGGGCAACGACCAGTTTGCATGAGGGAACAACCAGACCGGCCGAGGCATCACGAAAGGCATTAAGACCTCGAAGGAGTCAAACCACTCCTCCGAGGCCTCGGGGGCTACACCCGGCGGGTGCGCTCGCGCGCATCCACCGGAACAAAATGCAACCAAGAAAGGCCGGTCCCCTTGCAAAAAAGTGCGACAAAGCCTCCAAGCGAGTACCCACACTCCCTTTGAGGCTCGGGGGCTACTATCGGAGACCGTAATTAGGGGTACCCCCAAGGCTCCTAATCTCAGCTGGTAACCCCCATCAGCACAAAGCTGCAAAGGCCTGATGGGCGCAATTCCGGTCAAGGCTCTGTGCACTCAATGGACACGATCTCGCCTCACCCGAGCCCAGCCTCGGGCAGGAACCGTAGACCAAGGCAGATTCACGCCTCGCCCGAGGGTCTCCTCAAGCAACGGGCGCACCTTCGACTCGCCCGAGGCCTAGCTCGGGCAGGCTTCACAGAGAAGCAACCTTGGCCAGATCGCCTCGCCAGCCGACCAGATCGCAGGAGCATTCAATGCAAGGATCGCCTGACACCTTATCCTGACGCACGCTTTCCAGTCGACAAGGCCGAAGTGACCGCAGTCACTTCGCCCCTCCACTAACTGACCTGACAGGAAAACAGCGCCGCCTGCGCTGCTCTGACTATTGTGCCACCCACCATGGTGAGGCTGACAGCAGACAAGTCCAGCCTCGGGCGCCATAGGAATCTCTGCCTCGCCCGACCCGAGGGCTCGGACTCAACCTCGACTCCGGAAGACGATCTCCGCCTCGCCCGACCCCAGGGCTCGGACTCGACCTCGCCTCGGACGGTGGTCTCCACCTTGCCTGACCCGAGGGCTCAAACTCGACCTCGCCTCAGAAGATGGTCTCCGCCTCGCCCAACCCCAGGGCTCAGACTCTACCTCGACCTTGGAAGACGGTTTCCGCTTCGCCCGACCCCAGGGCTCGGACTCAGCCTCGACCTCGGAGGAGCCACCGCCACGCTCGACCTTGGGCTCGGACCGACCATGCCACAAGGGGGACCATCATTACCCTACCCCTAGCTAGCCCAGGCTACGGGGAACAAGACCGGCGTCCCATCTGGCTCGCCCCGGTAAAACAAGTAATGATGGCACCTTGCGTGCTCCATGACAACGGCGGTTCTCAGCCCCCTACGTCAGCAAGGATCCAACAGCCCTGACAGTTGTGCTTCTACAGGGCTCAAGCGCTCCTCCGACGGCCATGGCACCACATGAACAGGGCTCCAACACCTCTCCGACAGCCACGTCGGCATGTACATGGGGCTCTGGCTCCCCTCTGCTAGACACGTTAGCACACTGCTACACCCCCCGTTGTACACCTGGACCCTCTCCTTACGTCTATAAAAGGAAGGTCCAGGGCCCTCTTACAAAGTGTGGCCACGCGGGAGGACGGGCTGACTCGCAGTCTCACGCCCTCTCTCTCTCTCCCTCGCGAACGCTTGTAACCCCCTACTGCAAGCGCATTCGCCCTGGGCGCAGGACAACACGAGGTCGCGGTTTCCCCTCACTGGTTTTCCCCCCTTGTGCTCCGTCTCGCGCCGACCCATCTGGGCTGGGACACGCAGCGACAATTTACTCGTTGGTCTAGGGACCCCCCGGGGTCGAAACGCCGACATCGGTCCTTGCTGAAACACTAGCTGTAGCATCCATCCCGGAGTCTGGAAAAGCTTTGGACATTCAAAGATCTGATAGTATTCGCTCGAAGCGTCCTCGCCAAAATAATCATCCAACTTCTCCTGCTGAGGGGAAGGAAAAGAAAAAGAGACGGCTTCAGCGAGTGTCATGCTTGAATCAGGATGCCGGCCCTTCTGCTCCTGCTGTCGAGGAAGTGCCAGTACTGACTTTTACTGAAGCTAAAACCAATGGGTGTGACCCGACTAATGCTGACCCCAATGGGTGTGACCTTGACGATGCTGACCCTAATGGGTGTAACCTTGATGATGCTGACCCCAATGGGTGTAACCTTGATGATGCTGACCCCAATGGGTGTACTATCTGTAATATTGATGAAGGTGAGGAGGAGGAGGAGGAAATCCCCTTAATTCGGAAGAACAGTCGGCGCTATATAGCCAGTGGGGAGAGTAGTGGTATTCCTTCTCCAGCTTTATCTGCTCTCATTGGTTTGCAAGAATTGTCTCTGGCAAATTTTGATCAGACTCTCGAAGATATGGTCCCTGAAGATCTGTTGTCGGAGCCGGCAGATGATGGAACGATGGAAGTTTGTGCTGATGTGCCTGCTGTCAGGTTAGAGTTATCCCAAGCAGCATCTCGTGCCTCATCGACCTTGGAGCGCGGTTTTAAGAGCCAAGCGGCTGATCTGGATTGCTCTGTTCCCATGGAGGAGGTTGAAAATCCTTCAGCTTTAGAGGTGGCTGATACAGATAACTCGGTCCCCAAGGATGGCGCTTGCGTTTACCCAGCCCCTGAGGGTGTTGCCGGTGATGATCCGGCTCAGGTGGGCAGCGCGAGCTATGACCCAGCCACCGAGGGTGTCCGAGCGGGTTCTCCTTCTCACACTTCCATGGATGTTCATGTTGGGTCTTCTCCTCCACATTCTGGTTGCATGGCAGCAGCACCAGCTTCGGGTCAGGAGGTCGCCTTAGAGGCCAGCGCACCTGTTGACAGAGTTTTGATTTCCGCTGGTGACGCTGAATTGGTCCCCACTGATGCTCTGCAGATTGCTTCGGCTGGTAATCCTTCATCAAGTCATCAACTGAATTCCCATGATTTGGGGGTTCCTTCTTTCTTCTCCAATCTCAAGGTAATTTGTTTTTCCTGACCTAACTATACTCCGGGTGAAATATTGTTCTTATACTCGTTTATTTTCAATGTCAGGCGTTGGTTGACGAGATGGCTGGTCAGCTGAGATCGCAGGGTGCCTCTGTCCTAGAAAGAGCTCTGTCTCTAAGACATTGGAATCCAGTGCTGCTTCATCAGCGAGTATCTGAGTTGGAGATGGTGAATGCTGGTTAGTGCCCTTTGTTTCCTCATTGGCTGCTTGATTGATCTACTTTTTGGCTGAATATCCTTGTTTGACCGTTTCTTGCTAGATATGGCCCGACGGTATTCTGATCTTAAAGAGAAATGTTCTCAAGGTCACACGGACTTGGCCCGGGTTTCTGCTTCTATGAATGATGCCAACATGCTGAATTCCACTCTCAATGCTCAGCTTGGCTCTGAAAAGGTGGCCAGTGAATTAAGCTTTACTTGACTTACTCGGCTGTGTTCTTAATGCTTGCTTGACGTTGGAGAATTGATTCCTGTCTGTAGGAGGAAAACGTGTCCTTGCAACTTCTCGTGACAACCTTGACAGGTTGTATCGCGATGCCAACAACTCTTTGACTATCTTGGAAAGGAGCCATTGTTTCACCATGGAGGACTTGGATAATCATCGTTACAAGCTGCAAGAGTCTCTGGATGATATGATTCGTCTTAGGCAGTTGGTATCGAGCAAAGATTCTATCATCAAGGATCTGCGCACTTCCAAGAGGTCAGTCGTCCAGGAGCTAGATGCTGCTCGGCTGGCTGTTAAGGCTACTGAAGATGCTTCCGCTATTTTGAGGGCCCAGCACGACAGGGCTATGGACAAAGCCATTCGCGCGAGGTGAATCTTGATGAGGAGACCCGGTGTGATTGTTCCTGACGACATAGTTGCAGATGTGAATGCTGCTCCTGATTCTTCAAGTCGCCCCTCTTCATCGGTCGCTCCTGAGAAAAACATTACCAAGTAGAAACACTGAATGCCTTGTGTTCATGGTTAGTGTGCTCGAATGTTTTGTCAGAAAGTGTTTTCAGTACTGGATGCCCTTATTATTTTCCTGTTGTTAGAATTCAGCAATAGTTACAATTGCAGAAGTAAATGCAGTGTGATGATTTTGAAATATCTTCTTATTTCGCGAGGCATAGAGATCGCCCTAAGATGGGTAATTGTAAACGTGCTTGTGTTGGATCGAGTAGTCGTGAGCACGCCGTGCCAATTTAAGTCGCTACCGACTTAAACCGACTGCTCAGTTAGTAGGGTATAGTGGTCACCCTGAGTTACGTGTGAGCATGTCGCACCGCCTTAAGTCGTCACTGACTTAAGTCGATTGCTCCGTTAGTAGGGTATAGTGGTCACCCTAAGTTAAGTAAGCATGAGCATGTCACACCGCCTTAAGTCGTCGCTGACTTAAGTCGATTACTCCATTAGTAGGGTATAGTGGTCACCCTGAGTTAAGTAAGCGTGAGCATGTCACACCGCCTTAAGTCGTTGCCGACTTAAGTCGATTGCTCCATTAGTAGGGTATAGTGGTCACCCTGAGTTAAGTAAGCATGTCATACCGCCTTAAGTCGTTGCCGACTTAAGTCGATTGCTCCGTTAGTAGGGTATAGTGGTCACCCTAAGTTAAGTAAGCATGCAGGTTGGCAGTAAACAATTGGAGTGCCTTTGAGAACAAAGCCTTTTTATTGATGATATACTTCCCAGTTTACAGAATACAAGGTCGTCCCCATAGCTTTTGAAATATAGATAGGGGTAAAACTTCCTGAGATGTTCTATATTCCATGAGTTCCCAATTTCCGTGTCGTCCATTTGAGTAAGACGATATGACCCAGGCCAAGTGACTTCTGTTACTATGAACGACCCTTCCCATAGTGGCGATAACTTGTGTCGTCCCTCCCCCGTTAGAATTCGGCGGAGGACAAGTTCTCCCACTGTGAAGGATCGATGTCGTATGGCCTTATCGTGATAGTGCCTTATAGTTTGCTGGTACCGAGCTGACTGAATCACCGTATTCAACCGTTCCTCTTCTAGTATATCAACATCCTCCAGCCTAGTAGCTTTAGCTTCAGCTATGTTTTCGAAGATCAATCTTGGAGCCCCAAACTTGAGATCAGCAGGTAGCACTGCCTCCAAACCATATACCATGAAGAAGGGAGTGTTTCCATGCAAAGCTCGGCTGGGTTGAGTTCTTAGGCTCCAGACCACATATGGCAACTCTCTGATCCACTTTCCTGCGAATTTTTCATTCTTGTCGAAGACTTTCTTTCTGAGTGCTTCCAATGTCATCCCGTTGGCTCTTTCTACTTGCCCGTTGGCTCTTGGGTGCGCCACCGAGGCATATTTGATCTGAATGCTTTTTTGTTCGCAGAAATTGAAGAACTCTGAACTTGTGAAATTGGACCCCAGGTCGGTTATGATACTATTCGGTATCCCAAACCTGAATATTATATCTTGTATGAATTCCACTGCCTTAGCTGATGTTAGAGAAGCAATGGGCTTGAACTCTATCTACTTAGTGAATTTGTCGATAGCAACCAGTACATGAGTGTATCCTCCTTGAGCTTTCTTGAAAGGTCCAATCATATCCAGCCCCTAGCACACGAATGACCAGGTTACAGGTATGGTTTGCAGTTGCTGTGCTGGTAGATGCTGCTGTTTTGATAAGTACTGACAGGCTTCACACCTCTAGACTAACTCGGTTGCATCACTCTTTGCCGTTGGCCAGTAGAAACCAGACCTGAAGACCTTCCCAACCAGAGTCCTTGATGCTGCGTGTATTCCACATTGCCCGGCATGGACCTCTTCTAGCAGTTGCTTCCCTGTTGCCAAAAGAATGCATTTCATGAGGACTCCTGATGCGCCTCTTCTGTATAGTGTTTCTCCAATGAGAGTATAGTGGGCTGACTGTCTAGCAATGCGCTCTGCTGCATTTTTGTCATCCGGATCTTCCTCATTCTTTATGTACCTGATGATCGGCTCCCTCCAGTCATTAGGATCTGACTCTGATTGGCTCAGAATATTGCATTCTTCTACCCGATCTAGTGAAATGCTCGGGTGCAGTACTTCTTGGACAAAAACTCCAGGCGGGACCTGAGTCCGACTGGATCCTAGTTTGGACAATGCATCAGCTGCCATGTTGCGGTCTCTCTCCACATGCTGAAATTCCAAACCTTCAAACTTGTCTTCAACCTTTCGGACGGCCATGCAGTATTTTCCCATGGAATCATTCAAGCAGTCCCATTCTTTGTTTATCTGACTTATGACCACCAGAGAATCCCCATATACCATCAGTCTCTTGATGCCCATTGATATGGCAATGTTCAGCCCATGAATCAAAGCTTCATATTCTGCTGCATTGTTGGATGCTGGGAATAGCAATTGAAGAGCATATTTGAGTTGTTCACTTCCAGGTGCAATGAAAAGGATCCCTGCACCTGCCCCTGTAGCTTCAACAAGCCATCGAAATACATTCGCCATACTTCTGTGGTTTCTGGGTTATCGGGCACTTTTTGCTCGGTCCACTCTGATACGAAGTCAACTAGTGCTTGAGTCTTGATTGCGGTGCGAGGTCAAAACTCAATGTCATGAGCTCCCAGTTCACAGGCCCACTTGGCTATTCTTCCAATGGCTTCTTTATTGTGGAGAATATCCCCTATTGGAAATCCAGTGACTACTATGACTTTGTGATCGTCGAAGTAGTGACGGAGCTTGCGTGCAGTTAGAAGTACTGCATACAATAGTTTCTAAACTTGATGGTATTTCTTCTTCGAGGGACCCAGGACTTCACTGATGAAATAGACAGGATGTTGCACTGGGTACGCGTGTCCCTCTTCCGCTCGCTCGACTACTAACGCGGTGCTCACCATGTGAGTCGTGCAAGAGATGTATAACAACAGATCTTCAGCCGGTTGATTTGGCGTGGCTCGGCGCGGCAGTTTTTGTGACGGAACCTCCCAAGTAATTAGGCCCACCTACAGTTGTCCTTGTCCTTCGGACCTCAGACAACCCTGTAGGTGCCCCTGAACTACTTGATAAGTTCGGTATCTTTTTCCTTACCTTTCCAGGAACGTTTCACCCGTCTGACAGACAATATGTTCATCGGAGATGCGAAAATGCGGAAGTGGTTACATAAACTTACATTTATTGAAAAGTAAGAGTAAGTCGTTTAATACAGACCAGAGTATAAGCGAGTGCAGAAAAGTATTATTACAACACCTGGGAGGTAAAAACTCCTCCCATTAAGTTCTTTACACAAAAGTTTTTAAGGAGGACCCGGTCCTCCGGCAGCTTCATTCTTGATTATCTTCACTTTTCACCACCTTGGCACAGAAACAACAAAAGTTTGTTGTCTCCTCACCTAAAAGGGGAGGGGTACCGCGGCTGGCCGGGGTGGCATCCAGCTCACCGGCGATGAGGATTTGTTTACAGAGCTATGTTTATCTGAAGACCACGATGCACGAATCACGCCGAGCGGCCGACGGGTCACCGGCGACGAAGGTTTGCGGCGCTGGCGATCTAATCTATTTCAGTTGTAGTACTGTACCATGGGAACTTCCTTATTCAGTCGTCAGACAGAGCAAGTTCAGCACTAATTTTCTTCCAATTTTCAATGGCAACTCAACTCAAGCTCTACATCAAAGTTATAATACTACATACCAGCTACAAATTTGTTATAGGAATTGGAATCAGTTGAGCACTGGATCAAGGTTAAAATGGCTCTCAAACTTGGAGCAAAGTCACTGTCAACTTGAGATTCAGACTGTATTAGTCTGACAGTCCAAGTTTGAGCATGATTATCTCCAAATTTCTCACAAGAACATGGTTTGCTCTCTTCAGCAAAATTATTCTCCTTTGATTGGTCTGCAAACTTGTTGTGGTCACTTAGGGCAGAAACCCTATATTTTAAAAGTTACAAGGGCTTCAAGTTGAGGCAATCACACTGAAATGCAGACTTAACCAAAAAGGGTTAAGTATGGCTCTTTTGCACTTAAGTCCAAATCTCAAGTTTTGGATTGCAAATTCACATATGATTGACCCAAATGACTTAATATACTTATTTAACTTGGTTTTTGCACTTTAGTCCAAAAGTGGACTAATTTTGCACATATGCCCCTAGGGTTTGGATTTAGGGTTTTCCAGGGTTCTAATTGAGATTTTTGGTATCCCAGGGGTATAAATGTGACTCATCTTTGTTTTTGGGGACATTTTATGACTCTTTCCCTAAAGCCTTTAGGTTTTCTCATCTTGGGTGAAGTTTTACCCCTTTGAGCCTGATTTAGGGTCAGGTTACCTATTCAGGGTCCTATTTGCAAAACACCAAAAACAATATACTTGTTTGAATTTGTTACCTAGTGAATGCACTCTAGGTGTGTCAAACATATGCAATGCTAATGTTTATGATGTCATGCACAAGTTTTAGTTACAGTAACACCAGGGGTGTTACAGTTTTAGCACTGGTGGTGTTGTCAGGAATTTCTTCAGTGCGTCTAGAGCTTCCTGAGCCTCTGAAGTCCACTTGAATTTGTCTACCTTCTTGAGCAACTTATAGAACGGTAGGCCTTTTTCTCCCAGCCTTGATATGAATCTGCTTAGAGCTGCAATGCCTTTGGTAAGTCTTTGTACTTTCTTCTGTGATCGTGGTGCTTCCATTCTCATGATAGCCTCGATCTTTTCTAGATTGGCCTCAATTCCCTAGTGGCTGACAATAAACCCGAGCAATTTTCCTACTGGTACTCTGAAGACGCATTTTTCGGGATTAAGTTTCCATTGATATCATCGTAGACTGTTGAAGACCAGCTATAAATCTTCAATGAAATTTTCTGAGTTTTCTATCTTGATCACCACATCATCCACATAAGCTTCCACACGCTTGCCTCAGTGGTCAGCTAAGCATGTCTGAATAGCCCTCTGGTAGGTCGCTCCAGCGTTTTTGAGGCCGAACGGCATGGAGGTATAGCAGAAGGCTCCGAACGGGGTGATGAATGCTGTTTTTTCTTCATCTTCTTTCGCCAGGCTGATCTGATGATACCCGAAGTAGCAATCCAAGAAAGACAGCATGGAACATCCGGCGGTCGAGTCTACCACCTGGTCTATTCTAGGAAGTTTGAAGGGATCCTTCGGACAGTGCTTGTTGAGATCCGTATAATCGACGCACATGCGCCAATCCACTTTATTCTTTTTGAGTACAAGAATAGGATTTGCTAACCACTCGGGGTGTAACAATTCTCTAATGAATCCGACCGCGACCAAGCGAGCCAGCTCTGCTCGGATGGCTTCTCTCTTGTCAGGCGTGAAACGCCGTAATTTTTGTCGGATCGGCCTTGCCAGGGGGTAAACCTTCAATTTGTGCTCGGCCAGTTCTCTCGGGACTCCCGGCATATCCGCAGGTTGCCATGCGAATACGTCTCGGTTATCTTGCAGGAACTGGGCGAGCGCGCTTTCCTATTTGTCATCCAGGCTAGAACTGATGATGGTTGTCTTGCGCTCATCGGCGAACCCGAGGTTGATTCTCTTGGTTTCTTCGGTCGGTCGCATAGAGGTCACGGCTTGAGCTTCATTTGCGGGTACCGCGAGGTCTTCCTCAGGCTTTGAGATCGCCTGCGCAGAAGAAGTCGTCGATGGTTTGGTGGTGAGGGCTGCCTGAATGGCCACTCGGAAACATTCTGCGGCGCCTTGGAAGTCAGCGCGCACAGTTATGATTCCTTGTGGTCCTGGCATCTTCAATATCATCTATGTATAGTGTGGAATGGCCATGAACTTTGCCAATCCCGGTCTGCCGATGATGGCGTTGTACCCGCAGTCGAAGTTTGCCACCTCGAACCTCAGGAACTCGGTTCTGTAGTTTTCCGGAGTTCCAAAGGTGACCGGCATGTAGATGTGTCCCAGTGGATATTCTCCTTCAGTCAGCACGATGCCGAAGAAAGGAGTGTCCGACTCATGGAGCTCTTTGAGGGGAACTCCCAAGCCTTGAAGTGTTTGGGGAAAGGTGACGTTGATGCTGCTTCCCTCGTCCACTAATACCTTCTTTACCCTGCTCTCTCGGATCACCGGATCGACGAGGAGCGGGTACTTGCCCGGGTGGTCAAAGTTGAGCCACTGATCTGCCCGGGTGAAGGTGATCGGGTGTTCGGACCATCGATATGGGGCGGGAGAACCAGTGGTTGCCACCAATATCTGACGGTCGTTAAGCTTTTGTTGCCTTTTGCTTTCTTGTGACCCATGTCCGCCGAAGATGACGTTGACCTCTCTGTCGACACGAGGGAAGGCTCCGCCTCCCCCCTCCTGCTGCTGTTGGGGCTGTCGAGGTTCTCTAGGTCCTCCTCGTGGCGGGGGAGGAGGCAGAGGTTGGAAGGGTCGGTCGTTCCCCACGGAATGCTTGAAGTCTCTGCAGTTCTGGAGGGTGTGGCGCATGTCCTTGTGGTACGGGCACTGGGCGTCGAGGATGTCATCCAGCGTGCATTCACCCCCGCGAAGTCCTCCTCGAGCACGAGAGGCGGGTGGTCCAGCGGTGTGGACTTCTTCACGAGGCCTCTTTTCCCAACGTTTGTCGGGTTGTGGTTCGTGTCGCGTCGCGGTGCCGTCGGTGTAGGATTTGTTCCCCCGATGAGGTCCTGAGCTCGCTCGTCGACGATGATGTAGAGGTCGGCTTCTCGGAACAGCTGCTCGGAGGTAGTCGACGCTTTCTGCAGTATGGCGCAGACGAAGGCAGAGTCATTAGATCCCCGGTAGAAGTCTTCGATCACTGCTGCTTCTGCGACCTCGGGTATACGATTCCTCATGGTCTGAAATCTTTTGAGATATGACCAGAGAGTCTCATCCCCTCGGTGCTTGATGGATTTGAGGTCCCATGGTTGTGCCGGTTTGTTGGAGAGGGATTGGAAGTTGGCGGTGAAACACCGACTGAAATTGCTCCAGTCGTCGATGCAGTGTCGAGGTAGGTGTCGCAGCCATTGCAGTGCATCCTGCCCGAGAACGATAGGCAAGTACGCGGTCATCACGTCTTCGGTTGCCCTAGCAGCTCGAGCGGCAGTGGTGTAGATGGCTAACCAGCCTCCTGGATCCTGCTTAGGCTCGTACTTGTCGACGTTGGAGACTTTGAAGTTTGGGGGCCATTGAATGGCCCTAAGGCGCGGAGTGAGTGCCGATACTCCACATGTGTCCTCCTGTCGTCGATGATGATGCATGTCCCGGGGAGGGGAGTTGTTGTCATGATGCCTCGACTGTCCCCGGGCTGTGCCACTAGTCGAAGCCGTTGCCGACTCAGTTCTGGTGGCCTGACTCCGCGCAGGAATGCCATGGTCCCGATCATATTCTTCCCGGCGCCGGATCTCGTTCTCATGTCGTCGCTCGCGCGAGGCGTTGATGGAGCTCCGTGCGTCTCGCCGACTGTTGATGGCGTGTCATAGGTCGCTCGGCGGATGAGCGAGAGGTAGAAGGTGGTTGGCCGCCCGAGTGAACAGCCGCCGATAGCCCTCGGCGTCTGGAGTCCGGAGGAGGCCATCGGCTATCCGAGCCAATACTCCACCAACTTCGCTTGGTGTGTTCATGGCTCAGGCGAAATCGGGGTTCAGGTTGCATCCAAAAAGCGGATTTTCTCGACGTTGCTTCGCTTCCTGCTCAGCCTGCTCTTGAGCTTGTCGACGGTCGCGTCGTCGGGAATTCCTCCTTTCCCTGAAATCCCGTTCTTCTGGAGTTTCTCCTATCTCTGAGACCTCGTCTCGTGACACGGGCTGCGCCGGGTCCCGCTCTCCGGCCTCGTGATATCGCCGAATGTTCCGGCGTCGGTTCCTTTGTCGGCAGGATTCCCGCTGAGGAGGTTCTTCCCTGGGCGCGGTTGGTTCATCGTCGGAGACGGGGGGTGACTCCACTCTCCCGATGAAGAGGACGTCGGGGTAGAATGGAACTAACATTGTGACGAACCTCTTTCTGTTCTCCTTTGAGGATGGAGGTACTGAAAGAGCGGTTCGACAATCCTTTACCTTATTCACTGCCTTTTTCCTAGTGACTCGTGTCCATGCTTTCGTTGGAGAGGTGGATAATGGAGTTCTTCGGGTTGACGAGCCCTCGGTTCCTAGCTTGCTGAATGTGGTCTTTGCTCGGAGCGCTGGAGGTTGCGCTTTTTCCTATTTCGTTTCGACTTTCCTGGAGATTTTTGAGGAAAATTTTCTTTCCGGCGGATCCGCGATGCGATGTAGAGTTCCTTCTTCATCTGCTACGGATGAAATGGTTTCGAAGCAGAACACGGACCCGGGGCGGAGGACAATCTTGTGCTGGAAAGTGACGGCCATTGAGCTAGCTTGGATCAGTGACACACCCCCTACCTGGCGCGCCAGCTGTCGATGTTTTGGGTCCGACCGCGCACCCGGGGTTGCCCCTCAATGTGTTTTTTTGGAGTAGGATGGTGTTACCGACTGTAGCTCGATGGTTCACGCTGGATGCACGAGAGGCAGTGGACAATTTTGTACAGGTTTGGGCCGCTTTGAGATGCGTAATACCCTACGTCCTGGCGTGAGTACTTTATATAGAGGATTACAAGGGAGCTCTTGGTGTTATGGTCGTAGAGAGACGGGTGGAGGGCTAAGTAGTGAGATATGTTTCAAGGGGGTGCCTCCTAGGCCTTATATACTTGACCGTGAGGCGTTACATGTAGATATGATAACAATGCGAGCCTAAGTAATAGTAAACCGACTGAGTCTATCTTCCTATAATCCAGCCGATCTTCCCCTGCCTCGTTCCGATGTATGAGGCCCCTGCGGGGGAAGGTCAGGTCTCTATTGCGATCGTAATTCAAACTCGTCGGACCGTCTGGGCCTGCGCCAATCCGACCTTGTGTCAAACTACTTCTCTAGACATTCTTCCTCAGGCCCACAAAGGAATGACCTTGCGAATTATTGGGCCCATGGGACTTTCGTGAGGTCTTTCATCCTTTTAGTGGACCTAAGGGATATCCATCCCCCACAGGTCCCAAACACCGACAGCTCGCGCGCTAGGTTGGGGGTGTGTCGCTGATCCAAGCTAGCTTAATGGCCATCATTTTCCAGCACAAGATCACCCTCCTCCCCGGATCCATGTTCTACTTCAGAACAATCTCGTCCGTGGCAGACAAAGAGGGAATTCTGCATCGTATAGCGGATCAACCGGAGAAGAAGCCTGCCTCGAAAATCTCCGAAAGAGCCAAAACGAAGCAGAAAATAGCGCAACCTCCAGCGCTCCGGGTGAAGATTACCTCCTGCAAGCTAGGAGTAGAGAGTTCGCTTACCCGAAAAACCTCGTTGTCCACCTCATCCATGGAAAAATGGACACGGATTGCAAGGAAAAAGGGAGCAAATGAGATAAAGACCCATTGAGCTGCTCTTCTGGCACCTCCACCCTCAAAGGAGAACAGAGAGAAGCTTGTTGTCACGACAACTCCATTCTACCCCGACGTCCTCTTCATCGGGGGAAGAGTGGAATCATCCCCCATCTCCGACGATGAGCCAACCGTGCCTGGGGAAGAACCTCCTGAGCGAGAAGCTCATCGACGGAGGAACCGACGCCGGAACGCTCGGTGACATCATGAAGCCAGAGAACAAGACCCGGAACAACCTGTCTCTCGAGACGAGATCTCGGAGGTGGGAGAAACTCCTCACGAACAAATCTTCAGGGAAAGGAGGAATTCCCTCCAACGTGACCGCCGGCAAGCTCAAGAGCAAGCCGAGCAGGAGGCGAGACAGCGTCGAGAGAACCCTCTCTTTGGACGAAACCTGAACCCGACTTCGCCCGAGCCATGAGCACACCGAGCGAGGTTGGTGGAGTGTTGGCCTGGATAGCCGATGGCCTCCCCCGGACTCCAGACGCCGAGGGATATCGACGGCTGCTCACTCGAGCAGCTAATCATCTTCTACCCCTCGCTCATCCCCTGAGCGATCTACAACACGCCATCAATAGTCGAAGGGATGTGTGGAGTTCAATCAATGCTTCGCGCGAACGACGACATGAGAACAAGATCTGTCGTCGAGAAGAGTATGATCGGGATCATGGCGTCCCTGCGCGAAGTCAGGCCACTAGGGTTGAGTCGGCAGCGGCTTCAACCGGCAGCACAACCCGGGGACGGTCGAGGCAGCACGTCGTCAACTCCCCTCCCTGGGACCGACACCACAATCGTCGACAGGAGGACACGTGTGGAGTATCAGTGCTTACTCCGCGTCTTAGGGCCATTCAGTGGCCCCCAAACATCAAGGTTTCCAACGTCCACAAGTACGAGCCTAAGTAGGACCCGGGAGGCTGGTTGGCTGTCTATACCACCGCTGCCTGGGCCACTAGGGCGACTGAAGATGTGATGACTGCGTACTTGCCCATCGTTCTCGGACTAGATGCGCTGCAATGGCTACGACACCTACCCCGACACTGCATCGACGATTGGAGCGACTTCAGTCAGCGTTTCATCGCCAACTTCCAATCCCTCTCCGACAAGCCGGCGCAGCCATGGGACCTCAAATCCATCAGGCGCCGAGGGGATGAGACTCTTCGGTCGTACCTCAAAAGATTTTAGACCATGAGAAATCGTATTCCCGAAGTTGTGGAAGCAACAGTGATCGAGGAATTCTACCGAGGATCTAATGACTCGGCTTTCGTCCAAGCCATACTACAAAACGCACCGAGCACTTCCAAACAGCTGTTCAGGGAGGCGAACCTCTACATCACCACCGATGAACGAGCCTAGGACCTCATCGGAGGAACGAAACCCGCTCCATCCGCACCACGGCGTGACACGAACCACGAAACCGACAAGCGCTGGGAGAAGAGGCCTCGCGAAGAAGTCCATGCCGCTGGACCACCCGTCTGAAGTCCATGCCGCTGAACCATGAAACCGACAAGCGCTAGGGCACCTCGCGGAGGCGAACGGACATTGGACGACATCCTCGACGCCCAGTGCCCGTACCACAAGGATATGCGTCATACTCTTCGGAACTGCAGAGATTTCAAGCATTCTGTTGGGAATGACCGACCCTTCCAACCTCTACCATCTCCCCCACCATGAGGAGGACTCGGAGAACCTCGACAACCTCAGCAACAGAAAGGGGGAGGAGGTGGAGCTTTCCCGCGCGTCGATGGAGAGGTCAATGTCATCTTTGGTGGACACGGGTCGCAAGAGAACAAAAGGCAGCAGAGGGTCAACGATCGTCAGATACTGATGGCGGCCACCAGTGCTCCCGCCCCGTATCGATGGTCTGAGCACCCGATCACCTTCACTCGGACAGATCAATGGCTCGACTTCGATCATTCAGGCAAGTATCCGCTCCTCGTCGATCCGTTGATCCGAGAAAGTAGGGTAAAAAAGGTGTTGGTGGATGGGGGAAGCAGCATCAACGTCACTTTCCCCCAGACACTATTAGGCTTGGGAGTTGCACTCAAAGAGCTCCACGAGTCAGACACTCCTTTCTTCGGCATTGTGCCGACTGAAGGAGAATATCCACTCAGACACATCTACATGTCGGACACCTTCGGAACTCTGAAAAACTACAGAACTGAGTTCCTGAGGTTCGAGGTAGCGAGCTTCGATTGCGGATACAACTCCATCATCAGCAGGCCGGGATTGGCGAAATTCATGGCCATTCCACACTATTCATACATGATATTGAAGATGTCGAGACCGCAAGGAATCATCACCGTGCGCGCTGACTTCCAAGGCGCCACAGAATGCTTCCGAGTGGCCATTCAAGTGGCCCTCACCACCAAACCACCGATGACTTCCTCCGCGCAGGCGAACTCAAAGCCTGAGGAAGACCTTGCGATACCTGCGAATGAAGCTCAAGTCGTGACCTCTATGCGGCCGACTGACGAAACAAAGAGAATCAACCTCGGGTTCGCTGACGAACGCAAGACTGCCATCATCAGCTCTAGCCTAGATGACAAATAGGAAGGCGCGCTCGTCCAGTTTCTGCAAGATAACCGAGACGCATTCGCATGGCAACCTGGGGATATGCTAGGACTCCCGAGAGAACTGGCCGAGCACAAACTGAAGGTCTATCCCTAGGCGAGGCCAATCCGACAAAAGTTGCATCGTTTCACGCCTGACAAGAGAGAAGCTATTCGTGTCGAGCTAGCTCGCTTAGTCGTGGCATGATTCATTAGAGAAGTACTGCATCCTGAGTGATTAGCAAAACCTGTTCTTGTACTCAAAAAGAATAAAGCGGATTGGTGCATGTGCGTCGACTATACAGACCTCAACAAACACTGTCCGAAGGATCCCTTCGGACTTCCCAGAATAGATCAGGTGGTAGATTTGACAGTCGGGTGTTCTATGTTGTCCTTCCTGGATTGCTACTCTGGATACCATCAGATCAGCCTGGCAAAAGAAGACGAGGAAAAAACTACATTCATTACCTCGTTTGGAGTTTTCTGCTATACCTCCATGTCGTTTGGCCTCAAGAACGCTGGAGCGACTTACCAGAGAGCTATTCAAACGTGCTTAGCTGATCACTGGGGCAAGCGGGTAGAAGCTTATGTTGATGATGTGGTGATTAAGACAGAAAACTCAGAAAACTTCATTGAGGATCTGCGGCTAGTCTTCAACAGCCTGAGGCGGTACCGGTGGAAGCTTAATCCAGAAAAATGTGTCTTTGGAGTGCTAGCAGGGAAGTTGCTCGGGTTCATTGTCAGCCACCGAGGAATTGAAGCTAACCCGGAGAAAATCGAGGCTATCATGAGGATGGAAGCACCACGATCACAAAAGAAAGTGCAAAGGCTTACTAGATGCATGGCAGCTCTAAGCAGGTTCATATCAAGGTTAGGAGAAAAAGGCCTACCATTCTACAAATTGCTCAAGAAGGTGGATAAGTTCCAGTGGACCTCAGAAGCTCAGGAAGCTCTTGATGCACTGAAGAAGTTCTTGACCACACCACCAGTGCTAAAGCCGCCACACCGAGCCATACCGGATCAACCGGCGGAAGATCTGCTGTTATACATCTCCTGCACGACTCATGTGGTAAGCATCACGTTGGTAGTCGAGCGGGCAGAGAAAGGACACGCATATCCAATACAGCATCCCGTCTATTTCATCAGTGAAGTTCTGGGACCCTCCAAAAAGAAATATCCTCAAGTTCAAAAACTATTGTACGCAGTACTTCTAACTGCTCGCAAGCTCCGTCACTACTTCGACGACCACAAAGTCATAGTAGTCACCGGGTTTCCAATAGGGGTTATTCTTCACAACAAAGAAGCCATTGGAAGAATAGCCAAGTGCCCTGCGAACTGGGAGCTCACGACATTGAGTTTCGGCCTCGCACTGCAATAAAGACTCAAGCACTAGTCGACTTCGTATCAGAATGGACTGAGCAGCAAGTACCAGACAACCCAGAGGCTCTGGAAGTATGGCGAATGTATTTTGATGGCTCGCTGAAACTGCAGGGAGCAGGCGCAGGGATCCTCTTCATTGCCCCTAGAGGTGAACAACTCAAATATGCTCTCCAGTTGTTATTCTCAGCATCAAATAATGCAGCAGAATATGAAGCTCTGATCCATGGATTGAACATTGCCATATCACTGGGCATTAAGAGGTTGATGGTATACGGAGATTCACTGGTGGTCATAAGTCAGAAAAATAAAGACTGGGATTACTCGAATGATTCCATGGGCAAGTATTGTACAGCCGTCCAAAAACTGGAAGACAAATTCGAAGGGCTGGAATTTCATCATGTGGAAAGAGATCGCAATGCAGCAGCAGACGCGTTGTCGAAACTAGGATCCAGACAAGCTCAGGTCTCACCTAGAGTTTTCATCTAGGAGGTGCCACGCCTAAGCATTTCCTTAGATCAAGCAGAAGAATGCAATGCTTTGAGCCAGCTAGAGTCAGATTCTAATGACTGGAGGGGGCCTATTATCAGGTATATAAAGAATGAAGAACCAGATGATAAAGCCGCAGCAGAATGCCTCGCAAGATAGTCAGCCCACTACACCCTCATAGGGGACGCACTGTACAGAAGGGGTGTAACAGGAGTCCTAATGAAGTGCATTTCCTCAGTTACTGGGAGACAACTACTAGATGAGATTCACGCCGGATAGTGCGGAATACACGTAGCATCCAAAACTATGGTCGGGAAAGTCTTCAGGTCTAGTTTCTACTGGCCGACGGCAAAGAGTGATGCAGCCGAGTTAGTCCAGCGATATGAAGCTTGCCAATTCTTATCAAAGCAACAACATTTACCAGCACAGCAACTGCAGACCATACCCGTAAAAAGGCTATTTGCGTGCTGGGGACTGGACATGATTGGACCCTTCAAGAAAGCTCAGGGAGGCTACACTGACGTGTTGGTCGCCATTGACAAATTCACCAAATGGATAGAATACAAACCCATTGCTTCTCTAACCTCAGCCAAGGCAGTGGAATTCATACAAGATATAATATTCAGGTTTGGGATACCAAATAGCATCATAACCGACCTGGGATCCAATTTCACTAGTGTTGGAACTTGCTCTCCTGGGCAAGTTAATCCAACAGGGGAGCAAAAATAGTGTAAGCAAGGTTTCAACTTGAGACGATAATGGCTCTGCTGAATCCAGCCTCTCAAGGGCACTGTACGGGGGTATTTATAGGTGCCTGAGTGCCCAGCGTCTTGGGTTAAGGACACATGTGCCCTCAGGCGCCCAGGTTATCCCCGGAATATTCCCATAAAGCAGGGTTACAGACTGTAATTACAGGGAAGCCTTTACAAATTAGGCCCGTAATGCGCAGCGGCCACGCAGGGCCTGCTATAATGGGCCGGATCACACGTGGGCCTCCATGTTGGACGAGGTCGCGGGATGGGACGACTTCGTCGTAGGCCTTTGTCTTCCGATGCGTGGGACGAAGGGTAGAGTCTGCCAGTCGTCTTATCTCCGTTGTTGTAGTGAGTTCGGCGAAGGCATCGAGCGAAGGGTGGCGTCTTCGCCTTCGCCCCAACATTTGCCCTCCGAGGGACCAGTTCGACTAAGTCATCTTGTGCCGAAGGCATCGCTAGATGGTGGAGACGCTGCCCTCGCCCAAAGTGGTTCCGCGGGGGTTTTTGACATGACCGTTGATTAACACCGCACTGTTGGATTGCGGGTTTCCCGAAGCGTCGCGCCCTGTGTATAAAAAGGGGGTGGGGCAGCGCGGATTGAAATTTACCTTTCTGCGCGCCGCTAAAACCCTAACCTCCCTTTTTCAAACTGCTCGCCGGCTCGTCTGCCCTCCTTGCTCCTGTTCGTCGGAGAACTGGCCCGCGTGAAGCAGACCGCGCGCCGCCGTCGATGGTACGTAGCCATGTCGTCTTCCTCCTCGTCTGCTGCGACCACGCCGACGGCCGAGATGCCTTCCGAGGATCTCTCGGGCGGTGTGGCGGTGGTGGAATTGCGACCGGGTGATATGGTGGAATTCGGTGTTTCGCGGATATCGTCGGGCCGCGTGCAAGATATGCAACGGTTGGGGTATTTTGGCGGCGGGGTCGGGCGTGTGCCGGGGGCAGAGGAGATTCCCGAGCCCGAGGGTGAATTGGTTGTGTTTGAGGCATTTTTCATTGCCGGCCTTCGTCTGCCCACGCATCGTTTCGTGTCGGAGGTTCTGCAGAAGTTCGGGGTCCAGGTTCATCAGCTGACACCGAACGCTATGGTGGCATTAGCGAAGTATGTCTGGGCAACAACGTCGTATGGCGGTCAGCCCTCGGTGGAAGTCTTCGCCAAGCACTACTGTCTGCACTGGCAGAAGAGAAGAATTGGACATAAGATTGCACAATTCGGATCGTGCACTTTCACGCCAAAGTCCGGGAAGACTTCGATGGAGGTTGTGGAGCTGGTCCCCTGTGCCCGAAATAAGTGGGGCAACTGGTGGGACTACTGGTTCTATGTTTCGGAGGCTGAAGTTGAAGATCACCCTGGGCTCCCTGCTGCCATCATGTGTTCTCTTATTATGAGGCGTACCCGCCATTTGAAGTGGCAGAGGGTGATGAGAGTGAAAGGGCCCTTCGGATCGCTGCCCGTAGGAGTAGCGGGCGTGATCTGGTTGAGGAATTCATAGGGTATGGGGTATGGCCCCTGGCGCATGGATGGACGCTGGGCGAAGTATGCCCTCGCGAGATGCCCTCCCAGGGTGGGTGGAAAGTGCGAAGTCCGCTTTTTCTTTGGATGTGCGAGGGTGGGATCCTGCCGCGGTTGTGCGTGAGGCGGAGGATGGGGCAGTGCGAATTGTTGGTCGCTACGTGCCGAGGACGGAGGCCCAGCGGAGCTGGGACATACGTGGATCCAACGACCGCCTGAACAGGGTTTTTGAGTTGAATGGTTTGCCATATGGCGGTTATCCTGGAGTAGACGTTGCCGACCGCTGGGGGAAAAAACCAGCGGCAGTGATCGAAGACGACCCTGCGCTGGAGGCCGCTCCATCCACTAAGAAGAGGAAGCTAGGTACTGCGGTGGGAAAACTGGGGGTCTCCGATAGTTTTGCTATGGAGTTGATGAGGACATGTGTGGCCCCCGGGGGAAGGATGTCTTCGCCCGAGCTCCGGGAGTCTTTGACGCAGATGCTGGAGGTTACCGGGGGTCGATGGCCCAAGAATGTTCCTATCCCCCGCGCGGCTGGCAAAGACTTTTTTACATCTCGCATGGCTCGTGATTTGAGAGTGTTTCCTTACGGACAGAACATTGCTGCTGTTGTGTCGGCAGTGATGAACAAGGATCGCCAGGATGCTACGCAGAAGTGTCGGGCGGTCGTCAGGCTCCCTGAGGCTAGGCCGAAGAGAGCGCGGGGGAGTGCGAAGGCTGCCGTCCCCGGCGGGAGCCAGCCTTCGCTGCCTGCGAAGCCGGCCGCGCCTGGGTCTAGCAAGTTGTTGGAGAGCGCGAAGGCGGCCGGCGCTGGTGGGACCAAGTCCGTCCCAGAAGGAGCTACGAAGGTCCGGGAGCAGCCTTCGCCGGGGAAACGCGTTGCCGACTTCGGCACAAATATTAGCGTGGACGACTATCTCGTTGGTATGTTTTTTTTGACCGATGTTACGTTGCAGGGTCAGGCGAAGGGCCACGGCGGCTACCGCGGTTTTTGGGGTGAAGGGTGGCGCTTTCAGCGCTGGCGGCGAGGTCTCGGCGGCTACTGTCGTCAAGGATGAAGCGGGCACTGTGTCCCGCCGGCTGAGGGAGGCATCGCTGCAGCTGACGCAGCAGCTGAATCAAGTGAGTCGAGGTAGACTTCGTTGTGTGCCGCTTTCATGGTGATTGTGGTCTCATGCGTGTCTGTTAGGCGGCCGACTTCGCCGATCGCGTGGCGTCGGGCGCCCTTACGGCGGACGTGGCTGCCGAAGTCGAGAGACTTCGAGCACAGCACGCGGACGTCGTTCGGGAAAAATCGGCTGCGAAGAGCAAAAGCCGCAGGCTGACGGAGAGGGTGGCCGCCCTGGAGGGCGAGAGGACGGACCTCCGGCGCCAGCTGGTGGAGGAAAGGAGGGAGGCCAACCAGGCCATCACCAAGGCGCAGACGACGCAGGCGGAGGCCAAGTTGGTGAGGGCGGAGGAGAGTCTCGCCAGCCAGCGCGCCGAGGAATGGGAGGCGCGGTTCAACGCTCTGCAGGCCCGCATGGAGAGGGCCGAGGCCTCTACTCGCGTGGAAGTTGAGCGGAGCGCAAACAGCTCGTGGACTTATACAGCGAGCTAGGTGTGCGGACTGCTGTCTTCGAGGTGCCCGACCGAGAGGCGGGCCTTCACTTCCTCGAGTGGCTGCAAGAGGAATTGTCAGCGCTCCCGACCATCGTGGAGGGCTTCATGTCCTTTGCCTCCCTCGTCACCTGCGAGGGGGCCGTGAATGTGCTGTCCCGCGAGGGGTGCAGTCACTATGAGGGCTTCGACCGATCCGATGAAGACTTCAGGCGTGAAATTTTTAAGGTCGAAGACCCTGTGGTGAAGGACACCGCGGGGGCCCTCTTCGACCGGATGTGGGGCCCCCACGGTCGGGAGGCGGTTAGGGAACGGGCTGACCGGGCGAGGGATCAGGTAAAGTTTGTGTTTTGTTTTGTGTTGTTGAATGTGGGTATACGCGGGTGTGCTGAATCGTTGTGCTGCGTTGTAGATGGCGTGTGTTGAGGACGTGGACGACTTTGGACATTTGAACAGCGCGCTGCCCGAAGCAGAGGTCAACCCGGTGGTGGCCGAGCCTGAGGTTGACCCGGCGCCGCTCCCGGAGACCGGTGAAGGTTCCCATGCTGCCCCTGCGTCTACTGTGTCTGGTGGAGGCTCACCGCCAGCCACCGTGCCGATGGCGGAGGATCCCCCGAAGGCGGCGGTGGAGCCAGCAACGGAAGATCCCGTGGCAGCGGCTGGGTCTTCGCAGGTGGCTTAGTGGGTGTGGGGTAGTTAGGGAATTTTGTCTATGTTACTGAACCTTGGTTGCTACGCATGTTCAGGATTTTGGGCCTGCGCACGCAACCGCTACTGCTAATTTTGTGGCGGCTTCGACCGTGGTCGCTGGAAATGAATCGGATGAGTCTACGTCTAAGTTTTCTAAGTTTGATGACTCTGGGAGTTCGGTTGTATGGACAGAATAGTCTTCGGATGAGGGCTTGGATTATTTTGCGACCTTGGATGTGGCTGAGGCGGAGGCTACTCCGCGTGTTACGGATGCCAAAGTTTTGCCTGGTCCGAGTGTTGGGCGTAGGCGGCGAAGCGTAGAGTGAGTGAATTGGATGGTGGACGGCTTCGTGTTGGCAGGGCTGGCAGGCAGGAATTGTTATCCTTGCCGGTTGGGGCGAGTATAGGTGAGGGGGAGTTGCGAAGTCTTTTTGAGGGCGAGGAGCTAAGGATAATGCTTTTTAACTATAGGGAGATGGGAATTATTCCGAAGGTTGAACCAATGTAAGGTGTGATGCCCTCTCTGTACGCGTGTAACTATGGTTTGTATGATGAGGCTGTGGGCCTTCGCGCATCTGGCTATGTTCATGGGGCGTTGCGCACTTGGTCTAGCACGTTTATTATGTTGGTCCGGCTGCGCCTGTAGGCTTTTGCACTGATGTACTGCGCCTTCGAATTTTTGCACTCGTTGTGCTAGTCCGGTCGCATCCTTAGGCGACTTTTGCACGGATGGTCTTCTGAAGAAGACTTCGATTTTGCGCACTTGTTGTGCTAGTCCGGCTGCACCCTTAGGCGACTTTTGCATGGATAGTCTTTTGAAGAAGACTTCGACTTTTCACACTTGTTGTGCTAGTCCGGCTGCACCCTTAGGCGACTTTTGCACGGATAATCTTCGATTTTTCGCACTTGTTGTGCTAGTCCGGCTGCACCCTTAGGCGACTTTTGCATGGATGGTCTTCTGAAGAAGACTTCGATTTTGCGCACTTGTTGTGCTAGTCCGGCTGCACCCTTAGGCGACTTTTGCGTGGATAGTCTTTTGAAGAAGACTTCGACTTTTGCACTTGTTGTGCTAGTCCGGCTGCACCCTTAGGCGACTTTTGCACGGATAGTCTTCGATTTTTCGCACTTGTTGTGCTAGTCCGGCTGCACCCTTAGGCGACTTTTGCACAGATGGTCTTCTGAAGAAGACTTCGATTTTGTGCACTTGTTGTGCTAGTCCGGCTGCACCCTTAGGCGACTTTTGCGCGGACTGTCGCACGCGAAGGTAGCCAGCGCTGCCCTTCGCGGTGACTTTTGTGTTGGTCGAATGCCGAAGACCGTTGATGCGGTCTTTTTCGACGTAATTTTTGCGGGGGATTTTCGCGTGTATATTACATGGCTCCGCCTCGTTAAAAACCTTACCCCCCGGGAGGAAAAGAGTGCGGGCTGATATAGAACTGTTTTGCGGATTACAAGGGCGAAGTAGCCCTGAGGAGTTAAACAAAAAATTTGCGAAGATTATCAATGTTCCAAGAATGTTCTAAGTCTTCACCGGATGGCGTTGTGAGCCTGTACGCGCTGGGGGACGCCTTCGTCTTGACGATGAAGGGGCCCTCCCACTTTGGCTCCAACTTGCCTCGGGACTCTGTCCGAGCTGTCCGGACGAGTACGAGGTCTCCTTCGCTGAATTCCCTCGGGATGACCGTGTGGTCGCGCCATGCTTTTGTTTGAGCTTGGTATTTGTTTAGAGCCTATAGGGCGAAGACGCGGTCTCCGTCGATGAGGTCCTTCGAAGTAGGCTCGTCTACATTGGGGACGGCCGACGCGACTGTCCGCGGTGACCCATGTTTTATTTCTTGCGGAGTCATAGCCTCCGATCCGTACAGAAGGCGAAAAGGGGTGAACCCAGTCGCCCTACACTCAGTCGTGTTCAGCGCCCAGACCACTTCAGGTAACAGGTCTGGCCACTTGCCTTTTTTGTCGTCGAGGAGCATTTTCTTGACGGCTGTGAAAATTTTACCGTTGGCGCGTTCCATGACTCCGTTGGATTGCGGGTGGTATACTGAGGCGAAGGCAAGCTTGGTGCCGATGGAGAAGCAGAAATCCTTGAAGTCTTGGCTGTCAAATTGCTTGCCATTGTCGACTGTGACTTCGGACGGGACTCCGAAGCGGCAAACAATATTTTGCTAGAAGAATTTCTGGGCAGTCTTCGATGTTATCGTGGATACAGCCCTCGCCTCAATCCATTTGGTAAAATACTCAACGGCAACGAAGGTGAACTTGAGGTTTCCCTGAGCCATGGGCAGGGGCCCGACAATGTCCAGGCCCCAGCGCTGAAGAGGCCACATGTGGGCGATTAGCTTCGTGAATTGCGAAGGGCTTCCTGAGCGTGGAGAAAATTTCTGGCAGGCTTCGCAGGATCTTGTGACCCGATTTGCGGCGCAAATCATGGCGGGCCAGTAGAAACCTTGACGAATCACCTTTGCAGCTAGGGCCCTAGGCCCTGCGTGAGATCCGCAAGTCCCGCTGTGGACTTCGCGCAGAATTTGGACGCCTTCGATCTCGGTGACACACTTAAGCATCGGTTGACTGACCCCCTTCTTGTAAAGTTGGCCTTCGACCAGCGTGAAGTCCCGGCTGCGGTGTTTGAGGCGCTTGGCCTCATTGATGTTGGTTGGATGATAGTACCCCTGCAGGAACAGGGTTATTGGTGCCCGCCAGTCTTCGGTCATGATGAGGTTGACTATGCGGTGGCCCTCGCTGTCATTGGTTATTTGGAGCCCCTCTAGGCTGCGGACGGCTGGCGTGCTGATGATGTGGTAGAACACGTCGGAGGGCAGGGCCTCGCCCCTGGCGGCTGCCTTGGCCAATGCGTCGGCCTCCTCATTCTTGGCTCGGTCCACATGCTCCAATGTAAAACCCTTGAATTGTCTTTCGAGGCTGTGGATGGCCGCGAGGTACTACATGAGTGCGGGGTCCTTCGCTGCATAGTCTTTTTCGACCTAGCCGGCGACTATCTTGGAGTCCGTTCTGATGATGTAGGTGGTGACACCGAGTGCCCTTAGCTTGCGAAGGCCGAGGATGACAGCCTCGTATTCTGCTATGTTGTTGGTGCACCTATCAGACTCCAAAGCAAAGCTGAGGCGCGCTGCGTATCTATGCTTGATCCCGGTGGGTGAGGTAATGACCGCAGCGGTGCCTGCCCCCGCATGGCACCATGCGCCGTCGCAATGGATTGTCCACACTTTTTCTGTGGACGGGTCTGGCTGTGTTATTGGCCTAGTCCAGTCAACGACGAAGTCTGCCAGGACTTGTGATTTGATGGCTGTCCTGGGTTCAAATGTGATGTGGTAGCCGGAGAGTTTGGCTGCCCATTTGGCAATCTGTACTGAGGCCTCCGGGTTTCTAAACAGTTCGCCGAGTCCTCTATCTGAGGTGACCCGGACCTTGAATGCCTCGAAATAATGGCGCAATTTGCGCGAGGCCATCACGACAGCATAGGCGATCTTTTCTAGTTCCGTCATATTACATTTTGATGTTGTGAGCACTTCAGAGACGTAATAAACTGGACATTGCCTGATCGTGCCCTCTCTGGTCTGTTCTTGAACCAGTGCTGCGCTGACTGCGTGTGGCGAAGCCACGACATAGAGCAATAGGGGTAGCGAGGGGTCGGGGCTAGTAAAAATTGCCAATTCTGACAGGTACTGCTTTAATGAAGCGAAGGCCGCCGCCTGCTCTGGTCCCCATGCGAAGTCTTTTGCGCCGCGGAGTGTTTTGAGGAAAGGGAGGCTTCGCTCCGCGGACTTGGAGATGAATCTGTTGAGGGCGGCCAACCTGCCTGTTAGTCGTTGTACTTCTCTGGATGACTGCGGGGGCATCATATTGATGATGGCCTAGATCTTGGTTGGATTGGCCTCAATTCCGTGGTGTGACACCAGGTAGCCCAAGATTTTCCCCTGGCAAACGCCAAAGATGCACTTTTCGGGGTTCAGGCGAAGTCGTGCGTCTCGCATGTTCGCAAACGTTTCGGCGAGGTCAGCCAGGTGGTCTTCCTTGCTTCTGCTGGCGACGACGATGTCGTCCACATATGTGAATATATTTCTGCCGACTTGGCTCTCGAGCACCGTTTTGGTGAGTCGGGAGAAAGTGGACCCGGCGTTCTTAAGTCCCTCCGGCATTCTGATGAAGCAATACGTGTTGAAGGGTGTTATGAAGCTGGTGCTTGCCTTATCCTCCTCCTTCATGTATATTTGGTGGTAGTCGGAGAAGCAATCAAGGAGTGACATGACTTCGCACCCGGCTGCACTATCGACGATTTTGTCGATCCGAGGCAGCGGGAAGTTGTCCTTGGGGCAGGCCTTGTTAAGACTGGTAAAATCGATGCACATCCGCCATTTGCCGCTCTTCTTCTGCACCATCACTACGTTGGCGAGCCATGTGGGGTAGGCGATTGGCTCGATGAATTTGGCCTCGAGCAGGCGATGCACCTCGGCCTTAGCGGCTTCTGTCTTCTCATCAGACATCTTGCGCAGCCGCTATTTCTTCGGCCTCACCGAAGGGTCGATTCCTAAGCTGTGCTCGATGATGGAACGACTGACTCCGACCAGGTCGAGGGTGGACCAGGCGAAGACGTCTTTATTCTTGGACAGACAGCAGAGGAGTCTCTCCTCGTCATGCGAAGTGAGGTCTTCGCTGATGGTAACCGTCTGCTTGGGCATTGTCCGGTCGAGGGGGACAGTCTTGGTCCTGTCGTTGCTCTGCAGCTGTGCTTTTTCATGTTCTTTGGCGGTTGGACTAGCAGATCCAGGGACCTCGCGCTGTGCCGTGAGGCAGTGTACGTTTCTTTGTCCGGGGACGAAGTCTCTTTCTATGTTACGCGCAACCTGTTGGTTGCCGTAGACTGTGATGGCGCCTTGCGGACCTGGGATCTTCATGCACAGGTACAGTCCGTGGATAGCTGCCTCAAACTTGTTGATGGAGCCCCGACCCATTATGGCGTTGTACGGGTACACCATGTCGACGATGTCGAACGTGACTTGCTCACTTCGGGCATTGGGTGCTACACCGAAGGAGAGAGGTAACTCTATTTTGCCGACGGGAAAGGTGCCCTTACCGCCGAAGCCGTACAGGGGGTTGTCCGATGGCTTGAGCAGGCTGTGGCTTATGCCCATGCGATCGAAGGCATGGAGGAAAATGATATCCGCCTGGCTACCATTGTCGACTAAGACTTTGTGCAAGTCCAAGCCTGCCACGCTGCAGTTGATAACCATGGCATCGATGTGGGGGGCGCTGCGCAGATCGACGTCTTGGGCGTCGAAGGTCAATGGCATGTGGGACCACTTTGTCTGCACGACCGGATCGGTGATGGCGACGTGGTTGATGCTGCGGTAATGGTCCCTCTTCTGTCGCTTTGTGTCGAAGTCGGCGCTAGACTCCCCAGTGATCATATGAATGACTCCACGATACGGCTGATCGACAAAGTCCTCTTGCTTTGGGGCTTGGGGTGATTGGGATGGTGGATGTTTTGCTGTTGATGGTGTGGAGGTGGGGGTGGGGGAGGTACGATTTGTACCTCCTGGTGGTGTTGGTATGCGTGGTGCGGTGGAAGCGGAGCGGGGCCGTGGTTGTATGGCTGAGGGGGTTGCTGATATGTGTGCGCGACAACTCTAGGGTTGTCGGCTGGCTGCGCCCGTGCCATCCTGTCTCTGGTGGCCTTCGTCTCTGGGCAGTCTCTTGTAGGATGCGCGCAGTCTTCGCCGTGGAACAGGCAGTAAAATTTGCGTGGCTGCTGCGCACGCCCCCGGCCCCGACCGCGAGTTCTGTTTCCACGACCCTGGGGGGATACTCCTAGTGGCGAGGGGCCTCGCCAGCGGGGTGCTGGTTGGCGATGTTGTGCACCTGCTGCTGATTGCGGCCGTCCCGGCCAGAGTCTGCCTGCGAGGGCCTTGTCCATGTGCGGCTGGATTGCGGAGGGTCTTTGGGTTTCCTTTGAGACTCGACTTTGCGCTGGTGGAGCTCTTCGGATCTGGCGTATTTTTCAAATAGCTGATACAGCTCCTGGAGGTTCCTGGGCGGATCCTTGATGCAGTGGCTGTAAAGGACGCCGGCCCGAAGGCCGCTGATGGCGTAGTGGATGGCGATCTGGTCATCGACCGAAGGCAGTTGTGATTTGAGGGTCAGAAACTTGCGGTAATACTCCCGCAGAGTCTCTCGTTCCAACTGCTTGCAGAGTGAAAGTTCAGCCAAGGCGTCGGTGTCTGGGCGGTACCCTTGGAAGCTGAGCAAGAATTTGTCCCAGAGACTTATCCAGGAGTCGATGGACAATGGAGGCAACCTGGTGTACCAGGTGAGGGCTAGGCCTTCGAGGGCAATGATGAATGACTTGGCCATCGGGGCATCGTCCCCTCCTGATGATGCAACGGCGACTTGATAGCTCATGATGTACTGTGCTGGGTCAGTGCTGCCGTTGTACTTGAGATAGCTCCCTGCCCTGAAGTTGGCGGGACATGGTGTCACTTGCAGATGAGGTGCCAGGGGACTTCGCTCGTCAAGGTAGTTGATGCCTTGGAATGCCGTGGCGTGAGGGATGGCGTGTCCGCGCTGAGGGATAAATGGGTCTTCGATTTGTGCGCGCTGTTGGAGGGTGGGTCGTGTTGCAGGCCGAATTGGCCTTCGCTCTGCATGAGCGCTATTTCTTGTTCAAGCTCCTGCGCCTTCTGCTCTTCATCGCGTATCATCTGTCACACCTTGGCTTGTGCAGACGCACGTTGGCGCTTAGCCTCGAGGATCTCCTTTTGCTTCTGGAGGTTGCGGTTCTTGATGCGCAAGGCACGCAGCTGTAGCTACTCTTCGGCCGAAACGCTGATGACTTCGCCGTCCTCGGTGGCGTCCGCGCCCTCTGGTGGAGCGAAGCCTGGGGGAAGCTGCGGTTGTCCTCCAGAGCTGTAGGTGCGGAGGCTGCCTTCGGTAGTGGGTTGTTTGTTGCGCTGCCTCTTGCTGTTTGCGTCGTCTTCGCAGGGCTCTTGGGGGGTGGTGTCGACAAGGGCCTTGCCCTTTTTCTTGGCCAGCAGTGCTGCCTTCGTAGCCTCGTCAGCCTTCGAGGTGGTTCTCTTGGGTGCCATCGCGGGTGGTGTTTTCGTAGCACGAACGGTGGGCGCCAAATGTTGGAACTTGCTCTCCTGGGAAAGTTAATCCAACAGGGGAGCAAAAACAGTGTAAGCAAGGTTTCAAACCGAGACGGCAATGGCTCTGTTGAATCCAGCCTCTCAAGGGCACTGTACGGGGGTATTTATAGGTGCCTGAGTGCCCAGCGTCTTGGGTTAAGGACACATGTGCCCTCAGGCGCCCAGGTTGTCCCCGGAATATTCCCATAAAGCAGGGTTACAGACTGTAATTACAGGGAAGCCTTTACAAATTAGGCCCGTAATGCGCAGCGGCCACGCAGGGCCTGCTATAATGGGCCGGATCACACATGGGCCTCCATGTTGGACGAGGTCGCGGGATGGGACGACTTCGCCATAGGCCTTCGTCTTCCGATGCGTGGGACGAAGGGTAGAGTCTGCCAGTTGTCTTGTCTCCGTTGTTGTAGTGAGTCCAACGAAGGCATCGAGCGAAGGGTGGCGTCTTCGCCTTCGCCCCAACAACTAGCTCTAAATTCTTTGATTTCTGCGAACAACAGAGCATCCAGATCAAATATGCGTCAGTAGTGTCGAGGACCATAATTAGGGGTACCCTCAAGACTCCTAAATCTCAGCTGGTAACCCCCATCAGCACAAAGCTGCAAAGGCCTGATGGGTGCAATTAAGTCAAGGATCGGTCCATTCGAGGGACGCGATCACGCCTCGCCCGAGCCCAGCCTCGGGCAAGGGCAGCCGACCCCGGAGGATCTACGTCTCACCCGAGGACCCCCTCCAGCAACGGACACACCTTCGGCTCGCCCGAGGCCCAGTCTTCACCAAGAAGCAACCTTGGCCAAATCACCACGCCAACCGACCAAATCGCAGGGGCATTTAATGCAAAGGTGGCCTGACACCTTTATCCTGACGCGCGCCCTCCAGTCGATAGAGCCGAAGTGACCGCTGACCGGTCTGACAAGAGGACAGCGCCGCCTGCGCCGCTCCGACTGCTGAGCCACTCGACAGAGTGAGGCTGACAGCAGCCAAGTCCGGCCTCAGGCGTCATAGGAAACTCCGCTTCGCCCGACCCTAGGGCTCGGACTCGGGCTCAGCCCCGAAAGACGACGAACTCCGCTCCGCCCGACCCCAGGGCTCGGACTCGGGCTCAGCCCCGGAAGACGACGAACTCCGCTCCGCCCGACCCCAGGGCTCGGACTCGGGCTCAGCCCCGGAAGATGACGAACTCCGCTCCGCCTGACCCCAGGGCTCGGACTTGGGCTCAGCCCCAAAAGACGATGAACTCCGCTTCACCCGACCCCAGGGCTCGGACTCGGGCTCAGCCCCAGAAGACGACGAACTCTGCTTCGCCCGACCCTAGGGCTCGGACTCGGGCTCAGCCCCGGAAGACGATGAACTCCGCTCCGCCCGACCCCAGGGCTCGGACTCGGGCTCAGCCCCAAAGGACGACGAACTCCGCTTCGCCCGACCCCAGGGCTCGGACTCCGCCCTGGCCTCAGCCGACGGTCTCCACCTCGTCCGACCCGGGGGCTCGGACTCGACCTCGACCTTGGAAGACAGACTCGACCTCGACCTCGGAGGAGCCTCCACCTCGCCCAACCTAGGGCACGGACCGACCACGTCGACAGGAAGCGCCATCATTACCCTACCCCGAGCTGACTCAGGCTACGGGGAACAAGACCGGCGTCCCATCCGGCTCGCTCCACTATACGAGTAATGATGGCGCCCCGCATACCCTGTGATGACGGCAGCTCTCAGCCCCCTTACAGAAGCAAGAGGACGTCAGCAAGGACGCGACAGCCCCGACAGCTGTCCTTCCGCCAGGCTCCAGCGCTCCTCCGACGGCCACGACATCACACGAACTGGGTGCCAAAACCTCTCCGGCTGCCACGATGGCATGTACTTAGGGCGCTAGCTCTCCTCCGCTAGACACATTATTAGCACACTGCTACACCCCCATTGTACACCTGGATCCTCTCCTTACGCCTATAAAAGGGAGGTCCAGGGCCCTCTTACAGAGGGTTGGCCGCGCGGGGAAGGACGGGACGGCGCTCGCGCAAGGCCGCTCGCTCCCTCCCGCATGGACGCTTGTAACCCCCTACTGCAAGCGCACCCGACCTGGGCGCGGGGCTAACACGAAGGCCGCGGGTTCCACCTCCCACGCCTGTCTCCCTCTGGCTGCTTCTCCCCCTTCGCGTTCTGCCTCACGCCGACCCATCTGGGCTGGGGCACGCGGCGACGATTTACTCGTCGGTCCAGGGACCCCCTGGGTTTCAAAACACCGACAAGTAGCACATCCAAGAGCTAATGGTCAGGTGGAAAGAGCTAATGGAATGATACTGGAAGCACTCAGGAAGAAGGTCTTCGACAAGAATGAAAAGTTCGCAGGGAAGTGGATCAGAGAACTACCTTATGTGGTTTGGAGCCTAAGAACTCAACCCAGTCGAGCTCTGCATGGAAACACCCCTTTCTTCATGGTCTATGGTTCGGAGGCAGTGCTACCTGCCAACCTCAGGTTTGGGGCACCAAGGCTAGTCTTCAAAAGCATAGCTGAAGCAGAAGCTACCAGGCTAGAAGATATTGACGTACTAGAAGAAGAGCGATTGAATACAGTAATTAATCAGCTAGATACCAACAAACCTTGAGGCGCTATCATGATAAGACCATACGACATCGATCCTTCGTAGTGAGAGACTTGGTCCTTCGCCGAATACTAACGGGAGAAGGACAGCACAAATTATCGCCGCTATGGGAAGGGCCATTCATGGTGTCAGAGGTCACTCGGCCAAGATCATATCGGCTTACTCAAATGGATGGCACGGAAGTGGGGAATTCATGGAATATAGAGCACCTCAGGAAGTTTTACCCTTAGCGAGGGCTATCGGAGCAACGTTGTACTCTGTAATTGGAAAATATGTCATCAATAAAAGATTTCACTCTCAAAGGCATTCAAACTATTGGTTGTCCGTTGACTTCGACTTGATTAAACTTAGAATCAACGCATTTACTCAACTAAGGGTGACCACTATACCCTACTAACGGAGCAATCGGCTTAAGTCGGTAATGACTTAAGACGGTGCAACATGCTCGCGCTTACTCGACTTAGGGTGACCACTATACCCTACTAACGGAGCAATCAGCTTAAGTCGGCAATGAATTAAGACGGTGCAACATGCTCGCGCTTACTCGACTTAGGGTGACCACTATACCCTACTAACAGAGCAATCGGCTTAAGTCGGCAATGACTTAAGACGGTGCAACATGCTCGCGCTTACTCGACTTAGGGTGACCACTATACCCTACTAACGGAGCAAACGGCTTAAGTTGGCAATGACTTAAGACAATGCAACATACTCGTGCTCACTCGACTTAGGGTGACCACTATACCCTACTAACGGAGCAATCGGCTTAAGTCGGCAATGACTTAAGACGGTGCAACATGCTCGTGCTTACTCGACTTAGGGTGACCACTATACCCTACTAACAGAGCAATCGGCTTAAGTCGGCAATGACTTAAGACGACGCAACATGCTCGCGCTTACTCGACTTAGGGTGGCCACTATACTCTACTAACAGAGCAATCGACATAAGTCGACAATAACTTAAGACGGTGCAACAAGCTCACAACTACTTGTCATAGGGCGACCTCTATTCCTTACCAGCTGATCAATTGGCATAAAATAGGGAAAAAACTTCAAAACCAGCACGCCGCACTTACTTCTGCAATCGTTCATGACGATTGTTGAATTCTAACAATAGAAACAAAATGTTATAGTTTTCAGCACCAAGAACACATTCTAGTACCCTATCCACCAAGTATCTGAGCACACTGATCATGCACACATAAGTTTGCGAATGCATTCAATAACTTCTAAATACATCACTGCAGCGAAACATCTCTATTTGGTAATGTCTTTCTCAGGAGCAACTGAAGAAGAAGGGCGACTTGAGGCGTCAGGAGCAGCCTTGACGTCGACAACTATATCATCAGGAACAACCACACCAGGTCTTCTCATCAGGATCCGCCCCGCGCGAATGGCCTTGTCCATAGCCTTGTCGCGCTGAGCTTTCAGAATGGCGCAGTTGTCCTCTACAGCTTTGGTAGCTAGTCGAGCGGCCTCTAGCTCCTAGGTAACTGACTTCTTGGAGGAACGCAGGTCTTTAACGATGGAGTCCTTGCTTGACACCAGCTGTCTAAGCCGCAGGACCTCATCTTGGGACACTTGCAGTTTGCGGCGATGATGATCCAGATCTGACATAGTAAAATAATGGCTTCCCTCCAAGATGGTTAAGGAATTGCTGGCATCACGATACAACCTATCCAGATTGTCACGAGAAGCTGCAAGCGCTCGTCTCTCCTCCTACAAACAAGAGTCAACTCTCAAGCATCCAGTAAACAGTAAGCACAATGGAGTCAGTTAAGTAAGTTTACCTCGTGAGCCGCCCTTTCAGAGTCAAGCTGAGCATTGAGAGAAGAATTCAAAGAATGTGCATCATCCAAAGAAGCAGACACCCGAGCCAGGTCGGTCTGACCTTGGGAGTAATTCTCCTCAAGCTCAGAGCACTGTCGGGTTGAGTCGGCTTGATGTTGAAGATGTTTCTCCTCAAGCTCATAATACCGCTAGGCCATATCTGACAAAAAAGCAGTCGAAGAAGGATACACGATTGAAAACAAGTTGATCAATCAACCAAGGAAGAAACAAAGTTACCAACCAACACTTGACGCTTTCAAAACAGCTATCTATTTCTGAAGCAGCAATGGATTCCACTATGTTAGAGACAGAGCTCCTTCTGGGATAGTGGCACCATGTGATCTCAGTTGGGCGGACATCCCATCAACCAAAGCCTGTTATTAAAGACAAATGAGTACAGAGAAAATGATTTACCAGGAGGAGCGACAGAACGAAAAGAGCTAAGTTACCTGAAGATTAGAAAACAATGAGGATAATCCCAAGTCATGAGAAGTTGCGTTGTAGCTCGGCAAAGGAAGGTCAACTGGAACAATCTGAAGAGCATCGTCGGGGGTTGATTCAGCTACACTAGCAGGTATCCGAATTTTGGCATCCAGCTCGCCGACCTCCAAGGCGACTCCCTCGCCCGAAGTTAAAGAAGCATGCATCGCTACCACTCCATCAGATTGTGGTGGAGGCAATCCGATGTGGACGTCCATGGAGGTGTGGGAAGGAGAGCTCATTTGGACACCCTCAGGGGCTGGGTTGTAGCTCGCGCTACCCACCAGAGCCGGATCACTACCGGCAACACCCTCGGGGGCTGGGTTGCAGCTCGCGCTACCCACCAAAGCCGGATCACTACCGGCAACACCCTCGGAGGCTGGGTAACCGCCAGCACCACCCTTGGGGGCTGGGTTTTCTGCAACAATCACCTCTAAGGCTGAAGGATCCTCAGTCACCTCCATGGGAGTCGAGCAATCCTGACCAACCTCTTAACACTGAAGACTGCCTTCCAAGGTCGACGATGCGCGAGATACTGCCCGGGATACCCCTAATCCCACATCTGGAATGTCAGAGCGAACATCCATCGTATCACCTTCAGTCGGTTCTATCAGCATATCTTCAGGAATGACATCCTCAAGGGCCTGATCAAAATCAGTTATGGATAGTTCTTGAAGGCTAACAAGAGCAGACAGAGCTGGAGAAGGAATATCGCTATCCCCCTACTACCTCTGTAACGGCAGCTATTCTTATGAATTAGCGGAATTTCTTCTTCCTCATCCTCGTCAAAAATACGAACAACATCTGGTACACAATCACCCCCATTGGGTTTAGCTTCTACACGGTTACACCCATTGGGGTCAGCTTCAACTAGGTCACACCCATTGGGGTCAGCTTCTGCATGGTTACACCCATTAGGGTCAGCTTCTACACGGTTACACCCATTGGGTTCAGCTTCAACAAGGTTACACCCATTAGGGTCAGCTTCAACTGGTACACCACCATTGGGATCAACCTCAGTAAAGACCTCTGCTGGTACTTCTTCACAAACAGGAGCAGAAGGGCCAGCATCCTGGTCCAAGCATGACAGTCACCGAAGCCGTCTTTTCTTCTTCTTCTCCTCAACATGCGCAGTTGGGCGGCTGACTTGGCGAGGACGCTTTGGGAGAATACCCTCAGGCTTTTGGATGTCCACTATTCTATCAAGCTCTAGTATAACCGTAACAGCCATTGTTTCAGCAGGAGTCGAGTCAGCAGATTCTCCAGCCAACATATCGAGCACATCATGTATTTCTGCATCATCCGGACTAGCTGGCATCTCAAAATGAACTTGCCTCTCATCATTGGGAAGATCACAAAGAGAAGCAACCTGGGCCTCAATATCTTCAGGAGAGGGTCGTTGAAAGGGAAATAGGGTCAAACCTTTTCCTAAATGATTTTGGTGGTTGAATTGCCCAACACAAATAATTGGACTAACTAGTTTGCTCTAGATTATGTGTTCTACAGGTGCCATAGGTTCAACACAAACCAATAAAAAGAACAAGTTAGGGTTCAAAACAAAGGGAGCAAAGAAAACTGAAGTGTGCCCTGGTCTGGCGCACCGGACTGTCCGGTGTGCCCTGGTCTGGCGCACCGGACTGTCCGGTGTGCCAACGGGCAGTGTCCGGTGCACCAGGGTGGATCAACTCAAACTTGCCACCTTCGGGTTTCTAGAAATGCCACTCCGCTATAATTCACCGGACCGCCCGGTGTAGCACCGGACTGTCCAGTGTGCCATGCGGAGCAACGGCTACTACGCCAATGATCGTTTGCAAAAGCAACAGTGAACAGTGTGCGTATGTGCGCGTAGAGTCAGAGCAACGCCAGAAGGCGCACCGAACAGTGAACAGTACCTGTCCGATGCGGCACCGGACTGTCCAGTGCCCCATGAAGTCAAAGCTCCAACGGTCGAAACCGTCAGAACCCTAACGGTTGGGTGACATGGCTGGCGCACCGGATAGTGTCCGGTGGCGCAACGGACTGTCCTGTGCGCCCTTCGACAGCAGACTTCCCCAACGGCTGTTTTGGTGGTTGGGGCTATAAATACCCCCCAACCACCACACTTCAAGGCATCCAAGTTTTTCAGACATCTCACTCTTACAAGAGCTAGTGCATTCAATACAAGACATAATTAGATTGATTCAAAGCCTCTCCAAGTCCTAATTCCACTCAAAGCAATTAGTGACTAGAAGAGAGAGTTTTGCTCGTGTTCTTTGAGCTCTTGCGCTTGGATCGCTTTTCTTCTTCCTCTTTCTTGTTCTCAAGACACTTGTAATCAAAGCAAGAGACACCAAGTTGTGGTGGTCATTGTAGGGGTCTAAGTGACCCGTTTGATTAAGGAGAAAAGCTCACTCGGTCTAGGTGACCGTTTGAGAGAGGGAAAGGGTTGAAAGAGACCCGGTCTTTGTGACCACCTCAACGGGGAGTAGGTTTGCAAGAACTGAACCTCGGTAAAACAAATCACCGTGTCATCCGCTTCATTTGCCTTTGATTTGTTTTTCGCCCTCTCTTTCGGACTCGATTTTATTTCTAACGCTAACCCCGGCTTGTAGTGTGTGCTTAAGTTTATAATTTTCAGATTCCACCTATTCACCCCCCCCCTCTAGGCAACTTTCAATTGGTATCAGAGCCCGGTTCTTCATTAGAGCTTAACCGCTCGAAGTGATGTTGGGAGATCACGCTAAGAAGGAGGTCATGACCGGCGAGAAGCCCACCACAAGCCACGGGAAGACTCCATCGGGCGAGTCCGGCAACAAGGTGAAGGGATCTCCTTCACACGCGAAGTCGCATCGGAGCGGCGATAAGAAAAAGAAGATGAAAAAGGTGGTCTGCTACGAGACCGATTCTTCGTCGCCATCAACCTCTGGCTCCGACGCGCCGTCCGTCACTTCTAAGCGCCATGAGCGCAAGAAGTATAGTAAGATGCCACTTCGTTATCCCTGTATTTCTAGACGCACTCCTTTACTTTTTGTCCCACTAGGCAAACCACCCGTTTTTTAGGGTGAAGATTATAACTTGTGGAGTGATAAAATGAGGCATCACCTAACCTCACTCCACGCTAGTATTTGGGACATTGTTGAGTTTGGAGCGCAGGTACCATCGCCGGAGGACGAAGGCTATGACTCGGACGAAGTCGCCCAAATCTGTCACTTTGATTCCCAAGCCACTACTATACTCCTCGCTTCTCTAAGTCGAGAGGAGTATAACAAAGTGCAAGGGTTGAAAAGTGCCAAGGAGATTTGGGTCATACTCAAGACCGCGCACGAAGGAGATGAGGTGACCAAGATCACCAAGCGGGAAACGATCGAGGGGGAGCTCGATCGATTCATGCTCAACCAAGGGGAGGAGCCACAAGCCATGTACAACCGGCTCATGACCTTGGTGAACCAAGTGCGCAACATCAGGAGCACAAAATGGGATGACCATGAAATGGTCAAGGTTATTCTAAGATCACTTGTTTTTCTTAATCCTACACAAGTTCAATTAATTCATAGTGATCCTAGATACAAGCTAATGTCTCCCGAGGATGCCACCTCAACACCTGAGGTGCAACCCGTTGCCTTCAAAGCAATGGAGGAGAAGAAAGAAGAGTTTACATCAAGTAGGCTCACCATCGACGCCTCCAAGCTCGACAACGAGGAAATGGCGCTCATCATTAAGAGCTTTCGCCAAATCCTCAAGCAAAGGAAGGGGAGAGATTACAAACCCTGTTCCAAGAAGGTTTGCTACAAGTGTGGTAAGCCCGGTCATTTTATTGCTAAATGTCCATTATCTAGTGATAGTGACAGGGGCGATGACAAGAAGGGAAAGAGGAAGGAAAAGAAGAAATACTACAAGAAGAAGGGCGGCGATGCCCATGTATGCCGGGAGTGGGACTCCGATGAGAGCTCCACCGACTCCTCCTCCGACGAGGACGCCGCCAACATCGCCGTCAACAAGGGCCTCCTCTTCCCAACATCGGCCACAAGTGCCTCATGGCAAAGGACGGCAAAAAGAAGAAGGTAAAATCTAGATGCTCCACTAAATATGCAATATCTAGTGATGAGAGTAGTTCTAGTGATGATGAAGATAACTTGCTTGCTCTTTTGCCAACTTAAACATGCAACAAAAGGAAAAATTAAATGAATTGATAGGTGCTATTCATGAGAAGGATGAACTCTTGGATAGCCAAGAGGAATTCCTAATTAAGGAAAACAAAAGGCATGTTAAAGTGAAAAATGCCTATGCTCAGGAAGTAGAAAAATGTGAAAATTTGTCTAATGAGCTTAGGAGTTGCCATGATTTGATTTCCAACCTTAAAACTGAGAATGCCAATCTATTTGCTAAGGTTGAGAAATTAAATATTTGTGATGATTCTCTTGTCAACCTTAAAAATGATAATGCTAGTTTAATTGCTAAAATTGACAAGTTGAATGAATCAATTGCTAGCCTTAAGATTGAGAATGAAAAATTAATTGCGAAGGCTAAAGATTTAAATATTTGCAATGATGCTATTTCCAATCTTAGAAATGAAAATGCCATGTTACATGCCAAGATTGATGAATTAAATGTTTGTAAACCCTCTACATCTACTATTGATCATGTTTCTATTTGTACTAGATGTAGAGACATTAATGTTGATGCTATTCATGATCACCTAGCTTTAATTAAACAACAAAATGATCACATAGCTCAACTTAGTGCTAAAATTAATGAGCATGAGATAGAAAACGAAAAATTTAAATTTGCTAGAAGCATGCTCTATAGTGGGAGACGCCCTGGCATTAAGGATGGCATTGGCTTCCAACAGGGAGGCAATGTCAAAATTAATGCCCCTAAGAGATTGTCTAATTTTGTTAAGGGCAAGGCTCCTATGCCTCAGGATAATAAGGGCTATATTTTATATCCTGTTGGTTATCCTAAGGATAAGATTAGGAGAATTCATTCTAGGAAGTCTCACTCTGGCTCTCATCATGCTTTTATGTATAAGAGTGAGGCATCTAGTTCTAGGCAATCCACTCATGTTAAATTGCCTAAAAAGAAAACTCCTACTACATCAAATGAGCCTATTGTTTCATTTAAGACTTTTGATGCTTCTTATGTTTTAACTAACAAATTAGGCAAAGTAGTTGCCAAATATGTTGGGGCCAAGCACAAGGGCTCAAAGACTTGTGTTTGGGTACCCAAGGTGCTTATTTCTAATGTCAAAGGACCCAAGACCGTTTGGGTACCTAAGAACAAGGCCTAAACTTGTTTTGTAGGTTTATGCATCCGGAGGCTCAAGTTGGATCATTAATAGTGGGTGCACAAACCACATGACTGGGGAGAAAAGGATGTTCTCCTCCTATGAGAAAAATCAAGATCCCCAAAGAGCTATCACATTCGGGGATGGAAATCAAGGTTTGGTCAAAGGACTTGGTAAAATTGCTATATCACCTGACCATTCTATTTCCAATGTTTTTCTTGTAGATTTTTTAGATTACAATTTGCTTTCTGTTTCTCAATTATGCAATATGGGCTACAACTGTCTATTTACTGATGAAGGTGTTACTGTCTTTAGAAGAAGTGATGATTCAATAGCTTTTAAGGGAGTGTTAGAGGGTCAGCTATACTTAGTTGATTTCAAAAGAGCTGAACTCGACACTTGCTTAATTGCTAAGACTAATATGGGTTGGCTCTGACATCGCCGACTAGCCCATGTTGGGATGAAGAATCTTCACAAGCTTCTAAAGGGAGAGTACATTTTGGGACTAACCAATGTTCATTTTGAGAAAGACAGGATTTGTAGCGCATGTCAAGCAGGAAAGCAAGTTGGTACCCACCATCCACATAAGAACATCATGACGACCGACAGGCCGCTTGAGCTACTCCACATGGATTTATTTGGCCCGATAGCTTACTTAAGCATCGGCGGGAGTAAGTATTGTCTTGTAATTATAGATGACTATTCTCGCTTCACTTAGGTATTCTTTTTGCAGGAAAAATCTCAAACCCAAGAAACCTTAAAGGGATTCTTGAGACGGGCTCAAAATGAGTTCGAATTGAGGATCAAGAAAATAAGAAGCGACAATGGGACGGAGTTCAAGTACTCTCAAATTGAAGGCTTCCTTGAGGAGTAGGGCATCAAGCATGAGTTCTCTTCTCCCTACGCACCTCAACAAAATGGTGTAGTGGAGAGGAAGAATAGGACTCTACTTGACATGGCAAGGACCATGCTTGATGAGTATAAGACACCAGATTGGTTTTGGGCCGAGGCGATTAACATCGCCTGCTACTCCATCAACCGGTTATATCTACACCGAATCCTCAAGAAGACATCATATGAACTCCTCACTGGTAAAAAGCCCAATGTTTCATATTTTAGAGTCTTTGGTAGCAAATGTTTTATTCTTGTTAAAAGAGGTAGAAAATCTAAATTTGCTCCTAAGGCTGTAGAAGGCTTTTTACTAGGATATGATCCAAACACAAGGGCATATAGAGTCTTTAACAAGTCCACTAGACTAGTTGAAGTTTCTTGTGACATTATGTTTGATGAGACTAACGGCTCCCAAGAGGAGCAAGTTGATCTTGATGAGTTAGATGATGAAGAGGCTCCGTGCGTCGCGCTAAGGAACATGTCCATTGGGGATGTGTGTCCTAAGGAATCCAAAGAGCCTCCACAAGCACAAGACCAACTATCATCTTCCATACAAGCATCTCCACCAACCCATGATGAGGAGCAAGCTCAAGATGATGAAAATGAAGATCAAGAGGATGAGCCACCTCAAGAGGAGGACAATGATCAAGGGGGAGATGCCAATGATCAAGACAAGGAAGATCATCAGGGTCCAAGACCGCCACACCCAAGAGTCCACCAGGCGATTCAAAGAGATCACCTCGTGAACACCATCCTCGGCGATATTCATAAGGGGGTAACCACTCGATCTCGAGTCGCTCATTTTTGTGAACATTACTCTTTTGTCTCCTCTATTGAGCCATACAGGGTAGAGGATGCACTTAAAGATTCGGATTGGGTGCTGGCGATGCAAGAGGAACTTAATAACTTCACGAGGAATGAGGTATGGCATTTAGTTCCACGTCCTAACCAAAATGTTGTAGGAACCAAGTGGGTATTTTGCAACAAGCAAGATGAGCATGGTGTGGTGACAAGGAACAAAGCACGACTTGTGGCCAAGGGTTATTCACAAGTCGAAGGTTTAGATTTTGGTGAAACCTATGCACCCGTAGCTAGGCTTGAGTCAATTCATATATTACTTGCCTATGCTACTTACCATGGCTTTAAGCTATATCAAATGGGCGTGAAGGGTGCCTTCCTCAATGGACCAATCAAGGAAAAGGTCTATATTGAGCAACCTCCCGGCTTTGAAGATAGTGAGTATCCTAACCATGTTTACAAACTCTCAAAGGCGCTTTATGGGCTCAAGCAAGCCCCAAGAGCATGGTATGAATGCCTAAGAGATTTTCTTATCACTAATGGTTTCAAAGTCGGTAAAGCCGATCCTACTCTCTTTACTAAAACTATTGCAAAAGACTTATTTGTATGCCAAATTTATGTTGATGATATCATATTTGGGTCTACTAACAAATCTACTTGTGAAGAGTTTAGTAGGATCAAGGTCCAAAAATTCGAGATGTCTATGATGGGGGAGTTGAAGTATTTTCTAGGATTTCAAGTCAAGCAATTTCAAGAGGGCACCTTCATTAGCCAAACGAAGTACATTCAAGACATACTCACCAAGTTTGGAATGAAGGATGCCAAGCCCATCAAGACACCCATGGGAACCAATGGGCATCTCGACCTCGACACAGGAGGTAAAGCCGTAGATCAAAAGGTATACCGGTCGATGATAGGATCTTTACTCTACTTATGTGCATCTCGACTGGATATTATGCTTTCTGTATGCATGTGTGCAAGGTTCCAAGCCGATCCTAAGGAAGTTCATCTTAGGGCCATAAAGAGAATATTGAGATATTTAGTTTATACTCCTAAGTTTGGTCTTTGGTACCCCAAGGGATCCTCTTTTGATTTATTAGGATATTCAGATGCTGATTGGGCCGGGTGTAAAATTGATAGGAAGAGCACATCAGGGACTTGTCAATTTCTGGGGAGATCCCTGGTGTCTTGGGCTTCAAAGAAACAAAACTCAGTAGCTCTTTCTACTGCAAAAGCCGAGTATATTGCCGCAGGCCATTGTTGCGCGCAATTGCTTAGGATGAGGCAAACCCTCAGGGACTATGGCTACAAATTTAGCAAAGTCCCTCTCCTATGTGATAATGAGAGTGCAATCCGCATGGCGGATAATACCGTTGAACACAACCGCACTAAGCACATAGCCATTCGGTATCATTTTTTGAGAGATCACCAACAAAGGGGGGATATCGAGATAGCCTATATTAACACCAAAGAACAACTAGCCGATATCTTTACCAAACCACTAGATGAGAAAACCTTTACCAAAATTAGGAATGAGCTAAACATTCTTGATTCTCGGAGTTTTGATTGATACTTTGCACACATAGCTCATTTATATACCTTTGATCATATCTCTTTTATGTCTATGACTAATGTGTTTTCAAGTGTATTCTCATGCTTAGTCATATAATTGAAAGGGAAATGGAGTATTTGGCAAAGACGACACTTCCACTCAACTCCATCGGAATTATCTACTCTTTGCCTATATTCCGCCATCTCTCCACATTGGTATAATCTTTCACTCATATATTGTTTGTCAAAGGGGGAGAGAAGTTACTAAGGGCTCACAAAGTCTCCATTTTTGGCGATTCATGCTAAAGGGGGAGAGAGTATTAGCCCAAAGCAAAAAGACCGCACCACCACCTAAATTTTAATTGTGTTTTGAAAAAATTTAATTGGTATTAGTATCTTTCAAATTGATATTCCTCTAAAGAAAGTATCTCAAATTTGTATATTCCAAAACCCTCTTGAAAGCTAAGAGGAGAATTTCATTTAGGGGGAGTTTTGTTTGAGTCAAAGGAAAAGCATTTGAAACAGGGGAGAAAATCTCAAATCTTGAAAATGCTTCTTTCAATCTTATTCATATACCTTTGACTATTTGCAAAAGGTTTTTGAAAAAAAATTCCAAAGAATTTGCAAAAACAAAACTAGTGGTGCAAGCGTGGTCCAAAATGTTAAAATAGAAGAAAGCAATCCATGCATATCTATTGAAATAATTATATTGGTTTCAATTCCAAGCAACCTATGCACTTACATTATGCAAACTAGTTCAATTCTGCACTTATATATTTGCTTTGGTTTGTGTTAGCATCAATCACAAAAAAGGGGGGGGGGGATTGAAAGGGAAATAGGGTCAAACATTTTCCTAATTGATTTTGGTGGTTGAATTGCCCAACACAAACAATTGGACTAACTAGTTTGCTCTAGATTATGTGTTCTACAGGTGCCATAGGTTCAACACAAACCAATAAAAAGAACAAGTTAGGGTTCAAAACAACGGGAGCAAAGAAAACCGAAGTGTGCCCTGGTCTGACGCACCGGACAGTGTCCGGTGCACCACCAGACAGTGTCCGGTGCACCAGGGTGGATCAACTCAAACTTGCCACCTTCGGGTTTCTGAAAATGCCACTCCGCTATAATTCACCGGACTGTCCGGTGTGCCATGTGGAGCAACGGCTACTGCGCCAACGGTCGTCTGCAAAAGCAACAGTGAAAAGTGCGTGTCTGTGTGCGCCGAGTCAGAGCAGCGCCAGAAGGTGCACCGTACAGTGAACAGTACCTGTCCGGTGCGGCACCGGACTGTCCGGTGCCCCATGAAGTCAGAGCTCCAACGGTCGAAACTGTCAGAACCCTAACGGTTGGGTGACATGGCTGGCGCACCGGACAGTGTCCGGTGGCGCACCGGACTGTCCGGTGTGCCCTTCGACAGCAGACTTCCCCAACGGCTGTTTTGGTGGTTGGGGCTATAAATACCCCCCAACCACCACACTTCAAGGCATCCAAGTTTTTCAGACATCTCACTCAATACAAGAGCTAGTGCATTCAATACAAGACACAATTAGATTGAATCAAAGCCTCTCCAAGTCCCAATTCCACTCAAAGCAATTAGTGACTAGAAGAGAGAGTTTTGCTCGTGTTCTTTGAGCTCTTGCACTTGGATCGCTTTTCTTCTTCCTCTTTCTTGTTCTCAAGACACTTGTAATCAAAGCAAGAGACACCAAGTTGTGGTGGTCCTTGTAGGGGTCTAAGTGACCCGTTTGATTAAGGAGAAAAGCTCACTCGGTCTAGGTGACCATTTGAGAGAGGGAAAGGGTTGAAAGAGACCCGGTCTTTGTGACCACCTCAACGGGGAGTAGGTTTGCAAGAACCGAACCTCGGTAAAACAAATAACTGTGTCATCCGCTTCATTTGCCTTTGATTTGTTTTTTGCCCTCTCTTTCGGACTCGATTTTATTTCTAACGCTAACCCCGGCTTATAGTGTGTGCTTAAGTTTATAATTTTCAGATTCTGCCTATTCACCCCCCCCCCCTCTAGGCGACTTTCAGTCGTACTCTAAGACCCAGACCACTATCACCAGCAGGAGGATTGGACACAAAATTGAAAAAGGACTTAGGAGGTGGCAGATTCCAAGCAGAGTAGGCAACAGGAGCACCAGCATTTGACACTTTGCCTCTCATGATCATGTCTAGTCGGCTCACCAGATCCTCAGCAGGAATTCTCCTATTGGTAACCTGAGTCAAGTCAGTAACACCACTGTACAAATAAGCTGGGTGTGCTCTATCCTTCAAGGGCTAGATATTCTTAAAGACAAAATCAGCAACCACAACTTTGGTGGTTAAACCTCTCTCCTTCAGCAGACAGATTTCAGCAAGCAGAACCCTAGCTTCTGTTACCTCCAAGGCAGTAGGAGACTCAACCCAACTCGGAGTGTGCACATCCGGCTGTCTCCCCGACTGAGGGGGGAGTGACTTGCCGTGGTTTTCCATAATAAACCACTCAAGGCGCCACCCTTTGATGCTGTCCTTGAGGGGAATGTCGAGGTATTCTATTTTCCTTCCGCGGCGCATCTCCAGACTTGCACCACCCACGAGTTGGTGCTGCCCCCTAGCCATCCTAGGTCGATAGTGATACAAATACTTCCACAAACCAAAGTGAGGAAGAATTCCTAGGTAGGCCTTACACAGATGTACAAAGATAGAAACTTGCAAGATGGAATTGGGATTCGGATGGGTCAGGTTTAGATTGTAAAAGTCAAGGAGACCACGAAAGAAGGGAGAAATGGGAAGAGCAAGGCAACGGATGAGAAAAGGAACGTAAATAACAGACTCGTGGGTATCTTCTGTTGGAACAGTGACCCCACGGCAAATCCGCCAAGAATAAAGCTCCTTCGGAGGAAGAACTCCAACATCGACAAGGCAGAGGAGATCTGATTCCGAAACAACAGACATATGGTTACCTACGAACGACAACTGGCTGTTGGGGTCGATGGGAGGAATGACTGTCGCAACAGAATTCTAGTTCTTCAGCTTGGGCGCCATCGCAATCTCGCCGGTGGATTGAACAAAAGCGAAATCAGAGGGAAGCAGAGGAGTGGCTTGAGGCGGAAATATGAAGTTAGGGCTCAGAACTCAGAGGCGTGCGGCGACGTGATATAAATGGGGTTTTCCCGGGTTGGGCACCGTTTCTAAAAAGTGCCTAGTCATCACTCGAAAAATAAGATTTCCGATATAACTCGGCTGTTACCTCTAAAACACCGACGTGGCCTAGCGTAACTCGGCTGTTGCCTCTAAAACGCCGACAACATCAAGCACCACTCGACTGTTACCTCTAAAACACCGACGTGGCCTAGCGTAACTCGGTTGTTGCCTCTAAAACGCCGACAACATCAAGCACCACTCGGTTGTTACCTCTAAAATGACAACATGGCCTAGCGTAACTCGATTGTTGCCTCTAAAACGCTGACAGCATCAAGCACCACTCGGCTATTACCTCTAAAACGCCGACATGGCCTAGCGTAACTCGGTTGTTGCCTCTAAAACACCGATAGCATCAAGTACCACTCGACTGTTACTTCTAAAGCGCCGCCAGTGTCTGTCCTAACTCAGCAGTTACCTCTAAAACGTCGATGTGGCCCAGCGTAACTCCGCTATTACCTCTGAAATGCTAACGTCATCAAGCATCACTCGGCAATTACTTCTAAAAAGACGCCGGCAGTGTTTATCATAACTCGGCTGTTTTCTCTAATTAAATGCCGGCAGAACCAAATACGACTCAACAATTACTATTCGTTACTCGGGCGTTATCTCTAAGAACACCAGCAGCGCTAGGGATGAAGACAAATTATCGATTGACTATAAAAGAAGAACGATGGAAAAGCGAAAGGACGCCCAGAACAAGCTGAAATTTTCTTCAATATATGGAAGAGGGAAGTTTTTCTATAAACTTAAAGACTAACTCATTATGAGTCGACCTTTCTTCCCTTTCTTACTACATTACTTCATCCTACACTACACTACATTACATTGTCTTATACTACATCACTACACTACTTACACTACACTATACTATTAACTACTACTACATTATTCACTACTACTAATACTACTCCTATTACTACTTATCTATACTAATATTTAAACCAGTGACGCTTTGCCACTGACCTTGCCGCTGCCGCCCTTGTCACCGCTTCGTCGCCCTCGTCGTCGCTGTCACCGCCGCTCTCCTCCTCGGATGAGTCGGAGGAGTTCTCCTCGTCCGAGGAGACCTCCGACTCATCTGAGCCCTCGAGCCCAGAGCGCTCGACGGCTCGGATGTACGTCCACACCTCGGTGGCGATCCCCTGGGAATCGTTCGAGTCATCGGACGACACCAGGGGAGAGGCGTAGACCGGCGACCCCTCAGACTCAGAGGAGAACTCCTCCTCCGAGTACTCGGAGTCGCTGAAGTCCTCCGAGGGAGGACTTGGCTTGCGCTTCCGTTTGTCGCCGGAGTGGTGCGACGAACTTCCACCTTTCTTGTTCTTACCCATGGCCGGTTGGAAGAGAAGAGAGAAGTGGAGAAATAAGCAACAAATGGCTAGGAGACGTGTGAAGACACCAGCGAGGCAAGCAGTCTATTTATAGAGGCTGGAGGTAACCGCTCATCTCCTACCACGGTCACCGAACAGTCGCAAGTATTCAATAAGCAATTCAAATCGTCTGAAAACAAGTCAGACGGCAGACGCCGTTTCACGTAACATGATACCATTTGGACTGAGGTCAACTGTATGGACGATATGATTACACCCTGCGGTCACGTCAAGTTACTACTCAAGGGCAGTTTGCTAAATGCTCAGTGTACCAATCTGTCCCTTGGTTACACCCATTGGGGAGGGGACGTCCAGGAATTTTCAATAGATTTTCCCAAGCAGTCACATCCATACAGTATACACAATGAATGTATCAAGACAGAAGAAAGATATCGATGGAGATCGGAGAAAAGCCAAATATAGCTACTAAAAGTACAAGTCTAATCAACAGAAGCATTGAAGCACCAAGCAAAATGAAGACCAGCCAAGAGCCATCTACCAAACACCCAATCTGTCGCCGATCAAATAAATTTCGAACCCAACGGGACATGGGCAGATCACGCTGATATTCTCTAAAGACGGAAAATGAAGGCAGCATGCTGATCTCTAAAGCATAAGCTGATGATATAATGCTGAGTTCTAAAGCATGAGACGAAGATAAGATAATAACTTTTGAAAGCATGAGATGAAGACCTTTGAGTGGATTATTTTCAGTAATCCACTCAAAGCTCGGGGGCTACACCCCGGTGCACCCAATGAATCTTCAACCCCTAAAGACAGAACGCTTATCTCTAAAGCATGGACCGACGACGAAATGCTGATTTCTAAGGCACAAGACGAAGATCAACCAACGATTTCTGAAAAGCACAAGATGAAGACCTTTGAGTGGATTATTTTCAGTAATCCACTCAAAGGTCGGAGGCTATACCCATTGGGTGCACCTCCGGTGCACCCAATAGATCCTCAACCCCTACGGACAGAATGCTTATCTCTAAAGCATAAGCCGGTAATCAAGCACTGGTTTCTGAAGTATAAAGCGAAGACTATTAGAATATCTGAAGAAGGGTAACAGAAGTGTCGGGGACCATAATTAGGGGTACCCTCAAGACGCCTAATTCTCAGCTGGTAACCCCCATCAGCATAAAGCTGCAGAGGCCTGATGGGTTTGATTAAGTCAGGGATCAGTCCATACGAGCGACTCGATCGCGCCTCGCCCGAGCCTAGCCTCGGGCAAGGGCAGCCGACCCTGAGGTGTTTCCGTCTCGCCCGAGGCCCCCTTTTTTACGGCAGACGCATCTCCGGCTCGCCCGAGGCCTTGCCTTCGTTAAGAAGCAACCCTGACTAAATCACCGCGCCGACCGACCGAGTCGCAGGGGCATTTAACGCAAGGAGCGAGACTGACAGGCAGCCAGGCCTTGCCAAAGGCGCCACAGGAAGCTCCGCCCGACCCAGGGCTCGGACTCGGGCTAAGACCCCGGAAGACGGCGAACTCCGCTCCGCCCGACCCAGGGCTCGGACTCGGGCTAAGGCCCCGGAAGACGGCGAACTCCGCTCTGCCTGACCCAGGGCTCGGACTCGGGCTAAGGCCCCGGAAGACGGCGAACTCCGCTCCGCCCGACCCAGGGCTCGGACTCGGGCTAAGGCCCCGGAAGACGGCGAACTCCGCTCCGCCCGACCCAGGGCTCGGACTCGGGCTAAGGCCCCGGAAGACGACGAACCCCGCTTCGCCCGACCCAGGGCTCGGACTCCGCCCTGGTCTCTGCCGAACGACCTCCGCCTCGCCCGACCCAGGAGCTCGGGCTCGGCCTCGGCCATGGAAGACAGACTCGACCTCGGCCTCGGAGGAGCCTCCACGTCGCCCCACCTAGGGCACAAGTCCGCCACGTCAACAGGAGGCGCCATCATCACCCTACCCCGAGCCGACTTGGGCCGCAGAGAACAAGACCGACGTCCCATCTGGCTAGCTCCGCCAGATAGGCAATGATGGCGCCTCGCTAGACCCATGACGACGGCGGCTCTCAACTCCCTTACGGAAGCGGGGGGACGTCAGCAAGAGCCCAACTATTCCGACAGCTGTCCCTCCACCAGGCTCCGTTACTCCTCCGACAGCCACGACACCACACCAGCTGGGTGCCAAGTTCTCTCCGGCTGCCACATTGGCATGTACCCAGGGCGCTAGCTCTCCCCCGCTAGACACGTAGCACTCTGCTGCATCCCCATTGTACACCTGGATCCTCTCCTTGCGCCTATAAAAGGAAGGACCAGGGCCTTCTTAGAGAAGGTTGGCCCCGCGGGAACGAGGGCAGGGGCAGGCGCTCTCTTGGGGCCGCTCGCTCCCTCACCCGCGTGGACGCTTGTAACCCCCTACTGCAAGCGCACCCGACCTGGGCGCGGGACGAACACGAAGGCCGCGGGATCTCCGCCTCCCTCACGACCCGGCTCCGGCCACCTCGCTCTCCCCCCTTCGCGCTTGCCCACGCGCTCGACCCATCTGGGCTGGGGCACGCGGCACACTCACTCGTCGGCTTAGGGACCCCCCCGGTCTCGAAACGCCGACAGTTGGCACGCCAGGTAGGGGCCTGCTGCGTGTTGACGAGCAGTTTCCCGTCGAGCTCCAGATGGGCAGTCTCCAACGACCTCTCCAACCCGGGACGGTGCTCCATTTCGGGAGCCTCGAGTTCATGTCTTTCGGCAGCAGCTACGACATGATACTCCTTCCACCGCCGCGCGGCAGCGACAACGGCGGCCGACAGCCCGCCCACCGGCGGCGGAATCAACGACGTCTTTCCCGCGTGGGGGAAGAACAACATTTGAGCTCGCCCCATCCTCTCCCTCGCCATCGGAGGAGGAGGCGGGGCAACCACGGCCGAGCGGGAGGCTGCGCTCCGACGGCTGTCGAGCAAATCGACATCCCCAGTGCCCCAACGGAGGACACGCCGGGCGTCACCCTCGCGTTTGAGGCAAAGGCGAGCGCTGTCCCCCCGCAACACGCCAACCCCGAGCAGGTGGACGACGCCAGCACGCTCACGGAGGGCCTGCGGGACGTCGCCCTCGTACCCAGGACGACGGCGCGATCAGCCCCCGATGTGACCTCGTCGCCCCTCGTCGACCAAAAGGTACCGACTGATCCCCGTCTTTCGTCATTTCGACTCGACCTCAACCCGCCTGGCGACCTCGCTCGGGCGGGCGCTCACGCTGAGGCGAGTGCGACCCCTTTCGGACGCCTTGGGACCGATTGACGGGCGTCTCGACCTACGGGCCCTCTGGGTCCGAGGAAGATGACGACCCCAGCGTCTGCTGGGATTTCTCTGGATCTGGCAACCCCAGTGCCATGCGGGACTTCATGACCGCATGCAACTACTGCCTCTCCGACTGTTCCGACGGCAGCCGCAGCCTTGACGACAAGGACTGCGGCCCGAGCCGCGAATGTTTCCACATCGAGCTAGGGGATCCCTCCGGAGGCAGCCGTCTCGGCGTGCCGGAGGATGGTGATCTCCCTAGGCCAGTGCCTCGCGCCGACATCCCGCGGGAGCTAGCTGTGGTCCCCGTTCCGGCGGGGGGTCACGACCCACAGCTCGAGCAAGTCCGCGGGACGCAGGCCGGGCTCGACGAGGGGGCAGGAGCGCTCGAGTCGATCCGCCGGGACGTCGGGCAGGTATGGGCGGGCCAGCCCCTGGCCGGAGAAATACGTCACCTGCCCCAGGGTCTCCAGCACCGCATCGCCAACGATGCCAGGGACAGGCCGCCACCCGCATCCGGCGGAACCGGTCAGGACCTGGCAGCCGCAGCGATGCTCCTCCGCGCGATGCCGGAGTCATCAACCACCGAGGGTCGGCGAATCCAGGGAGAGCTCAAGCATCTCCTGGAAGGCGCTGCGGCCCGTCGGGCCGAGAGCTCTGCCTCCCGAGGGCAGGGGTACCCCTCGGAACCTCGTGTCGCGACTTCCCGACTCATGCGGGAAGCCTCGGTCTACACTGGGCGCACGCGCAACACCGCGCCTGCGGCCCCGGGCCACCTCGGCGATGAGCACCCTCATCGCGACCGTCGGGCCCGCCTCGATGAAAGGGTGCGCCGAGGCTATCACCCCAGGCGTGGGGGACGCTACGACAGCGGGGAGGATCGGAGTCCCTCGCCCGAACCACCCGGTCCGCAGGTCTTCAGCCGGGCCATTCGGCGGGCGCCGTTTCCGACCCGATTCCGACCCCCGACTACTATCACAAAGTACTCAGGGGAAACAAGACCAGAATTGTGGCTCGCGGACTACCGCCTGGCCTGTCAACTGGGTGGAACGGACGACGACAACCTCATCATCCGCAACCTCCCCCTGTTCCTCTCCGACACTGCTCGCGCTTGGTTGGAGCACCTGCCCCCGGGGCAGATTTCCAACTGGGAGGATTTGGTCCAAGCTTTCGCCGGCAACTTCCAGGGCACGTACGTGCGCCCCGGGAATTCCTGGGACCTCCGAAGCTGCCGGCAACAGCCGAGAGAGTCTCTTCGGGACTACATCCGGCGGTACTCGAAGCAGCGCACCGAACTGCCCAACATCACCGACTCCGATGTCATCGGCGCGTTCCTTGCCGGCACCACCTGCCGTGACCTGGTGAGCAAGTTGGGTCGCAAGACCCCCACCAGGGCGAGCGAGCTGATGGACATCGCCACCAAGTTCGCCTCCGGTCAGGAGGCGGTCGAGGCCATCTTCCGAAAGGACAAGCAGCCCCAGGGCCGCCCGTCGGAGGATGCTCCCGAGGCGTCTACTCCGCGCGGCGCCAAGAAGAAAGGCAGGAGGAAGTCGCAAGCGAAACGCGACGCTGCCGACGCAGACCTTGTCGCCGCCGCCGAGTACAAGAACCCTCGGAAGCCCCCCGGAGGTGCCAACCTCTTCGACAAGATGCTCAAAGAGACGTGCCCTTACCATCAGGGGCCCGTCAAGCACACCCTCGAGGAGTGCGTCATGCTTCGGCGCCACTTCCACAGGGCCGGGCCACCCGCAGAGGGTGGCAGGGCCCGCGACGACGACAAAAAGGAAGATCACCAAGCAGGAGAGTTCCCCGAGGTCCGCGACTGCTTCATGATCTGCGGAGGGCATGCGGCGAATGCCTCGGCTCGGCATCGCAAGCGAGAGCGTCGGGAGGTCTGCTCGGTGAAGGTGGCGGCGCCGGTCTACCTAGACTGGTCCGACAAGCCCATCACCTTCGACCAAGATGACCACCCCGACCACGTGCCGAGCCCGGGGAAGTACCCGCTCGTTGTCGATCCCATCATCGGCGACGTCAGGCTCACCAAGGTCCTGATGGATGGGGGCAGCTGCCTCAATATCGTCTACGCCGAGACCCTCAGGCTCCTGCGCGTCGATCTGTCCTTCGTCCGGGCAGGCGCTGCGCCCTTCCACGGGATCATTCCCGGGAAGCGCGTCCAGCCCCTCGGACAGCTCGACCTTCCTGTCTGCTTCGGAACACCCTCCAACTTCCGAAGGGAGACTTTGACGTTCGTGGTGGTCGGGTTCCGAGGAACCTACCACGCAGTATTGGGAAGGCCATGCTACGCGAAGTTCATGGCCATCCCCAACTACACCTACCTGAAGCTCAAGATGCCGGGCCCCAACGGGGTCATCACCGTCGGCCCCACGTACAAACATGCGTTCGAATGCGATGTGGAGTGCGTGGAGTACGCCGAGGCCCTCGCCGAGTCCGAGGCCCTCATCGCCGACCTGGAAAACCTCTCCCGAGAGGTGCCGGACGTGAAGCGACACGCCGGCAGCTTCCAGCCAGTGGAGACGGTTAAGGCCGTCCCTCTCGACCCCAGTGGCGACACCTCCAAGCAGATCCGGATCAGTTCCGAGCTCGACCCCAAATAGGAAGCGGTGCTCGTTGACTTTCTCCGCGCAAAAGCCGACATTCTTGCGTGAGGTCCCTCGGACATGCCCGGCATACCGAGGGATGTCACCGAGCACTCGCCGGATATTCGGGCAGGAGCCCGACTCGTCAAATGGCCTCTGCACGGATGACGCCCGGGGGCTACGCTCTTCCCCCGCTCACACACGAGTATCAGTCATCGAGGAAGGGTCGGCCTCGCCTTGGCGGAGCCCGACCCTCCCTCGGGGGGCTAAAAAGGGGGAACCCCTCCGCGTCGAGATCGGATGCACTTTTTCGTGTCAAAAAATTTTTTCGATCAAGAAGGGGTTTTTGCATTCTCCCGGATGTCTCAGAAGCAGGGTCCCGAGGAGCGAACATGGGTACAGATAAGTGGCGGGACCGACTGAGCCGAGGAACACCTACGCCTCCGGGCTAGGGACACATCACTCATCGCCTGCCACGAAAAAGGACCCAACTCGGGAAATCACCCTATTATTGACAAGTCAGGCCAGGTGCGAGAATTGAAAGAGAAGAGAGCACGACTTCACGCAAGAAAAGTAAAGTGTCCAGGCCTCGGCGGCCGCGGTAAAGCGCACGTCCAACAGAAACTGCCCCAACAAAAATCAGGCGCCGCCTTGGGAGGGTGCCGCACCCTCAGTTCCGCCCCCGCCGTCGGTAAGGTCCACCTCCGCTTCCAGCGGCGGCGCAGGAGGAAGGACCTCCGCCTCAAAGGTGGTCGCCAACGCCGCGCTCGGACCCGCGGTGACCGCGTCGAGCCGCTGAACTTCTGCCAGGGCGGCTTCATCTTCGTCAGGAAGACAATACCCCTCACTGACCCGCTCCAGGTCCACAACGTAATGGGAAGCGAGCACGGCGAAGGCCCGCCTGACGCCGTGGTGTAGCGCCCCGCGGACTTTACCGCGCGCGTAATCACCTAAGGCTTGAAGGCGGCTTTGAGGGGAGCTTCCTGAAGGGACGTCGCCGGGGCCAAGGAGCCGATAAACATCCGAGACGGCCTCGGACATGGCCGCGAGGTCGGCCTCCCTCTGCTCGGTAGCTCCAGCAAGCGCCTCGGCGAGCGCTTTGGCCGACTCGTCAAGGGCAGACTCGAGCTCTGCGAACAACCAGAAGAAAGACCTCAAGCACAAGCAGAAGAAACGGACAAGAACCAGAACCGAGGATGGTCGAGACATACCTCCGGCTCGGACGCACTGCTCCGAGGCCGCGACTTGGGCTGCGGCTAGATCGGCTGCGAGGGCCTCAGCCCGGCTTTCGGCTACGGCGGCCTGGCCCCGAGATTGGTCCCGCTCCTCGGCAACCTGGACGAACTCTGACCGCTGCCGTAGCGCCTCCGCGCGCGCCGCCGCCGCCTCGGCCCTCATGTCAGCGCAGAGCAACTGGAGGTCCGCTATCTTAGCGTCCTGCTGAGAAAGGCGCGTGGTAGCCCCGGCGAGCGAGGTCCTCAGGGATCGCAGCGAGCCCCAGACGTCGGCCTCGCGGCGGTATGAACGACGACTTGGCGGCGCTCCGGTCCGTCAGATCCTGAAAAGGAAAACAAGACGTCACGACGAACGCCTTGCTCACAGAAGGGAGAAGGTATGCCTGAAAACCGTTACCTGAAGGATTTTGGGGACGTCCCCGCAGAGAGCCTCCAGCGACGATCGGAGCGATCCCACCGTTGCTTCCGCACGCTTGCGGAGCTCGTCCCAGGACTGGTCCTCCTGCTCGTCGTCAAGAACGAAGATAGGGTCCGAGGCCTCGCGGGTCCGGAATCGGAGCAACTGGCGCCGGGCCTCGAGGCTCCGCCACACAGCCATGAGGCTGCCGCCCGCCTGGATGAACTGCGCGTCCACGCCCACCTCTTCCGAGGCCCTGGGCACCGACGCTGCGGCCATCTCGACGCTGGCAGCAACCAGATGCTCTCCGACTGGGATGGTGGCAACTGCGGTGGCGGCAGGCGCCGGCATGGCCGGCACGGCGGACGGGCTCGGGACCGCGTCGGCGCCGGCCGCCTCCCCGATCACGATGGCCGCCTCGGCAGAAGAGCCCGCCTCGGGGACCTGCTCCCCCGAGACATGCGACGCCCGAACCCCCTGCGGCGAAACGCCCTGCGAAAGGGTCGGCTGAGCGGCAGGGCCCGGGGTGGCACCAGCCGCCCGGACCGACGCCGTCTTAAGGGCTTTCCGGGGCGCCAGGTCGGTATGGCCATGGCTCCGCTTGCTGGAAAAAAGAAGAAAGGGAAATTCACGGCCGGGACGTATGAATGAAGCGCCGGGACAAAGACATTCCAAGATACTTACCCGCTCCGGGCCATGATCCACTGTGCCTGGGGAGAGGTCTCTTGGCTCCCGCTCCCTAGAACCGCCGCCGAGGTCTGCTTCGCCGACAGCCTCGGCACCACCCTCGCTTCGGGCGCCCCTGACGCCCGGGAGGCGGACTGCCCAGGCGCCGCTATGGCGACCTGAGGACCGCTCCCCCGCGCCGCCGGCGCGGGTGGCGGCTCCCGAGGGACGGGTACCTCGGCCCGGCTCCCTGGAGTCGCGTCAGCTCCTCGAGCCGAGGGGTCAAGCACCCTCTCGGGTTGCCCCCGCCCCTCGGGTCGGGGATCCGGCGTCCCAGCTCCGGGAACCGACGGCATCGGCCCGCTCGGGGGCCGACTCGACGGCTCCTGGCCATACCCCGAGCTGGGGCTGAGGCCGAGACGGGCGGCCATGTCGTCCTCCTCCTCCTCACCATCGTCGTCATCGTCATCAGATGTCTCCGGCGACGGCTCCCTTGGAAGTCCTTCCCTCTCCTGCTGGCGACGGCGTTTCTCCAAGGCGTCCCGAGCCCGCCTCCGCTTGCGGGCCCGGGCCTTCTCCGCATCCTTCTTCTTCTTCTCCTCCTCCGCGGCGACCCGCCGCGCCGCCCAACCCACCGCGTCCTCCGGGACCCGCGGCAGGGAGGGTTTGTGCCGCCCCACCTCCTAAAGAGGGGGGGAAAGAAACCCAATCGTGAGAGCCAGGAGCAACCCGATGTATGAAGAAGGAAGGAGCAAACACTCACCAGAGTGACGCACCCCTGGTCGGGGCGCATCCGAGGCTGGGAGAAGGCGTGGGGGTCCGGCTTCCCCATCGCGGCCGACACCCGCCATTGGAGGGCGTCGAGGGAAAGAGAATCAGGGGACATCCGTGACCCCTCCCAGTCGGCCTCCAGGGTCATCTCCCAAAGCGGCAGCCGCCGCTCCGCCAAGGGGAGCACTCTCCGACGGTGGATGGCGGCAACCACTCCCGCGGCGGTGAGTCCTCCCTCCCGCAACGCCTTCAGGGCCTGGAGATAAGGTTCGAGGTTCTTCTGCCTCTCGTGTGGAGTCCCGTGGCGCCAGGCGTCGGTGGCGGCCGTGACGACCCGCTGAGAGAATGGCGGGAGCAACTCTTCGTCATTCCGGAGGTAGAACCACCGGCGCTGCCACCCCTTGTTCGAGGATGCGAGGACGGCAGGGATATACTGCGATGACCGCGACTGCCTCAACAAAAGGGTGCAGCCGCCGGCCCGCACCGCTGCGCGGACCTTCCTCTCCCCCGTCGGCAAGGCAAAAAGCTCGGCGGAGAAGAGATGGGTCCACAAATCCCAATGGGGGGCGATCCCCAAATACCCTTCGCACACCGCTACGAAGATAGCGGCCTGCGAGATGGAGTTGGGGGTGAGGTTGTGCAACTCCACCCCATAGTGGAACAGGATAGCCCGCATAAAGCGGCTCGCCGGCACACCAAATCCCCGCTCATGGAAAGAGACGAAGCTCACGACGTACCCCGGCGGCGGGGACGGAGTGACTCCGCCCGTGGGAGGAATCCATTCCGGCCTCTGCTCATCGGTGAGAGGGCGGAGCAAACCCTCACCGACGAGATCCTCCAGATCACTCGCCGTCACCGTGGAGAAGGGCCATGGGTCGCGCGGCGAGACGATGGTCACCCGGTCAGCCATCGCCGAGCGGAAAGGGTGGCGGCGCGAGGGACAGGGAGGGCGGTTTTCTTTTCCCTGGCTAGATCTCTCAGGCTGCAAGAAACCTAAGAGGGAGGCGAAAAGCGGAGTCAAGAACCGTCACCGGACCCTCTCCGGGGTATATAGAGACCAAGATGAAGACGGTTCCAACGTTCCGCCCGGACCGGACGCGGGGTTCAAAAAACGCGAAGTAAAACGGCCGCTCCTCGAACGGCTCGCGCACGAAGCGGTGGCCCCGCCAACTACTCACCCCGGCGCATTAACTCCGCGGCTGGACAGGCGGCGCTTCTGGCAGGAGCAGTTGGCGACGCTTCGCCTTCGCCAAAATAACCGCGCCAAAAAAGGTACGCCGCGTCGTTCGAATTTGTATCCTTTTTTTCCCTTTTTCCTCTTTCTCTATCTCTTGCAACAGGGACCGGGAAAGGGAACACCCCCAAAGGGATCCTTCCCCGTGAAGGAACTAGGCTCCGAGCCTCCATACTGATCAGGGGTTCGAAGGCTGGCCCCCCGAAGGGTTCAACAACCGCCTCAGATCGCGTGGGCCCGACACCCACTACTGGTCAGAGGTTCGAAGGTCGGCCTCCCGAAAGGTTCCACGGCCGCCTCAGGCTACTCGGGCTCCGCGCCCATTACTGATCAGGGGTTCGAAGGCTGGCCCCCCGAAGGGTTCACAGTCGCCTCAGACACCGAGCGAGGGATGACCAGGGGTACGTTCGATACATAACCAAGGCTCGGGCTGCGCTCCCGAGGTACCCTAGGACATTTCCGAGACCAGCGGGAACGATCCTGTAACGGAATCCCATCGGAGGGAGGCAACGAGCCCTCGGACCCCGTCACCAGGGGACCGGGTCCGGCAGATCACCCGCAGGTACTTTTGGGCGTGCCTCCGGGCCCCTAGCCGACCCCCAACGAACGGGGCACGGACGTCCACTCGGATTACCCGCTTGTAGCTCACCGGAGACACCATGTTCGGTGCCCATCGAGGGTAACATGGCGCTCTCCCCCCTCCTCCTTGCGGAAAGGCGACGTAGGGGCGTATGTAGAAAAGCCGAGTCTGTCCCTGATCGCCCTCTCGCCCTGTGCGGAGGCTCGGGGGCTGCTCTCGCAAACCCGGCTCCGGCCAAACCGTTGACAGCGTCAACATACCAGCCCGAGAATTTGGGCCCCGACAGTGCACCCGGGCTACGACCTGTTCGCATGAGGGAACCACCAGACCAGCCGAAGCATTACGCAAGGCATTAAGACCTCGAAGGAGTGAAACCACTCCTCCGAGGCCTCGGGGGCTACACCCGGCGGGTGCGCTCGCGCGCACCCACCGGAACAAAATGCAACCGAGAAAGGCTGGTCCCCTTGCAAAAAAGTGCGACGAAAGCCTCCAAGCGAGTGCTAACACTCCCTTCGAGGCTCGGGGGCTACTGTCGGGGACCATAATTAGGGGTACCCTCAAGACGCCTAATTCTCAGCTGGTAACCCCCATCAGCATAAAGCTGCAGAGGCCTGATGGGTTTGATTAAGTCAGGGATCAGTCCATACGAGCGACTCGATCGCGCCTCGCCCGAGCCTAGCCTCGGGCAAGGGCAGCCGACCCTGAGGTGTTTCCGTCTCGCCCGAGGCCCCCTTTTTTACGGCAGACGCATCTCCGGCTCGCCCGAGGCCTTGCCTTCGTTAAGAAGCAACCCTGACTAAATCACCGCGCCGACCGACCGAGTCGCAGGGGCATTTAACGCAAGGAGCGAGACTGACAGGCAGCCAGGCCTTGCCAAAGGCGCCACAGGAAGCTCCGCCCGACCCAGGGCTCGGACTCGGGCTAAGACCCCGGAAGACGGCGAACTTCGCTCCGCCCGACCCAGGGCTCGGACTCGAGCTAAGGCCCCGGAAGACGGCGAACTCCGCTCCGCCCGACCTAGGGCTCGGACTCGGGCTAAGGCCCCGGAAGACGGCGAACTCCGCTCCGCCCGACCCAGGGCTCGGACTCGGGCTAAGGCCCCGGAAGACGGTGAACTCCGCTCCGCCCGACCCAGGGCTCGGACTCGGGCTAAGGCCCCGGAAGACGGCGAACTCCGCTCCGCCCGACCTAGGGCTCGGACTCGGGCTAAGGCCCCGGAAGACGATGAACCCCGCTTTGCCCGACCCAGGGCTCGGACTCCGCCCTGGTCTCTGCCGAACGACCTCTGCCTCGCCCGACCCAGGAGCTCGGGCTCGGCCTCGGCCATGGAAGACAGACTCGACCTCGGCCTCGGAGGAGCCTCCACATCGCCCGACCTAGGGCACAAGTCCGCCACGTCAACAGGAGGCGCCATCATCACCCTACCCCGAGCCGACTTGGGCCGCAGAGAACAAGACCGACGTCCCATCTGGCTAGCTCCGCCAGATAGGCAATGATGGCGCCCCGCTAGACCCATGACGACGGCGGCTCTCAGCTCCCTTACGGAAGCGGGGGGACGTCAGCAAGAGCCCAACTATTCCGACAGTTGTCCCTCCACCAGGCTCCGTTACTCCTCCGACAGCCACGACACCACACCAGCTGGGTGTCAAGTTCTCTCCGGCTGCCACATTGGCATGTACCCAGGGCGCTAGCTCTCTCCCGCTAGACACGTAGCACTCTGCTGCATCCCCATTGTACACCTGGATCCTCTCCTTGCGCCTATAAAAGGAAGGACCAGGGCCTTCTTAGAGAAGGTTGGCCCCGCGGGAACGAGGGCAGGGGCAGGCGCTCTCTTGGGGCCGCTCGCTCCCCTCACCCGCGTGGACGCTTGTAACCCCCTACTGCAAGCGCACCCGACCTGGGCGCGGGACGAACACGAAGGCCGCGGGATCTCCGCCTCCCTCACGACCCGGCTCCGGCCACCTCGCTCTCCCCCCTTCGCGCTTGCCCACGCGCTCGACCCATCTGGGCTGGGGCACGCGGCACACTCACTCGTCGGCTTAGGGACCCCCCGGTCTCGAAACGCCGACAAGAAGCTTGTTTTTACTGGGATGATCAGAGTTCAGAAACAACAATTTGGAAGGTGTGCTTTCAGAGCATCCACTACCTAAAATCAAAACTGCAAGCTGGACCTATAATCTTTGGGCCGATTATTTCAAAATCAACTCAAAGATTGGGGGCTTGTGGGAGACAGATATCCCCGGGTCCACTAGAAGGCTAGAGGGCCTCGCGAAAGGCTTTGGGCCCATTACTTCGCAAGTCCATCCCTTCGTGGGCCAGGGGAAGAACCACTGGTAGAATGGATCAACGCAAGATTGGATAGACTTAAGCCCAGGCGGATCACTGGGTTTAAGCATTATCCCCAGTATTGATTCGATTCTCCCGCGCGGCGCCCTCAAACGTCGGAGCTAAACGAGGATAAGTCGGCAAGATAGTAGGAAGATAAGTTCGATCGGTTCACTATTACTTAGAAGCACGTGGTTATCATACCCGCATGTAACGCCCCACGGTCGAGTATATAAGGCATAGGGGGCACCCCATCAAAGAACAAGTCACTCATTGACTATCTATCTCATTCTCTAGTATCCATCGTGCTAGAGAACCCCTCTGTAACCCACCACATATAAGATCCACACCAGGAAGTAGGGTGTTACGCCTCTCTAAACGGCCCGAACCTGTATAAAATTGTCCATCGTCTCTCGTGCACCTGGCATGAACCATCGAGCTACAGTCGGTAACATCGTCCTACCCAAAAGCACATCGAGGGGTAACCCCGGGTGCGCGGTCGGGTCCCAAACACCGACATACCCATGAGGACAATTTTTGTCCCATACCCGTAAGGGGAATTCCCCACGGGTTAGCGGGTGTTGGGTCTCTATTGACATCTCTAGTTTGTCGTGTATTTTTTCATATATCATTTGTATTCATATTCATAGTTAAGATTGGCACAATTAATTATAGATATTTGAAAATACAACTAGTCATATTTTTTGGGAAAACGATTTAGAAACTATTTTACGAAATATATATGTTAAAAGTTTTAGCTCTTATACAAAAAAATACCTTTTTTAAAAGCCAAAGCCTGCCGCGCTCCTCCAAGGTTCCAACAACTTTCCTCCTCTTCGTTCGACTTCGACCATTTCGCCGCGCCCGGCCGCCCGCGCAGGAAAAAAAACCAAAGGCTAGCCCATGCGCGCACTCCGCCACCGCCATGTGGGCCCCACGTACACACCCGTCCCCCGCGTGCCAGACTGCCAGTGACAAAACACCAGCAGCTCTTCCGGCCTAATCGAAGTTTCATAAAGAAAAAACACCTTAACAACCGCCGCGAGAGTCGCCGCCTCACCTCAGCTCCTCGGACTTGGCCGCGCCGCGCGAAACCTGCGCGGGTCGCAATCGCAATCGCAACGCACCGCGCGGCGCTGCCGCATCGAGAGTTTTTTTGCTGTTCTGCTTTTAGGGTTAGCGGCCCGCCCCGGTGATCGCGGGAGAAGGGAGCATCTGTCGCCGGAGTTAGGTGAGTGCCTGGTCTGCCCTGGTGCCCTGGCACCCTGCATCGGCTGTCGTTGTATTTGTCTTCCCACGACCGACTCAGAGCTCCCTGATCTCAAGATCTCGAGAGCTGCGCGCGGACTTTGGGTTGGAGCCGTGCGTATCGATCCAACTCCATCCGCCGGGCAAATTTGAGTCAGGAGGAAGGATATTCATCGGCGCTTCTGAATTGGGAGGACGCAGCGCATACGAGATTCGATGAGAATTTGTTGGGACACAGTTTCGCCGTGAATTGGTTAGGAGCCGATTTGGCAACAGGGAAGCTCTCGAATGGGAGATCCAGCGGCGGCAGTGGCGGCGGAGGGGAGATGGTGAGCGGAAGCTTTAGCCGGAGCACATCCGCGCGGCTCACGTCGAGGGGTGGAGTCGGGAGCCCGCGTGTCTCGACGCCTGGAGCCGTGCACCGGAACTGGTGGCCGCCGGCGCCGTCGGGGCCGTCGTTCGATCGCGTCGTCTTGGCCTTTTTCCTGGCCTCCGTCGCGCTCGTGCTCTCCTGCGCTCTCTACCTCTACGTATTCCGGTACTTGGGCCGGAGCCGTGTGGTCGCGGAGTTCGCCGGCGAGAATCTCCAGTCCTGCGACGTGTTCGACGGCGTCTGGGTGCCGGATCAGAGGCACCCCTTGTACAACAGTTCGCAGTGCCCATTTGCAGAGAGGGGGTTCAATTGCCTGGCCAATGGGCGGAAGGACACCGAGTACCTCAAGTGGCGGTGGAAGCCTCGGGGATGCGATTTGCCGCGGTTCAGTGCCCGGGCTCTGTTGCAGTGGCTGAGAGGGAAGAGGGTCGTGTTTGTGGGGGACTCCATGAGTCGAACGCAGTGGGAGTCCTTCATTTGCATGCTCATGACAGGGGTGGATGATCCAGAGACGGTTTATGAGGTTAATGGCAACCAGATCTCAAAGACAATCCAGTTTTTAGGAGTGAGATTTGAGTCCTTCAACCTCAGTGTGGAGTTCTTCCGGTCCGTTTTCCTTGTGCAGCAGATCCCTGCGCTTCGCCATGGGCGCAGAAGGGTCCGTGCCATCCTGAAGCTTGATAAGTTGGATGGTTTAAGTCAGGAATGGGTGAACTCAGATGTTCTTATTTTCAACTCAGGGCATTGGTGGACTGCCAGCAAATTATTTGACATGTGAGTTCTCTTACTTTAATTCATAGAGTAGTTTGTTCTTTTCAAATTCCTATGTTATAACTAGCTGACTTCCATTCATCGGATTTGTTACCAACATCTATTCCTTCACTTATCACATTCCATGAAAATTGATGCTTTGTTCAAGGCAACTCAAATACCTAGCACATGGTTCCCAGTCCCGCCATGCAGTATTTAAACTTCTAAGCAACTCTGTAGGATTTTTTTTCTTGAACGCGCAGGAGAGTTGCGCATCATTATATTAAGAGAAGAAAAGGGTCCAAAGTGGACCAAAGTACAAAGCCCAAAAGGCAGAACAAACAGACCCACCAACCTCCTGCTGTGCACAGTGCCCCAACCTCCAACAAAAGGTGGCAAACAGCAAACGTGCCAACAGGCCCCCCACACACACCTACACTACTCACCCAGAAACTCCCTGGACCTAATAATGGCAGCACCTAGGCCTAAGCCCTCAAGATGCTTGGCACCGGCTAGACCCCAACATTCTAACTCTTCCAAGAAAACTTTTTGAATTCTGCTTATGGAAGGACTGACACCCTCAAAAACTGTCTTATTACGATGAATCCATAAACACCAAGCCCCCATGATGATGACGCTGTTAATGCCTCTTCTTTTGGATTTGTGCACTTGCTTACACACCTTCCTCCACCACTCAGCAAAAGATATCTCAATAGAAGCAGGAGAAAGATTAGCAAGCCCCAACGGTGCAAGAATGCAATGCCAAAACTGTCTAGCAAAGATGCAACTGCAAAGGAGATGTTGGATATTCTCCGGCTCCTGATCACATAGAGGACAGACCTCAGGATGATCCAGCCCTCTCTTCTGAAGTCTATCAGCTGTCCAACATTTATTCCTTATTGCCAACCATAGGAAGAATTTGCATTTGGGTGGAGCCCAAGATTCCCATAACCTCTTCCAAGGTTCAAAGGTAATCGAACCCATGAAAAAAGCCTTATAGCATGATCTAGAAGAGAACTGCCCAGAGGAAGAATGAATCCACACATGTCTATCAGCCTCTTGTGTGAGCACCACTCCTCTTAAAGCGTCCCAAAGCTGTAGGTACTGCTGCAGCCCAATCAAATTAAGAGGGGTCTCTAAGTCGCTGACCCACTGCCAGTTCTCAAGAGCATGGGCCACCGTTCTGGAAGAACTAGCCCTTTTCCCAACACTAGCAACTACATCAGGGGCAAGATCCTGGATACAAGACCCATCCAACCACATATCTGTCCAGAATAAAGTAGTAGACCCGTCTCCAACCAAGGTAATAATTGAAGAAGCAAAGAATCTCCTGACATGCTGCTGAATAGGGAATTTCAGCCCAACCCAAGGCCTATTTGGATCTGTTTTTTCCAACCATAACCATTTAGTCTGCAGCGCCCAGCTTTGGTAAAGTAAGTTAGAAATCCCAAGGCCACCAAGATATAAAGGCCTTGTAATTATATCCCAAGAGACAAGACAACAACCTCCAGTTACCTCCTTTCTTCCTTTCCAAAGAAATCCTCTTCGAATCTTATCTATAGAATTAATCACCCACTTGGGAATATTCATGGCAATGAGAAGGTATACCGGGATGGCTGAAAGCACGAAGCGCACTATAGCTGTCCTGCCAGCCAGATTAAGCAGCCGGGCCTTCCAATTAGGAAGCCGATCAGCAATTTTGTCGACCCAAACCATGAGATCATTCCTTCTGAGCTTCTTGTCTGATATCGGCAAGCCCAAATAAGTGCAAGGGAAAGATGAAGAAGAGCACTGAAGAATATTGCAGCCCACCTGCACCGCTTGCTGATTACACCTAATTGGAATAACATAGCTTTTTTGCAAGTTAGACACCAACCCAGAGGCTGAACCAAAGCAATCCAAAATTGTTCTGACGCAGTGAAGATCTTCCTCAAAAGGCTGAACAAAAAGGACTACATCATCAGCATAAATGGACAACCTGTTTCGAATATTAGCGCCCTCCAATCTATGCAGTAGCCCCCTGTTTTCAGCCAGCTTGAATAAACTGTTAAGCACATCCATAACCAAGACGAACAACATAGGAGAAAGAGGATCCCCCTGGCGAAGCCCTCTCCGGTGCTTAATAGGAATACCAGGAGACCCATTCAAAAGCACCTGAGTGGAGGACGAGGTCAGCAAATTTGAAATCATACTTCGCCACACAGGACCAAAACCAAGATGTGAAAGCACTTCAGTCAAAAAAGCCCAAGAAACTGAATCAAAGGCTTTGGAGATATCCAACTTCAAGAACAAACTAGAGACTTTCTTCTTGTGGAGAGATTTAATTGAATGCTGCACCAACATGAAGTTGTCATGAATCGATCTTCCTCTCACAAAAGCACTTTGGTTAGCAGCCACCAACTCCTGTAGGTGAGGACCCAACCTATTAGCAAGCATTTTGGTGACCAACTTAGCAAAACTATGAATTAAGCTAATTGGTCTAAAGTCCCTTGCTGTCAAGGCATCAATTTTCTTAGGAAGAAGAGCTATAAAAGCAGAATTCAGCAGCCCCAACTTGTAAGCATTTCCTTGATGAAGCGAATTTATAGCTGCCAACAAATCTGACTTAATAATATGCCAACAACGCTTATAAAACCTCCCTGTAAACCCATCAGGACCAGGAGCCTTATCAGAGGGGAGAGCTCCAATCGTGTCTTGAACCTCCTTTTCCGAGAAAGGAGCCTCCAGGAGACTCAAATCAATAGCATCTCTATGGCAACTAGCCAGATCAAGAGTAAAAGGCCTCTGGACAATAGAACCCAAAAGATTGGAAAAGAAGTCATCCAGAACTTCCTGCATCTGATCATGGCTGGTGACTAACCTTCCCTCATCCTCCAAATGAGAGATAAAATTCCTCTTCTTGCGGTGGCGAGCCTGCAAGTGGAAAAATTTTGTGTTGGCATCTCCTTCCCTCAAATAATGGACCCGGGATCTTAACCGTGCAACTGTCCTTTCCAAAGAAGCAAGGACAAGGCAATGCTGCTTCAATTTGCGCAGCAGCCACACTTCCTCAGACGACAACACCCTGCTGTCCTGAGCCATCTCCATCCTGTGCAGCACCTCACGAGCCACCCCCAGCTGAGAACTGACATTGCCGACCGCGTTATGCCCCCAAGATTGCAATCTTCTCGCTAATCTTTTAAACTTTATCGACACCCTCTCGAAAGGGCAAGAAGCCTGAACCGGCTGGTCCCAAGAAGCAGCAACCTCTTCCATAAAACCCGGGAGTTTAGGCCAAAAGCTCTCGAAATGAAATCTACGCTTCCCTTTAAGATCCAAACTGAGTTTAAGGATTAGAGGACAATGGTCAGAAGTTTCAGATGCACTGCTGTAAAGAAAGCAATCGGGGAAAGCCTCCTCCCAACAGGTAGAACAGAAAACATGATCCAACTTAACAAGAGTGGGATTTTCCCTCTGGTTTGACCAAGTAAATCTCCTACCATTCAAAGGAATCTCCTTCAGATCCAAAGAGTTGATCAAATCTCTGAAATTGCCCAATAAAGCCCTATTGACATTTGAGTTATTCTTGTCCTCTGACTTGTAAATCTGATTGAAGTCACCAGCAATGATCCACGGGCCTACACAGGCATTCCTGATGTCTCTCAACTCTTGAAGAAAGGCAGGCTTTAAGCTATCTTGATGGGCCCATAAACCCCAGTGAACCACCAAAGAGGACCAGAAACGCTCTTCAACTGAACCGAGACAGAATTATCCTTGACCACTGAGGCCACTGATGCAAAAGATCCATCATGCCAAGCGACTAATAAACCCCCTCTAGACACAGGGCCATAAACAAAATTACTGTACCCTGACCCAAGAATAGAAAGAATGTCAAAATCTGAAACGGAGCACATTTTGGTTTCCTGAAGACAAATAACAGCAGGTTTGAGGCTTACAACCAGCGACTTAACAGAGTCTCTCTTAGCACGATTATTGAGACCCCTCACATTCCAAATCAAAAAACAGCCAGATTCCATGGAAAACAAAAAGGAGGCTACCAAACCGACCACAGCAACCAGCTCAGATCTGCTCCACATGGGGCACCTCCCAGCCAAACAGAGCCGCTAGGGCAGCAACATGATCCCTGGACAGTGTTGAATGAAACAGCCTAGCATAATTACTAGCATCTCGGAAAGAAATATTTTCATGCTCATCACAGAAACCCAAATGCCTGCATACTTTAGCAGCAGCGTCAGATCCCAACTCAGGGGGAAACTTTGCCACCCTCCTGCTATGCCTAGGCTTGAAATTGCTAGGCATCATCTTTCTTCGCTTGACAATCAGAGCAGGAGGGGGCAACAGCTCATCAGTCGGCTTTGTAAGACCATCTTTGAATTCTTGCAATGGGGTAGACAGCATCAGCTCCTCAACCACAATAGCCTTCTTCCTTCTAGAATATACTTTGAAACAAGGTGGCTTGGCATTCAACCTGCATGCCAAAGGCATAGCTGGCCCCATAGGCAGATCGATGATAGAACTCAATGCCTCTAAACTGCAATCACCCTGAAAACCCAACTCAACATCAACAGCCCTTGAGCCCGCAGAAGATAACTGAGAGCCAGCAGCGGGAGAAGCGTCCAAGCAAGGTGGGGGTGGCCCAGGCGCCGCCAACTCTACGACCGAGGTGATCGAGAGAGTAGCGGCCTCAACTGGTGCCCCCAACATCTGAACCGAGGAAACAAGCGGACTGGAAGACACAGGCGCCGTCAACTCTTCACCCGAAGCAGACGGGAGAATTGCGGCATCAACTGGTCCACCAGCCACCGAAGACGAAGGGGCACGCGGGCCCAGCCGCGAGTGTGCCGAGGTCCGAAACGAGGAAGCCGAGGGGCCATGCTGAAGCAGCCGCCGCCTCTGATGATCTTGATCATGGTCTTCGTCGACATCACCTGGAGGTGATGGCGGAGGCGGAGGCAAGCTCCCCTCCGGCCAAACACCGGAGCGGGTAACCTTCACTGTAATAGGATATACCAAAGAGCGAGGGAAAATGGCACCATCCTCCCCCTCAACAAGAGGCTCTTGAACATGAAGATCCAAAACAGCAGGCAAACAATCCGGATTAAAACTCCACGCCCTTAGCTTGAGAACGGACATATCAATGCCCTCCACTGATTCTGGGTGTAGTTCCTGAATCAGACAAAACCCATTCAAAAGAACTTCAGCAGTACCAAGCTCCCAGAGGTGGGCAGGAATCCCCCTCAGCTCGATATCCAGCAGTAGAGGCAGGGCGCTTCCACCAGAGGTCAAGGCCTGACGAGACCAACGCTTGAGGTGCAACCTGACAGGAGGAATGAAAAGCGACTGCCCACCATTGAAGACACGAGTAGCATGATCCTCTGAGGGGAAGAAGACCAGAAAAGAGTTCGACGCAGCATGCCGAAGATGGAGCGCAATAGCTTCAAAAGAAAACCTTGAGGCGAGCGCATCCAGAACAATAGCGGCGCTATCAGAACTCATGTGGCCAAGAACTGTGACGATCAGCGCCCGACGAAGGTCAGCCTCGGCCCGATCAACCTCCCTGGAGCGCCCGATGATCCTTACATGTCGAGCGGGGCTCACAGGCGTGGGTGGAGGCGCCACCAGAACAGGATGCCCACCCTCGGGACTAGTCTTCCTCCTCTGACCACGACGAGTGCGTTTCTTCAAGCCTCCAGAAGGGCCAGCCATGCCGGCCAACGAGCATCCCTCCATGTCACCGGCAGGAGAATCTGTCGAAGGGGGCTTCCTGGAGACCGGGCGCCACACCAGAGCACGCCGCGGAGGGGGCAAGGCCGTCCGCCGGCAGGGGCACACGATCGCTCTGTGCCCAGGCCGCCGGCAGAAGAAGCAACGAACCAGGCTCCGACACACAGCTGCACGATGGGAAGGCGAGAAACAATTGAAGCACTTCCCGCGCAAATCGACAGGGACAGGCCTGGGGAGGGGCTTCGAACGGTTAGAAGCACGACGTCGAGCCTGGCGACCTTCAACTCTCACCCAGCCATCATCAGCATCAACACCGCCAGCACCACCAGGGGCAGGAGGCTTCACGGCCAACAGCACATCCTTGAAGGAGCGCTGGACCTCACTGCGATCCTGCGCAACAGCAGAAGACGAACCGCCTTCCTCTCTCCACCGCTGAGCTTTCGAACGTCCACCGGGCAAGGAACCTGGGGAGCGGGAGGGGATAGGGGAAGCGGCCGACGCCGGGGAGGGAAGGGTAGTGGCCGCCGGCCTTGGAATAAGAACTGGCGTGAGGCTGTGGGATGAAGGGGCTGAGGCGCCGGCCAGAGGAGGGAGGCGAAGGGGTGGAGGAGGGAGGCCAAGAGGCGGGAGGGGAAGCGCCATCCTTCTGTAGGATTAGGAGAGACTTGTTTTTCACAAAAAAATGGGCTGGGGAGGGAAAGACCGCCCTTCTAGTTTTCTAATAAGAAGGAACCCGAACCATGGTCCCGGCCCAGAAAACCCCCGAACCCTGCCCTCCCGTCACTAACAGGCCGTCTCAGGCTGTCCACACTGCAAAGGCTCACCGCAGGCCCGAGGTGGCAACACTGCAACAGCTGAGCCGCTCCCCGAGAGTGGACGAGGGACAGCGTGGGGATTTTTTGGTGAGAAATCGGGGGTTCGAATCCCCGACCTGGTGAAAGGGCAATGCCACCTCCACCACCCGGGCTAGCACCCGGTCCTGTTTTTCACAAGAATTCAAACATTATACTTATCCTATCATGAATCAACAGTGAGATGCATTCTTAGCCGATGTAGTGAAGCACTGAGGATAGATGTTTAGAAGTCCGGTTGCCAAATCGATTTCATTGCATTGAGAGCTTGTGTTGTATGAGTTCAGTTGTTTCTTGAAGTCATAGCAACATGAAAGAGCGTTTGGTCCTGTCATGCCAAGTAAAGCTTAGTGCTTCTCTCAGTTGGCGTTAGCTTATTGGTGTGTCCATCTTTCTAAGAAGTAAGAACACAACATAGTAACCAATATGTCTTTTTTGGGCAATATTTGAAACTTTATTTTTTTCAAGTTAAGTCTTTTGAATGCTTAGCTTTGGTAGGGTAGCTACTGACTACTCAAATCTCAAATGGAATTGTTATTATAAGGTGTTACTCATCGTAGTTTCTTTATTTGCATTGATGCCAACTTCATACATGTTTGATTTTCAAGCTTGATCTTTGCAACAGGGGTTGCTATTTTGAGGCTGGAGGTGTGCTTAAACTGGGAACATCCATTAATGCTGCTTTCAAAATGGCATTGGAAACTTGGGCTTCATGGGTGAAAGAGAGAATTGATTTAAGGCGAACACATGTATTCTTCCGTACATATGAACCGTCTCATTGGAGGTGTGTTTTCCTGGCAGCATACAAAAGGCGTTCACTTTTCTTCTCTGTTGCAGTTTAGAAGTACAATTGAAAATCAAGATAATTGCTACATCTACATTATGATTATTTGGCTCTTTGAAAAGAAAATATGCACTGTGCACAGCAAAGGTCATTTAGGAAAGTATACGCTCAATGATTTTTTTTTCACATTTACAGTGGCTTAAATCAAAAGGTGTGTGAAGTAACACAACAACCTACCGCTGAGGCCAATGGAAATGACAGGAGAGAATTTGGGGATATACTTGCTGGTGTTGTGGCAAATATGAGTGTCCCTGTGACAGTACTAAATGTGACTTTGATGGGGGCCTTTAGAAGTGATGCTCATATTGGACTTTGGAGTCATCCTAATACCATACTAGATTGCAGCCACTGGTGCCTTCCAGGAGTTCCTGATGCTTGGAATGAGCTTGTATTTTCGCACCTTTTGACTAATGGTGAGTTCCTTATTTACATTCTTATATGATGTTTTTTTATAAATGTTCCTAACTCACCCAAGTAAAATATTTTGTGACTGCAAATTGTCTTGTCTCAGTAGCCATAGAATTCTCTTTTGGTGATGCCTACTGCCATCATGATTCCTCCACAATATCTTCCATTCTTGCTCAACTGATTAGCAGATCTGAGCTTGGCAATTGTGAATGGTCAAAACCTAATAGTTTGAATATTAGAGAAATTACATTTTTACGCATAAGTAATAGCGCCTTTAGAAACTCATTTGCGGTGTTATTCTGGTTGGGTCCAATATGAATTCCTACTCCACCCAGGCTTATATCCTCAAGAGTTGAGAGCAGCATGGGTGCTCGACTACTCACTAATGGAATTTAGCTGGGCACATGTGGTACTCGGCTGGCCTGGGTTCATGAAGTTAGTTTCTGTGGTGCCTAGGATCGATTCTTAAGCCCCTAGAATACCAATCCGTACTGGGAAAAACCTCGATGATTAGATCTAATCTGCTGAGGTGTAGGTAAACATACCTTCATTATTGTTGTTCATGGCAGCAGCGATGGTGGCGATGTCTGGAACAGTAGACCCGCCTCCTCCTACTTCGCCACCTCCCTGCGTGTTCTGGTGAGGTTGGGGTTCGTCGTCGCTGGTCGGCGGTGGATCTCCTCCTCCAGCGGCACCTGCAGGCGGAGGGTCGGATCCCGTGCCCGTTGGGGTGAGCATGGATCCCGATGCCATAGATCGCAGCTCTTCTAGTCACTACACACGCCTAGATGTTGGGACCTGTGTGGATGTAGATTAGGGTTTGTGGTCGAGTGATTAGCATTGGCTAAACCCATTGGCCCCCTTAATCTTATTTATATGGTGTCATGTCACCGGGGCCTGCAACCAATGGTTAGGATAGCCAACCCTCGATCAAGAGCGTGGATAGACGACTAGGATTAACTCTACCCCGGTTCCTGTTAACCGATTCGTGTAGAGAACACTCCCTAACACATGAGTCTCCTAGCTTTTGTTGGAGCAAAGGCCATAGCCGTCCTCGATCACTCACCCGACTGTAACCAACCATGCTTTAGCGCAGGGCCCAGAACACCCGAAGACTTCGTTTGGTACCGACGGCGAAGACTCCGGTCGCCTCCGCTCTACGAGAAGAGGGGGCTCGCCGTTGCCAGTCGACGGCAGGCGAAGACTCTTCACCCCCACACCATGTGGAGTCTAGTCCCCGACGAAGACACCCTCGGCGGCCGTCACGAGACGAGGGGTCCAACGGGCGGCGAAGGCTTCAGAAATCTTTCGTGGGGCCCAACTTCGGCCGTTTGTGGCATGACCTCACTTGTAAGCCCCGGGGGGGGGGGTAGATTTATAGGTGTGTTTGAGTCGGTGTACTTTGCCATGCTGTAAAAACCCGTTGTGGGGAATATTCCAGGAATGTAGCAGGTAACAGAGGCATAATGGTACTTAGGTCTACTGTTGGGGGTCTTCTTCTCCGTCGAAGGTCCTCAAGACAAAGACACCATCGACAAAGTGATTTTGAAGACTTTCTTTTTCTCTGCCAAAGGTCCTCAAGACGAAGATCTTGTCTGGAAGCAACGATGGCAAGTGTCGAAGCTTCCACCATCTTCGGTTTAGACCAAATAGAGGAGGAAAATACTAGCTAGTCCCTAGTGATTTGTGTTACGATTATGAACAAATGTTAAAGGTTATAAATGTACTTTTACCCGGACTGCGTCCCGTGCCTATAAATAGGTGAACAGTATCTCCGTACTGTTCACGCTGGATTGTAATCACTCTCGCGTCAACACCTTCAAATAAGTCGAAGGTACCAATGAAATATAAATCCTGTTGATGTTCATATGTACATTATGAAATACAAATGTGAATGAACTAATGAATAACATTCATTATTTTTATGTATTCTCATTCACGTATTAAATGATGAAGACATGTCCTTCATGACATTCGTCTGAAGATCATTATATCCGAAAGCAAATAATGTTTCGGAGGACGAAGGTCCTTAATTCTTAACAATTGTGTTGTCTTGTTCTTGATCCACAACATTCAAGAACAAGTGATCAACATTGGCGCCCACCTCCGGTGAACTCAATTTCACGACCGCGACAATGGCTTCGCAAGGCAACCAAACTGTGGCACGTTCAGCTACGAAGCTGGTGCTCCCAATCACAGGCGGTTCAAGTTCTGAACCAACCGATAAGAAGCAGAAGGAAGTACAAAGAATGGTACAACATGTTGGGATGCAGGGACCCTTCATCAAGTCCAAGTGGTCTCATATACCAATCACCTTCTCACAGGAAGACCTTCAGCTCAAGTATTATCATCACAATGTTGCAATGATTATATCTTGTGTTATCAAGGGGTTTTTGGTTCACAACGTCCTTGTAGACACAGGCAGTGCAACAGACATTATCTTTGCAAAAGCTTTCAGGCAGATGCAGGTGCAGGATGATAAGATACATGATGCAACACACCACCTATGTGGCTTCGGAGGAAGACAAATAGTGGCATTCGGGAAGATAACAATGCCAATCACTTTTGGTTATGTTTATAACACAAGGACAAAACAAGTTGTTTTTTATATTGTTTTCTGGAATACGCAGGAGAGCTGCGCATCTTTGTATTAATAGAAGAAAAGAAAGGGGGGAGAGAACCCCAATACAGCACACACACCACTAGAGACTAACTACGGATCACCGACTAAAACATGGAGGAAACACGACCCACACCGCTGTTTTAAGCCAGCAACTCATCGACTTGGAGGAAGGACAGGGCCTTGGCACCAGTCATGGACCAGAGCACCGCCTCTTCCCTAGCCATCCTAAGGGCCGTGACCAAGCTGGGATTACAACCATCAAAAACACACCTATTCCTATGCTTCCAAATGGTCCAAGCACCTAGGATCACTAAAGAATTGAAACCTTTTCTCACAAGATCCGATGCCCGGGAGCTGCTAGACTTCCACCACGACTCAAAGGATTCCTCATGAGCTGGATACAGACCCCGCAGCCCCACTGAATTAAGGAAATCAAACCAGAACTGCCTAGCAAAAACACACTTGACCATCAAATGATTTATGGTTTCAGCCTCTTGGTCGCACAAGGGGCACTGCTCTGGTCGGTCTAGCCCTCTTTTTCTGAGCCTGTCAGCAGTCCAGCACCTATTATGTTCCACAAGCCATATAAAGAACTTGCACTTCCCAGGAGCCCAAGATTTCCACACACGCTCTGCTGGTTCGAACTGAACTGAACCAAGGAAGAGAGCATTATAAGTAGAACTAGATGTATAATCACCTGAAGCGCTGAATTTCCATAAATGTCGATCCCTTATTCCAGGCTGGAGCACAACTGCATCAAGCACTTCACAAAGTTCCAGGAATTCAGCAATGACTCTGACTGAGATTGCCCCTTTCGCATCGGAGATCCAATGGAAATTAGGGAGAGCATCTTTGACCAACCGTTTGTTGGCAAGACGTAAGGGCACCAAATCAAACATTGCAGGAGCTATGTCCTTAATACATCTCCCCTCCAACCATCTGTCCTTCCAGAAAAGGGTATTGGCTCCATCACCGAGCTTAGTAATAATGGCTGCAGCAATCAGATTTTTAACCACCTTACAAACATGAATGGGGAAGTCCGCCCAAGGCCTATTGGGGTCTGTTTTCTGCAGCCATGGCCAGCGAGCTCTCAAAGCCCAACAAAGGTTCTTTAACTCACTAATCCCAAGACCACCCAACTCCTTGGGACGGGTAACCTTAGGCCAAGCCAAGAGGCAGTGACCACCACAGAACTCTTTCCTACCCCTCCAGAGGAAGCCCTTCCTCAGCTTATCGATTGCTTTGATGGCCCAAACAGGAAGGTCAAGTGCCAGAGCTGCATAAATCATCTTAGCCGTCATGACAAACTGCACATGAATAGCTCTACCAGCCCTGGTCATAAGTTCAGCTTTCCATCCTGGCAAAAGGCTGGCCACTCTATCAACAATGGCCTGAACCTGGTCCCTTGTGAGTTTCTTGGGAGACAAAGGCAAACCGAGGTACATACAGGGAAAAACTGAAATATTACATGGCAGCAAGTCCTGTAAACAATTCACCTTTTCTTCCCACAGCAGATTGGAAACACACTGCTCTTCTGGACATTAGTCTTTAGACCTGAAGCTGAACCAAATAAATGAAGAATATCCATAACCATACTGATATCCGGGGCAGTAGGACATAGAAATAACACTGCATCATCCGCGTACAGCGAGATACAGTGCTGCATATTCCTAGAAGAAAGAGGCTGAAGAAACCCTTCCTCAGAGGCTCGCTGCACAAGCAGATTCAAGACATCCATTATAAGAATAAACAACATAGGCGATAGAGGATCACCCTGCCTCAGTCCGCGTTGATGCCCAATACATTCCCCTGGCAGACCATTTAGTAAAATCTTGGTAGAAGATGAAGCTAACAACCCGCTTATTATATCACCCAGATCTGTCCAAAACCCAGCTTTTTCAAGACCTCGAGAAGAAAGGCCCACGATACCGAGTCAAAAGCCTTTGAAATGTCAAGCTTGAGAAGGATACGAGCCTGCTTCTGACAATGTAAGAATCTGGTCGTCTGCTGGACTAGCATGAAGTTGTCAAGAATAAACCGTTTTTTAATAAAAGCGGTTTGATTGGGGGAAACCATATTTTGCAGCCGGTCTGCTAACCTGTTAGCCAACAATTTAGTTACCACTTTCGCGAAACTATGAACCAGACTTATTGGGCGAAAGTCTCTCACACTAGTGGCCCCCTCCACCTTGGGCAGAAGAGTGATGAATGCTGAATTCAGCGAACCCAAGTTTCTGAAATTTCCGGCCCAAATGCAGTGAATGGCCGCCATAAAATCAGCCATGATTACCGACCAACAACTCTTGTAAAATCTACCAGTGAACCCGTCAGGACCCGGGGATTTGTCCGAAGGGAGAGCCTTAATTGTATCCCAGACCTCCTCCTCCGAGACAGGCGCATCCAGGCCAACGAGGTCAAAAGATGGCATCCCTAGAGCATCCAGATCAACTGTAACATCCCTTACTTCTGCAGTTCCAAGTAACCCTTGATAAAAATTAAAGAAGGCTGCTGCATTTCCTTCATGGCAGTCCAGATTTGCCCATCCTCTGAGTGTATTGCTGCAATGAAATTCTTTTTCTTCCTGAACCTTGTTTGTGCATGAAAGAGAGAGGTATTGGCATCCCCTTCATTGAGCCACCCAATCCGCGATTTCAACCTTGCCACAGTACGAGAGATAGAAGACAGGGCAAGGGAGTGCTTCTTGAGCATGTTCCGGAGCCACAATTCAGCATGAGATAATGAGCGATTGTCCTGCGCAACCTCTAATTGATGAAGGAGCTCCCTAGCCATCTCAAGCTTCTGCTTAATCTTCCCAGCTTTTTTGTCATTCCAGCTCTGCAGACTCCTAGTCGTTGCCTTTAAGGTAGTGTTTGGTTGAAGAGCCAAGTAGAACAGAACCGTTCTGTCCCAGTTTTGTTGCTGTTTGGTTACAAAGGAACTAGAACGGAATGGCTCCAATTAGAGAATATTCTCCTCAGATCCGGAACCATTCCGCTCCAAAAAATCAACCGGACGGAGCCGCTCCGTTCCCATCCCGCTCTCACAGTCACGCTCCGCTCCATTCATTCTGCAACCAAACAAAAAACAGAGCCGCTCCGTTCCAGATTACCAAACACAGAACAGAGCGGCTCCGTTCCTAAAATCAGGGATGGAACGGCTCCGTTCTACTTGGCTCCTCAACCAAACACTACCTAACTTCTTGGCCAAAGTGATCGGTGGGCACGGCCCTGCAGGAACAGACGCCCAAGAATGAGCTACCACATCATTAAATCCCTCCATCTTAGGCCAGAATGCTTGGAAGTGAAATCTCCCTTTTCCTCTGTTGAAATCATGAAACTCAAGCAACAAAGGGCAATGGTCGGAGTCATCCGTGGCTGAACTCTGGAGAAGAGAATCTGGGAATTGTTCCTCCTAATCTGATGTGCAGAAAACCCTATCCAATTTGACCAGGGTAGGATTAGAGTGACCATTCGACCATGTATATTTCCGGCCAATCAACGGAATTTCATTAAGGGCCAAATCATTTGCCCATCTCCTGAACCTGCCCATCATGGCACGGTCTAAGTTATTATTATTCTTCTCTTCCTCCCTTAAAATCAGATTAAAATCCCCCAGCACAAGCCATGGCCCAGTACAAAGAGCTCTAATTTCTCTAAGAGATTGCAAAAACTGAATCTTCTCTTGGTTCCCTTGCGGACCATACACACATGTAAGCCACCAAGGGGGGCTGGTGCTTGAATGAAAGTTCACAGGGACGCTATGATCATCCACCCTACTGCCAGCACAAATACCAATGCTATTTTTCCAAGCCACCAAGATGCCACCACTAGCACCAACAGAAGGTAGGAATACAAAATTGTCAAAAGCTGGACCTAGCATCCGCAATACAAGGAACCGAGAAACATCCACCATTTTAGTCTCTTGAAGACAAACCACATCAACTCGAGCAGAATCCACCAAAGTACGTACAACATCCTGTCTAGCAGACCCATTAAGGCCTCGCACGTTCCAAATAAGAATTTTTGAAGGATCCATAAGAATTGAAAAAAAGAACGACTACCAGGGAGGGACCCAACAAATCAGCAGATTGGTCCGCCCTGCAATAGCTCCATAGGCCTAGACCAGCCGAATAACGCTGCCATGGTCGTGACCTGCACCTCGGAAAGCCCTTTGCTGAAAACTCTGGCATACTCATCAAGGTCTTTTGGCCTAATAGTTACAGTCTCTTCAGCATTCACAATACCAAGTTCCTTCAAAATATGTTTCTTGCCCTGCGTGGCCGGTGGAGGAGTAGGCAGTCTCTCCACTCCTGCACCAGCGACCCTTCTATTGTGTCGGGGTACCACCTCAGTGGCTGTAGCCTTGCCCTGTCGCGGCCTTCTGACTGGCGCCCTCAGAATCCCACCTGCTGGTCTGGTCAGCTTATCGATGAACTCTTTTGCACCCGAAGGGGGGGACGGGGACGCGCCAAGCAGCAGACTGGGTTGACTATCCTTCTTCCTCCTCTGCCGAAAGTAAGTAATGATGGGGCTTCTCCGTGATAGGCGACTCGACGTTCGCGCATCCACCAAGGCTGACTTCTGCCCTCCCATGTCGAATGTGGCCCGAGACGGAGATCCCGGGGGTGGCACCTGAATTGCCTGCTCCTTCTCGCATCCACCCATAGAGCAACAAACTGCCGGAGCCCTCAAGGGTGAAGAGGGGGAAGATGGTACTGGCAGGGGGGAGTGAGATGGGCAACCACCGGACAGCCCCGACGCCCCAGCCTCCACCATGCAGGCCTGCTCATGTCTCCTGCCGTTACTCTCCACATTATCTTCTGACGCCTCAATCATAGCCCCAATATTTAATTCCTTGACAGCAGGGATATGCTCCTCTAAATTAGAAGAACCATTTAAAGATGCCTCCTTGGAAACCTCCTGTTCCAACACTTCCTGTGAAATAGCCACGTGGCGGGGACAGATTGGCAGCGGTCCTAGTCTCTCATGCACGGGGCGCCGAACGACCAACGCTTCGACAGGGCCTCCCTGCCCTGCCGGAGAAGCTTGTTGCAGGCGACGTCGACGAGACCTAGTGTCCCGATCATCATTAGACGCCGGCGGCGACGGGGGAGGGGAAACATTGCCCGCCGACGGAGAGATCAGAGACACCGAGGGCGTCACCTGATAAGCTAGAAGATGCTTCACAGTGGTCTCCACTTCAAAACTCTAAACCGGCTTCAGAATCAAAAGATCAACAGCAACCGGAATGAGCTCTGGATGCCGGCTCCAACCAAGAACCCTGAAGGAGGAGAAGTTCAGACGAGCAGCAGTGTCGGGATGAAGCTCCAATGCCGTGCAGTGCGCTCGCAGCAAACTTCTAGCAGTTTCCACACTCCATGCGTGCAACGGGACTCCCTCGAAGCTCACAGACACGAAGGAAGGCAGGGAAACCGCTTCAGCGTGTGCAAGCCTTGACCACTTGATGAACTTGAAAGACCCAGAAGGTGAGTTGAGAACAGCTCCGTTGTTGAAGACACGTAACACCGCTTGCTCATTTTGCATGATAATAACGAAATCTTCAGGCACCGAACGGTGGACTGAAAAACTTGCAGGATCAAGCTCATACTCCGCTGCAATTTCTGCCGCCAAAAGCTCAGCTGTCACCGGCGGCCGCGAACCAATGACCACGACGAACAGAGCACAATGCCGAAGATTGTTCTCCACCAGAGTTAAATCCCTTGCACGCTCAAGGACGCAAATCGGCCGTGCCGCCGAACCTGCATTCTTCACCACGGCCGACTGATGTGAGGGTAGCCGAGCGGAGCTGTCATCATCCACTGGTGGCAAGCTAGCAGCGCTCCTAGATCGGGGCCTTCTCCCCCTGGTACGATGTCGACCCTTCTTGGTGTGATTCATCGACTGTCCAGGCCCGTCCTCAGCAGCAGCATGTCGACCATGATCCATGGGAGGGGAGCCCCTCCGCCAAACCAGCCTCCGCTTAGAGAACGGAACTGAAACCTCCACTGGTTGACTGCCTAAGCGCTCCCACACAGGACGGCCGCCGGACGAGGCACTGGCCACGTTCAGCCTACGAGCGACGAGTGGATGCAGGTCAGGACCGCCGGACAAAACCTTGGTCACGTCGTGCCCTCTATCAGCGCCAGGGCATTCAGCAGCACGGTGGCCCGGCCGTCGGCAGCGCAAGCAGCAGGACGGATGTCGGCACGCAGCCGCACGATGGGACGTCGCCAAGCAGTTGAAACACCTCCCCCGGAGATCCTGCGGGACCGGTCGACGGGGAAGGGGAGGGCGGGGGCACTCAGCCAAACGACGACGACGACGGGACCACCTAGTCTCCACTGTAATCCAGCCCTCTGCGTCTGATGGCGGCGAGGCCCCGTGCAGGCGACGGCTACCAGGGTAGTTCTTCAACCTCACGATCGGGATGGACCACCCCGAAGAGACGTTGGAGGAGGTCGCCGGCCTAGCACGAGATGCCGGCCGAGCACGAACCGCCGGCTGGGAGAGCACAGCCGCACAGAAGGTCTTTGCAGCGGACGTCCCACCAGCACCAAAGGAGTCGCCGATACGTAGCCTACAAGCCGGCGAGAGTGGGCCGGAGTCCGCCCAGCGTTGTGCCTTGGAGCGGCCGGCTGGGAGAGACGGCACAACAGCAGCGGACGACGAAGAAATAGGACCAGGCGCGCAGAGAGAAGATGAGAAGGCCGCCGGGAAGGAAACAACGGCCGGGAAGGTGGTCGCCGAGCCCGGGGTGGGCGTCGACGAGAGGCTGTGGGGAGGGCAAGGGGCGGCGCCGGCGAAGGAGGGGGTGGAAGACGAGGCGTGAGGGGAGGGGGACGAGGCGGCCCGGGCAGGAGCCGAGGCGGCCATCACGCATTGTCTCAAGTTAGCTGTTTTTGATATTGTTGATATGGAATATCCATACAACACAATCATTGGTCGGGGGACATTAAATGTCTTTGAGGCAATACTCCATCCAGCATATCTATGCATGCAGATACCATCTGACCAGGGTCTCATTGTTGTGCATGGAAGTCAAGAGGCTGCCAGAAGGGCCGATGGGAACTGGACAAATTCAAAGGCCATCGATAACATAGATGAAGTCGAAGCTCATCAGCAATATAAACATAAAAGGGATAAGGCTGCCTCAGCAGATCAACCAAAGCCTATGCTTCTGTGCGAAGACATAGTCGATCATAAGGTGTTGCTGGGGTCCCAATTGTCTGGTGAACAAGAGAAAACTTTGTTGAGATTCTTGTTCAACAACAAATATGTCTTTGCTTGGTCAACCAATGATCTTTGTGGGGTTAACAGAGATGTCATTGAGCATTCACTCAATGTAGATCCGACTATCAGGCCAAGAAAGCAGAAGCTTTGAAAGATGTCCGATGACAAAGCCGAAGGTGCAAGAAACGAAGTAAAAAGACTCCTGAGTGCCGGAGTAATTAGAGAGGTAATATATCCAGAGTGGTTAGCCAACACTGTGATGGTAAAAAAGGCTAATGGGAAGTGGAGAATGTGCATTGATTTTACGGATCTCAACAAAGGGAGTCACTATTTGTCTTCCTCCGAAGCCACACAGGGGGTGTGTTGCATCATGTATCTTATCATCCTGCTCCTGCATCTGCCTGAAAGCTTTTGCAAAGATGATGTCTGCTGCACTGCCTGTGTCTACAAGGACGTTGTGAACCAGAAACCCCTTGATGACATAAGATATAATCATTGCATCATTGTGATGATAATCCTTGAGCTGAAGGTCTTCCTGGGAGAAGGTGATTGGTACATGAGACCACTTGGACTTGATGAAGAGTCCCTGCACCCCAACATGTTGTACCCTTCTCTGTGCTTCTTCTGCTTCTTATTGGCTGGTTCAGAACTTGAACCGCCTGTGATTGGGAGCACCAGCTTCGTAGCCGAAGGTGCCACAACTTGGTTGCCTTGCGAAGCCATTGTCGCGGTCGTGGAAGCGAGTACATACCCTCCCAATTACTTGTAAATACTCTCGTTCTGTACACGGATAGGACACACATAACAAGATGCTACAGTTCCCTACCAACCGTTTTGTCGTGCACCTGAGCCCTTTCGTTTCCCGAGTGTCTGGGCCCACCTGGCCACGTGTCAGCAGGTCCCAACACTTTAATCCATAAATGGATCTCCTTAAGTGACATCTCGTATGTTTTTTACCGCACACGATAAAACTTTTTGGTTGTGCCATGAACACGTTTTCTACTAACTCTCCATTGAAGAATGTTATATTTACATCCATCTGATGGAGTTCTAGATCAAAATAGGCCACTAATGCCATAATGATCCGGAATGAGTCTTTCGTTGAGACGGGTGAGAAGGTTTATGGTAGTCAATGCCTTCTCTCTATGGATGTTGTAGTTAATCCTTTGGCTAATTCACCTCCCTTGTTGTCCTTTGAAGTGACCTTGTTGCCATCTCCAGCCAGGTCTGCTGAGAAGTTGATCGGTGTGGAAGTCTAAGACGGATGAATTACACAAATGAAGGGGTGAATCTACCTGAAATCGATCATTTGGAGACTCCTCCAATTGGGAGTCCTCAATTGTCCAAGAAGCTCATAGTTTATTCAAGAAAGAGGTTCATCAAAAAGAATATCTCATAAAACAAGGATGAAGAAATGAAGGGGCCTCGATCTCCAAGTGCATCTGTGTTGGGGGGTACAGGTTTGAATGTGGGTCTGAACGCTACTGAAGAAAATGCAGTGACAACGGTTCAGGAGACTGAGTTCAGTTCAGCCGCTAGCGTTGATGCTATTCAGTTAGCTCCACAGGCGGCTGAAACGAACATTCTTTCATATGTGCATAAACAATTCTTTGACAAACTTGCCAAAGAGGTCTCCAGCCTTCTTGCAACACCTGATGATCCTTCTTTGACGTTGAAGAGTGCCCAATCTTCTGCTGTTATCCCACAGCGCAGTTGTCGACTTGCGGGGGTGGGGGTTCAATATGACAAGCAGGATTTATGCTCAAGGTTCACTAAAAGAGTCATGAAGGCCCTGAAAGTGATTGGGGACTCGGAGGGAATCAGCCAACAAGCCATAGAAGACTATCTGAAAGTTTTCTCTAAAGAATTGCCTCTTTCTCATGTTGAAGCATTGGCAGCATTCTTTGGTTGGGCGGTGCCGGATGAATTAAAGATAGGCAGTAGCCAGTAGCATCAATGTCATTGCTGCTTGTTAATTCTCCTGCCCTGATGTAGTTGATGTAAAATCTGTTAAATGGACCCAAAGAAAATTTTTAGTTGGAATGTAAGGGGCCTTAATTCTGCATCTAGGCAGAGTTCAGTTAGAACCTTTATTGAATCCTGTGCTGCAGATTTAGTATTGTCCTCAGGAAACCAAAATGCAAAGAATCAATAAAGGAAAGGTGTTGGCTATTTTGGGAGCAGATTTTGATCAATTCATTTCTTTACCATCTGCTGGGGCTAGTGGAGGTATTCTGGTATCATGGAGAAGACATATAAAGTTGACAGAGCTAAATTGAGTGGATGCTTATAATGTCTCAGTGCAATTTCAGAAACCTAATGGTCAACCCTGTTGGTTAACTTGTGTCTATGAGCCTCGAAGTAATGATGAAAAGATCCTTTTTCTACAAGAGTTAAGGCAAATCAGAAGTACATGTCTTGATCCATGGGTTGTAGGAGGAGATTTCAATCTAATATACAAAGTGGAGGACAAGAATAATGACAATGTGAACAGAGCAATGATGGGCCAATTTAGGAAGTTTACAAATGATGTCGGTCTTATTGATGTTCCCCTCATTGGTAGCAAATAGACGTGGTCTAACCACCAAATTTCGCCAACGTTGGTCAGACTAGATAGAGCTCTTTGCACTTCTGATTTAGAGGCTATGTTACCTAATCATCTTCTTTAGAGTGCTGTGTATGAGGACTCAGATCATTGCCCACTGATTCTTGGGCTTAACAGTAAGTGTTCTGGCAAGCGTAGATTCATGTGGCTTAATAGTAAGTTTATCAAGGTTGGAGTGATAAAAAGGTAGGTCATGTGGCTTCCCAGCTGGCCCTTGCTAGAGAAATCCTACATCAATTTGAAGTTGCTCAAGATTTTCGGCTCTTGTCTCCAATGGTAGATTGGCTTATGAGGGGTCTTAAAAAGCATTCACTAGCCCTTGCTTCCCTCAAGGGTACCATTGCCCGTTTGAGATCAAGAATCAGCTGGATTAAGGAGGGTGATGCCAATTCCGATTTTTTTCATATGCATGCTAGATACAGAAAAAGGAAGAATTTTGTCGCCAAACTTGTCTCGGGTAGTGACACATACACTGATCATGATGAGAAGGCCAAAGCGATGGATGGGTTTTATTGTAAGCTTTTGGGCTGCAGGGTGGACAAATCCATGACTGTTGACCTGGACTTCTTGGGTTTACCCTCTCATGACTTGACTGATTTGGATGCATCGATCTATGAAAAGGAGGTTCTTGAATCTATAAAGAAGCAACCATCATACAAGGCGCCAGGTCCAGATGGGTTCATAGGAAGGTTTTATAAAGTGTGTTGGCCAATTATCAAAGGGGATGCGATGGCTGTTATTTCTGCAATTTGGAGCAGGAACTTTGGGAAATTTGGTAGGTTAAATACAACTTTTGTAACTCTTATCCCTAAGAAGGAGGGGAAAGGATTTTCGACCTATCAGTTTAGCGCACAGTATCTCCAAGGTTGTCACCAAATTGATGGCTAACAGACTGTCCCAAAAGCTGCATGATTTAGTTTCCCTAAGGCACAACACTTTTATTAAAGATTGTTTCATCCAGGACAACTTCATGATGATACAACAAATTGCCAGATTGCTTCATCAACAAAGAAAGCCAAGGGCACTTCTGAAGCTAGACATCACCAAAGCCTTTGATTTCGTCTCTTGGCCTTTATTTCTTGAAGTTCTTCGGAAACTTGGATTTGGACAGATTTGGAGAGATATCTTAAGTGGGTTATTGGCCACTTCATCCACACAAGTTCTCCTCAACGGAGTTCCAGGGATGTTATTAATCATAAGAGGGGGTTGAGGCAAGGGGATCCTCTTTCATCTATGCTTTTTATATTGGTAATGGACATCCTTGGGTGCCTTGTTACTAAAGCGGAAGAGGAGGGACTGCTGCAACCTCTCTCCTCCAAACCCATACAACACATGCTGATGACACGTTTTTATTTTTTCATCCAAGGGAGAATGAAATACATATTGTGCTCAATATTTTGAAGCTATTCAGAGAAGCTTCAGGTTTGAAAACTAATATTCAGAAGAGTAGTTTTTATCCCATACAATGTGGTGATGAGGATTTGATAACCCTACAGGATCAGCTTCCATGTGAGCTCTCATATTTTCTCAGTAAATACCTTGCCCTGCCTCTATCCTAAAAAAACTGTCCAGAATTCAGGTGCAACCCATTATTGACAGAGTGGCTGATCCAATGTTTGGTTGGAAAGCGGATCTAATGACAAGGGCTACGAAAGGAGTGCAGGTCGCTAGGTCCAATATGTGATGATAGGCATGCTCATTTATTTAGCCTTAGCAGTTGACATACCCCCAGGATCACTCAAGGCTATTGACAAGATCAGAAAAGGCTTTCTCTACCGTGGAAGGAAAGATGTTACAGGAGGACATTGTTTAGTGGCTTGGGGCAGAGTATGTAGACCTCTTGAAATTGGCTATCTTGGTATTTCTAGTCTCAGAATTGGGATGGGCCTTGAGAATGAGATGGCTATGGCTAGGCAAAACGGAACCGGATAAACCTTGGTCCTCGCTGCCTATGCGGTTCTCTAAAAAGATGAAGGCCTTTGCCACTGCCATGCTCACTAAAATTGGGAATTGATCTTCAACCTTATTTTGGCAAGATTATTGGGTTCATGGAAAGAAAATTGATGACCTAGCTCCTAGATAGGTTGCAGCCGTTCCAAAGAAGATTAAGAACAACAGAACTGACCTTGAGGCGTTAACAAATAGAAACTGGTTGACAGGGGCCTTGATAGTAGGTGTGTTTGCTGATCTCCTAGATCTCTGGGGTATGCTTCAAACAATTCAGCTACAACAATATGGAGGACAAACATATATTCAGGTTTGCTACTGATGGAAACTACTCAGCAAAAGCTGCCTGTAAGGGATTCTTCATTGGATCGACCCAATCTGAACATTGGGAATCAATTTAGAAAACTTGGTCACCACCTAAATGTAAATTCTTCCTATGGCTAGCTGATTTAAGGTGTTGGACAGCAGACCATCTAGAGAAAAGAGGATTAAGTCATCCTGACAAATGTCCTTTGTGTGACTAAGAACAAGAAAATATATACCATATATTGGTGGGGTGTCTTTGCTAGGAACTTTTGGTTCCAACTGCTTGGACAAGTTAATATGCAAGGTTTTGCTCCTCAACCGGGGAAGAGAGCACTATGCAGTGGTGGAGTAGAAATAGTGAACAACTGTAGGGGATTGCAAAAAAGGGTTTAATTCTTTGACCACCCTCGTGTTGTGGACTCTCTGGAACCATAGAAATGGTTGTCTTTGACATAATTAAATCCAACTTGGAGGTAGCTATCAGAAGAGCTGAAGAAGATATTGTTTTATGGAAGTTCGTTGGGGCCAAACATCTTGCTCTTCTTACAGCTCCCATTCTAGGTGTCTTGTAGGGGTCTGGTAGAGGGAGTTTGTGGTAACATTAAAGATGAATATGTTATTTGGTGTTGAGCTGGTGCGTCGGGGCTGCGTAGGTGATGGGCTTTTTAGGTGTTATATCATGGATGCTTTCATGTATTCTAAGTTGCGGCCACCATCATGTGCCTTTCCTTTGTGTATGTACTTGTTCTATTTTTGGATCCTTCTTTCTTTCTTAATTTAATGATACGCGGCTCTCCTATGTGTTTGAGACAAAATTTACTAAATCGAATGATACACTATCTGTCACCGAAGTGATAATGAACATTCTGATCATCTAGTCTAGAAACTGAAATACGATTCTTTCGCAATGAAGAGACATAGAGTACGTCTTTCAAAACTAAATGGAAACCATAATCTATTGCTATGACTAGATCTCCGACGATCTCTACTTCTGCTTCCTTTTTCTTTGGCCTTTAGGAGCCTTTAGGTGGCAAATAAAAAGGAAGCAGAAGTGGAGGTCCTCGGAGATCTAGTCATAGCATTAACTGATGATTTTCATTTAGTTTTGCGAGACATACTCTATGCTCTTCCTTGCGAAGGAATTTTTTTCAGTTTCAAGACTAGATGATCAGGATGTTCATTGTCACTTCAGTGACAGATAATGTATCATTCGATTTAGTAATAAAGATGTTGGTCTCGTCGTCCGATGAGATTTGTTTTATTTACTTTCACACAGTAATGTTGTTAACGTCTTAGACAACAGAAAACGTTCCAGACAACAATGGCAAGAAAACAAAGAGAAGTGATAGAGAGACCTCGTCGAAATTAAGGGAGAGCTTGTCATCTTGAATCACATGGGCTACAGATTGTAACCTAGTAAATAATTTTCGTTCTGAAGCAGGGGAGCATATTGTAGTCAATAAGTGCGGTGATACTTAATTGGTCATTATGTGTAACCTTGTCGAAGGATGGAATCCAGAAAAAAAGAAGTGTAAGGAATGTAGAGAACAAAGGGGAGATTGTTTGGGTGTGTCCCCTACACGAGCTTGTTAACAGGAACCGGGGTAGAGTTAATCTTAACCGTCCATTCTCGTCCTTGATCGGGGGGGGGGGGCTATCCTAACCGTTGGTTGCAGCCCCGGTCACACGTCTCCATATAAATAGATTAAGGGGCCCGACAAGTTAGTCAATGCCAATCGCTTGACAACAAGCCCTAATCGACATCCACACAGGTCCCTATCACCTAGGTTTTGTGTAGTGTCTAGAAGAGCTCCGATCTATGGCGTTGGGCTCCATGATCACCCCAACGTGCATGGGATCTTAGCCGCACGCACGTGCTACTGGAGGAGATCCATCGGCGACCGCGAACAACAACCTCGCCAAAACACACATGGAGGTGGTGGAGCAGGAGGAGATGGGTCTACGATACAAGACGTCGGCGCCATCGTTGGTTCTACTTATCATCGAGGTTTTTCTAGTACAGATTGGTATTATAAGGGTTTAGGAATTGATCATAGGCACCACATAATCTAACAACCCTTTCTTATATACTACGCAATAAGAGCTACATAGCAAAATAAAAGTTGTCCGGAGTATTTCTTCTAGAAAATGTATATTTAGGTAAATAGAACGATCGTACCGATATCAGGGATCCACAGAATTGCGATAGAGCTTCATACTGCATATCGTCTTCTGTTTTTGCTAGATGAACCATGATGGGGTTCAATGGTTGTGATCTGATGTTTTCGCTGTCTGATTCTGCAGGTTGGCGAGTGCCGGCTAGCTGACTATTGACATGGTATATCTTTTTCCCCCCTGCTTTGTAGTTTCTTCTTTCTTTTGCTGCAAGAATCCTCGTGGGCAGCAGCATCTTCCATCAGGTTGTGTTATGTTTTCACTTTTTTCCCCTCGATCACACAGGACTGCACATCTCCTTGGACATAAAGTTTTGTACTCCCTCCGTCCCAAATTAAAATTCGTTTTACTATTTTAGTAGATTCATACAATAATAAATGTATGTGTTCTATATATATGTATAGATTCATTATCATCTATATGAATATAGACATAAAAATCTAGAGATAGAGCTAAAAATGACTATGGTTTTGCATCGGAGGAGAATCTTTTTCTCTTTTGTCTGTTTCGGCATAGAAACACATCACAACTGGGAACCTGTATGTAACAAGAGTTCATTTGCAAAAACTTTGGAAATTCACAGGACGCATTTCTGCATTCAGGTGTGCACGGTTGTGCAATTTCGCAGTGTCCTGCGGTGCCGTCGAGGTTGGCTTGAGCTGTGGCCGCCGCCTGTTGAGGCTCCTCCGTTTCCGGTTACAGCTGCTCCGTGTTTTAGTTATATAAATATACTTTTAAAAGTAAATTATAAGTCGATTAGCTCATTGTTTTTAGCTTTATCGACTTTAGCTCCTCCGTGTATGATAGCAGGGGCCAAAACCACTTAAAATTATACCAAATTAAACTTAAGTTAAGAAGTAATAAGCCATGCTCCTCTGAGTTTATGGATTGTTTTACCTTATTGGGTAGGCTGAAAAAAGGAACCATTGTGAATACCTTCTAGCCGAGATTTATAGAGCTCCGAATTAGCTCCCAAAGATACAAATGTCTGACTTAAGACAAAATCACTTTTAAATAAATTAAAATTATTTAAAGTAGGCACTAATTACATGCTAATCCATTATTAGGAAAAACTAATAATAGCAGCAACAGAGCCTAGCCTAGAGGAAATCTTTGCACACGTGGAGGTTGTTTCCTGTAAATCTGATCAGACCATACGTAGGTAACCAATCAGACGCTAATAGATTATACCTTTGGTATTGAAGGATGACGATATTAGGGCAATCAGGTAGCCATGATGGCATTTCTTTCAAGTTCGATCCCCTTATGGACATCCAATCGCTGAGGGACATAAGGACGGGTTGGTTGGCAACTAGTGAAGCCTCTCCCTCGGATTGGCCAATGGCGGACTGGTGAGTCTGCCGCGAGATGGCGATGATGTGGCAACAACTTGCGGGAGGTAGCGAGGGCAGGTGACGGCAAGGGACAACCATTAGCCATTGCTACATTGCGACAGTGTGGTGGGACTTTAGTGAGATAGCGAGGGTAGGCTGTTCTATAGAACCAAGGCAGGATTCCATCGATAGTCTGCCTGCCCATTAATGTGGACTAGGAGGCAAATTAGTGTCACTGCATGCAGACCCCGACGACGTGACGAGCTGACGAGTGATGTGGAGACAAGTGGGACTGACATCTGATGGGTTAAGTCACCCACTAATCGATTAGTCAATTATCAAAGAAGCAAGCGAGCCACGGGTGAGCTAGCCACTAGAGGAGGGAATCGAACAAATCGGGTGCGGAAGTGGGCCAAATAGTGGAGCGTTAAGAAAAAGTTAATCATTAGATTTAGCCACACCTAATATATAATTTTTTTTTATTTTGATGTGTCGGGGACCATAATTAGGGGTACCCTCAAGACGCCTAATTCTCAGCTGGTAACCCCCATCAGTATAAAGCTGCAGAGGCCTGATGGGTTTGATTAAGTCAGGGATCAGTCCATACGAGCGACTCGATCGCGCCTCGCCCGAGCCTAGCCTCGAGCAAGGGCAGCCGACCCTGAGGTGTTTCCGTCTCGCCCGAGGCCCCCTTTTTTACGGCAGACGCATCTCCGGCTCGCCCGAGGCCTTGCCTTCGTTAAGAAGCAACCCTGACTAAATCACCGCGCCGACCGACCAAGCCACTGGGGCATTTAACACAAAGAATGAGACCGACGGGCGGCCAGGCTTTGCCAAAGGCGCCTTAGGAAGCTCCGCCCGACCCAGGGCTCGGACTCGGGCTAAGGCCCCGGAAGACGGCGAACTCCGCTCCGCCCGACCCAGGGCTCGGACTCGGGCTAAGGCCCCGGAAGACGGCGAACTCCGCTCCGCCCGACCCAGGGCTCGGACTCGGGCTAAGGCCCCGGAAGACGGCGAACTCCGCTCCGCCCGACCCAGGGCTCGGACTCGGGCTAAGGCCCCGGAAGACGGCGAACTCCGCTCCGCCCGACCCAGGGCTCGGACTCGGGCTAAGGCCCCGGAAGACGACGAACTCCGCTTCGCCCGACCCAGGGCTCGGACTCCGCCCTGGCCTCTACCGAACGACCTCCGCCTCGCCCGACCCATGAGCTCGGGCTCGGCCTCGGCCATGCAGGACAGACTCGACCTCGGCTTCGGAGGAGCCTCCACGTCGCCCGACCTAGGGCACAAGTCCGCCACGTCAACAGGAAGCGCCATCATCACCCTACCCCGAGCCGACTCGGGCCGCAGAGAATAGGACCGACGTCCCATCTGGCTAGCTCCGCCAGATAGGCAATGATGGCGCCCCGCTGGACCCATGACGACGGCGGCTCTCAGCTCCCTTACGGAAGCAGGGGGACGTCAGCAAGGGCCCAACCACTCCGACAGCTGTCCCCCCGTCAGGCTCCATTGCTTCTCCGACAGCCACGACGCCACACCAGCTGGGTGCCAAGATCTCTCCGGCTGCCACCTTGGCATGTACTTAGGGCACTAGCTCTCCCCCGCTAGACACGTAGCACCTTGCTACACCCCCATTTGTACACCTGGATCCTCTCCTTACGCCTATAAAAGGAAGGACCAGGGCCTTCTTAGAGAAGGTTGGCCCCGCGGGAACGAGGGCAGGGGCAGGCGCTCTCTTGGGGCCGCTCGCTCCCCTCACCCGCGTGGACGCTTGTAACCCCCTACTGCAAGCGCACCCGACCTGGGCGCGGGACGAACACGAAGGCCGCGGGATCTCCGCCTCCCTCACGACTCGGCTCCGGCCACCTCGCTCTTCCCCCCTTCGCGCTCGCCCACGCGCTCGGCCCATCTGGGCTGGGGCACGCGGCACACTCACTCGTCGGCTTAGGGACCCCCCGGTCTCGAAACGCCGACAGTTGGCGCGCCAGGTAGGGGCCTGCTGCGTGTTGACGAGCAGTTTCCCGTCAAGCTCCAGATGGGCAGTCTCCAACGACCTCTTCAACCCGGGACGGTGCTCCGTTTCGGGAGCCTCGAGTTCATGTCTTTCGACGGCAGCTACGACATGCTACTCCTTCCACCGCCGCGCGACAGCGACAATGGTGGCGGACAGCCCGCCCGCCGGCGGCGGAATCGACGACGTCTTTCCCGCGTGGGGGAAGGACAACTTTCGAGCTCGCCCCATCCTCTCCCTCACCATCGGAGGAGGAGGCGGGGCAACCAGGGCCGAGCTGGAGGCTGCGCTCATTCGGCTGTCGAGCAAATCGTCATCCCCAGCGCCCCAACGGAGGACGCGTCGGGCGTCACCCTCGCGTTTGAGGCGAAGGCGAGCGCCGTCCCCCCGCGACACGCCAACCCCGAGCAAGCGGACGACGCCAGCGCGCTCACGGAGGGCCTGCGGGACGTCGCCCTCGCACCCAGGACGACGGCGCGATCAGCCCCCGGTGTAACCTCGTCGCTCCTCGTCGACAAAAAGGTACCGACTGATCCCCATCCTTCGTCATTTCGACTCGACCTCAACCCGCCTAGCGACCTCGCTCTGGCGGGCACTCACGTTGAGGCGAGTGCAACCCCTCTGGGGTTTCGTGTGCGGTCGCCTTGGGACCGATTGACGGGCGTCTCGACCTACGGGCCCTCTGGGTCCGAGGAAGATGACGACCCCAGCATCTGCTGGGATTTCTCTGGATCTGGCAACCCCAGTGCCATGCGGGACTTCATGACCGCATGCAACTACTGCCTCTCCGATTGTTCCGACGGCAGCCGCAGCCTTGACGACAAGGACTGCGGCCCGAGCCGCGAATGTTTCCACGTCGAGCTAGGGGATCCCTCCGGAGGCAGCTGTCTCGGCATGCCGGAGGATGGTGATCTCCCTAGGCCGGCGCCTCGCGCCGACATCCCGCGGGAGCTAGCTGTGGTCCCCGTTCCGGCGGGGAGTCACGACCCACAGCTCGAGCAAGTCCGCGGGGCGCAGGCCGGGCTCGATGAGGGAGCAGGAGCACTCGAGGCAACCCGCCGGGACGTCGGGCAGGTATGGGCGGGCCAGCCCCCGGCCGGAGAAATACGTCACCTGCCCCAGGGTCTCCAGCACCGCATCGCCAACGATGCCAGGGGCAGACCGCCACTCGCATCCGGCGGAACCGGTCAGGACCTGGCAGCCGCAGCGATGCTCCTCCGCGCGATGCCGGAGTCATCAACCACCGAGGGTCGGCGAATCCAGGGAGAGCTCAAGCATCTCCTGAAAGGCGCTGCGGCCCGGCGGGCCGAGAGCTCTGCCTCCCGAAGGCAGGGGTACCCCTCGGAACCTCGTGCCGCGACTTCCCGACTCATGCGGGAAGCCTCGGTCTACACCGGGCGCACGCGCAACACCGCGCCTGCGGCCCCGGGCCACCTCGGCGACGAGCACCCTCATCGCGACCGTCGGGCCCGCCTCGACGAAAGGGTGCGCCGAGGCTATCACCCCAGGCGTGGGGGACGCTACGACAGCGGGGAGGATCGGAGTCCCTCGCCCGAACCACCCGGTCCGCAGGTCTTCAGCCGGGCCATTCGGCGGGCGCCGTTTCCGACCCGATTCCGACCCCCGACTACTATCACAAAGTACTCGGGGGAAACAAGACCGGAATTGTGGCTCGCGGAGACGTGCCCTTACCATCAGGGGCCCGTCAAGCACACCCTCGAGGAGTGCGTCATGCTTCGGCGCCACTTCCACCGGGCCGGGCCACCCGCAGAGGGTGGCAGGGCCCGCGACGACGACAAAAAGGAAGATCACCAAGCAGGAGAGTTCCCCGAGGTCCGCGACTGCTTCATGATCTACAGGGGGCATGCGGCGAATGCCTCGGCTCGGCATCGCAAGCGAGAGCGTCGGGAGGTCTGCTCGGTGAAGGTGGCGGCGCCAGTCTACCTAGACTGGTCCGACAAGCCCATCACCTTCGACCAAGATGACCACCCCGACCACGTGCCGAGCCCGGGGAAGTACCCGCTCGTCGTCGATCCCATCATCGGCGACGTCAGGCTCACCAAGGTCCTGATGGATGGGGGCAGCTGCCTCAATATCATCTACGCCGAGACCCTCAGGCTCCTGCGCGTCGATCTGTCATCCGTCCGAGCAGGCGCTGCGCCCTTCCACGGGATCATCCCTGGGAAGCGCGTCCAGCCCCTCGGACAGCTCGACCTTCCTGTCTGCTTCGGAACACCCTCCAACTTCCGAAGGGAGACTTTGACGTTCGAGGTGGTCGGGTTCCGAGGAACCTACCACGCAGTATTGGGAAGGCCATGCTACGCGAAGTTCATGGCCATCCCCAACTACACCTACCTGAAGCTCAAGATGCCGGGCCCCAACGGGGTCATCACCGTCGGCCCCACGTACAAACACACGTTCGAATGCGATGTGGAGTGCGTGGAGTACGCTGAGGCCCTCGCCGAGTCCGAGGCCCTCATCGCCGACCTGGAAAACCTCTCCCGAGAGGTGCCGGACGTGAAGCGACACGCCGGCAACTTCGAGCCAGCGGAGACGGTTAAGGTCGTCCCTCTCGACCCCAGTGGCGACACCTCCAAGCAGATCCGGATCGGTTCCGGGCTCGACCCCAAATAGGAAGCAGTGCTCGTCGACTTTCTCCGCGCAAACGCCGACGTCTTTGCGTGGAGTCCCTCGGACATGCCCGGTATACCGAGGGATGTCGCCGAGCACTCGCTGGATATTCGGGCCGGAGCCCGACCGGTCAGACAGCCTCTGCGCCGATTCGACGAGGAAAGGCGCAGGGTGATAGGCGAGGAGATCCACAAGCTGATGGCCGCAGGGTTCATCAAAGAGGTATTCCATCTCGAATGGCTTGCCAACCCTGTACTTGTGAGGAAGAAAGGGGGGAAATGGCGGATGTGTGTAGACTACACTGGTCTCAACAAAGCATGTCCGAAGGTCCCCTACCCTCTACCTCGCATCGATCAAATCGTGGACTCCACTGCTGGGTGTGAAACCCTGTCTTTCCTCGATGCCTACTCAGGGTATCATCAAATCAAGATGAAAGAATCCGACCAGCTCGCGACTTCTTTCATCACGCCCTTCGGCATGTACTGTTATGTCACCATGTCGTTCGGTTTGAGGAACGCGGGTGCAACGTACCAGCGGTGCATGAACCATGTGTTCGGCGAACACATCGGTCGCACGGTCGAGGCCTACGTCGATGACATCGTAGTCAAGACGAGGAAAGCCTCCGACCTTCTCTCCGACCTTGAGGTGACATTCCGGTGTCTCAAGGCGAAGGGCGTCAAGCTCAATCCCGAGAAGTGCGTCTTCGGGGTGCCCCGAGGCATGCTCCTGGGATTCATCGTCTCCGAGCAGGGCATCGAAGCCAACCCGGAGAAGATCGCAGCCATCACAAGCATGGGGCCCATCAAGGACTTAAAAGGCGTACAGAGGGTCATGGGATGTCTCGCGGCCTTAAGCCGTTTCATCTCGCGCCTCGGCGAAAGAGGCCTGCCCCTGTACCGCCTCTTAAGGAAGGCCGAGTGCTTCACTTGGACTCCCGAGGCCGAGGAAGCTTTCGGGAACCTAAAGGCGCTCCTCACCCAGGCGCCCATCTTGGTACCCCCAGCTGATGGAGAAGCCCTCTTGGTCTACGTCGTCGCTACCACTCAGGTGGTTAGCGCCGCGATCGTGGTCGAAAGGCAAGAAGAGGGGCATGCATTGCCCATTCAGAGGCCAGTTTACTTCATCAGCGAGGTGCTGTCCGAAACCAAGATCCGCTACCCACAAGTTCAGAAGCTGATGTATGCAGTGATCCTGACGAGGCGAAAGTTGCGGCATTACTTCGAGTCTCATTCGGTAACTGTGGTGTCATCCTTCCCCCTGGGGGAGATCATCCAGTGCCGAGAGGCCTCGGGACGGATCGCGAAGTGGGCGGTGGAAATCATGGGCGAGACAATCTCGTTCGCCCCTCGGAAGGCCATCAAGTCCCAGGTACTGGCGGACTTCGTAGCCGAATGGGTCGACACACAGTTGCCGACGGCTCCGATCCAACCGGAGCTCTGGACCATGTTTTTCGACGGGTCGCTGATGAAGACGGGAGCCGGCGCGGGCCTACTCTTCGTCTCGCCCCTCGGGAAACACCTGCGCTACGTGCTACGCCTCCATTTCCCGGCGTCCAACAATGTGGCTGAGTACGAAGCTCTGATCAACGGATTGCGGATCGCCATCGAGCTAGGGGTCCGACGCCTCGATGCTCGCGGCGACTCGCAGCTCGTCATCGACCAAGTCATGAAGAACTCCCACTGCCGCGACCCGAAGATGGAGGCCTATTGTGATGAGGTTCGACGCCTAGAAGACAAGTTCCACGGGCTCGAGCTTAACCACATCGCCCGGCGCTACAACGAGACTGCGGACGAGCTGGCAAAGATAGCCTCAGGGCGAACGACGGTTCCCCCGGACGTCTTCTCCCGGGATCTGCACCAACCCTCCGTCAAGATCAGCGACACGCTCGAGCCCGAGACGCCCTCGGCCCCGTCCGTGGAGACCTCGGCCCAGCCCGAGCCATCCTCGGTTCAACCCGAGGAACCCTCGGCCCCCGAGGACGAGGCGCTGCGCATCGAAGAGGAGCGGAGCGGGGTCGTGCCTGATCGAGATTGGCAGGCCCCGTACCTGCAATATCTCCGCCGAGGAGAGCTACCCCTCGACCAGGCCGAGGCACGGCGGGTAGCGCGACGCGCCAAGTCGTTCGTCTTGCTGGGCGATGAGAAGGAGCTTTACCACCGCAGCCCCTCGGGCATCCTCCAGCGGTGCATCTCCATCGCCGAAGGTCAGGAGCTCCTGCAAGAGATACACTCGGGGGCTTGCGGCCATCACGCAGCGCCTCGAGCCCTTGTCGGGAACGCTTTCCGGCAAGGCTTCTACTGGCCGACGGCGGTGGCTGACGCCACTAGAATTGTCCGCACCTGCGAAGGGTGCCAATTCTATGCGAAGCAGACCCACCTGCCCGCTCAGGCTCTGCAGACGATACCCATCACCTGGCCCTTCGCTGTGTGGGGTCTGGACCTCGTCGGCCCTCTGCAGAAGGCGCCCGGGGGCTACACGCACCTGCTGGTCGCCGTCGACAAATTCTCCAAGTGGATCGAGGTCCGACCCCTGAACAGCATCAGGTCTGAGCATGCGGTGGCGTTCTTCACCAACATCATCCATCGCTTCGGGGTCCCGAACTCCATCATCACCGACAACGGCACCCAGTTCACCGGCAAAAAAATTCTTGGATTTTTGCGAGGACCACAACATCCGGGTAGACTGGGCTGCCGTAGCTCATCCCATGTCGAATGGGCAAGTAGAGCGTGCCAACGGCATGATTCTACAAGGGCTCAAGCCTCAGATTTACAATGACCTCAACAAGTTCGGCAAGCGATGGATGAAGGAACTCCCCTCGGTGGTCTGGAGCCTGAGGACGACGCCGAGCCGAGCCACGGGTTTTACGCCGTTCTTCCTGGTCTACGGGGCCGAGGCCGTCTTGCCCACGGACCTGGAATACGGCTCCCCGAGGACGAGAGCCTACGACGATCAAAGCAACCAAGCTAGCCGAGAGGACTCGCTGGACCAGCTGGAAGAGGCTCGGGACAGGGCCTTGCTACACTCGGCGCGGTATCAGCAGTCCCTGCGACGCTACCACGCCCGAGAGGTCCGACCCCGAGACCTCCAGGTGGGCTACCTGGTGCTTCGGCTGCGGCAAGACGCCCGAGGGAGGCACAAGCTCACGCTCCCCTGGGAAGGGCCATTCGTCATCGCCAAAGTTCTGAAGCCCGGAACGTACAAGCTGGCTAACAGTCAAGGCGAGGTCTACAGCAACGCTTGGAACATCCAACAGCTACGTCGCTTCTACCCTTAAGATGTTTCCAAGTTGTTCGTATACCTTGCACCCACGCAAAGTTTAGTCAACAAGGAAGGGTCGGCCTCGCCTCGGCAAAGCCCGACCCTCCCTCGGGGGCTAAAAGGGGGGAAACCCCCTCTGCGTCAAAATTTTCCTCGAACAGAAAATCTCTTTTACCAGAATATCTTTCGTGCTTTTTGACTACTTCGAAAAGTGGGTCCTGGAAACGACGGGGTACGCGTAAGCAGCCAAGGCTGACCGAGCCGAGGGACTCCTACGCCTCCGGGATACGGATACCTCACTCATCACCTTCTGCGATAAGTAACTCGCGTTCGGATAAGGTGACCCCGCGGATCGAACAAGTCTCTACGTTCGGAAGCCCTTCTGTCGAAGCGATTCTTCGAGTCTTCTCGACCAAGTCGGTGATAGGGCCTCATGGACGAGTAAAAGTGCGCGTAAGCGGCAAGGCCGACCGAGCCGAGGGACTCCCACGCCTCCGGGATACGGATACCTCACTCCTCACCTTCCGCGAGAAGCGACTTTCGCTCGCACAAACATCCCTGTTACCGACAAAAAGTCCAGACACTCGAAACAAGAGGAAGAGAGACGCAGCTTTAACACGCAACAAGGGTGCGTGTTTCGGCCTCGGCGGCCGCGCAAAGCACACACTACAAGACAATCTGATCCTGCAGGCTCGGGTCTTGACGCTGGAAGGGGGCAGCAACGCCCTCGGCATCGACGGCACCTTCGGCGAGGCCCGACCCAGCCTCGGACGGCGACGCGGTCCGAGGGTCTCTGCTCCGAAGACGATGTCATCACCACGCCCGAGCGATCACTGCCAGGGACTTCTCCGAGAACCCGGCCCGAGCAGGCGGCTCAGCCGGTCACCCCTGGGGCCTCGGCCCACCATCTTCCGAGGGCGCCAGCCCGGTCCGAAGCCTCGGCTGATCAACTCCGACGTCGATCCAGCCAACGGACAACCTGGCTAGGTTCCGGCCAACCAGGTTTTATTCTCGAGCCAACACCGCCTCTGCTCATGCTGATATCACTACCCCTGGCCTCGGCTCGACGAAGAGCGGCCGAGGGGTCTCTTTAACTAAGCCGGAGGAGCCTCGGACAGTAGGGCCGACCGAGCCGAGGGACTCCTACGCCTCTGGGATACGGATACCTCACTCGTCACCTTGACACGGGGCGACTCATGCTTGGTAAAGCGGTTCAGACAAACAACAGGCGAGTCTTAGTGCTCAAAAATGAGGAAAAAACACGGCTCCGTGCCAAAATTACATACATGTTCAGGCCCCGAAAGCCGAAATGAACAAAAACACTGGCATCCAAGGTGCCATCACAAACGGAACTCCGGTTCCATCTCCACGGGTATGGACGACCTCCCCGCCCGGGAAGCCCGTGGAGCGACAAGCTCTGGGTGAATCACCAGCAAAACGCGGGACGCCCCTAAACACCCCGGCAGATCCTCGCAGCCGTCCTCGCCGCGAATGCGAGGAGGAAGACGGAATGTTGCATCCTAGCTGGGCAGCAGCAGTTCGCCTTCCCCGGCATGGCTGGAGGATGTCTCCGCCGTGGGGCTAAAGGGCGATTGCCACCACCAGAAGCTGGAAGATGAGGTGGTCCGCCGACCCACGCAGGAGGTGGAGCCCCGGCTCGCCTCGCTCCCCGCCCCGGCGAGGATGACGAACACCCTCAACACTGAGGGCGGGGCCGGGACCACAGCCCGGTTTGCCTCTCCCCATCCGGGAGCTGGAGGTCACCGTCTTGGGTGATCACCAGCGGAGGGAAGCAACCAGGCTGTGTGATGAAAATCCTTGAAGCCGAACGATGGCTGAAAGGTACCAACTCCCACGGAGTTGCGTTCCTCCAACGATGGGGCGAAAGACGGCGGTTTCCCCCATCCGGGGGCTTGAAAGGTGGAAAGACACGATGCATAAGGGAGGAAGAAGGCATGGTCGCCTCACGGAAGGGGTCGCCCTCCTTTTAAAGGCGACTCTCCCTGATTGCGCCCCCAACCGTCGCGGGCCGAGTCTTCTCCAGCACGCCTCCAAAGCCCTCCCTTGTGGCGCGGGGGCTGGGTCCCGCATGTCATACAAGATCGGCTCCGAGCGGAAGAAGCCAAACCGCCGCGCACGGCGCACGCGACCACCCAACGGTTACAAGCAACCCTCCACTTTTGCCCAGGCCAACGGGCGAAAGGGGGAGGCAGCCATGCAGACGGCATGCAACCACGCCAAGTGGCCGCGCCTCTCCGACTCCTGACCTGCCAGCGCGGAGGCCTAAGCCCACGCGTCGCGCGACCGGCGCGCCGGATGCTGCATGCAAGCAACCGTACCACTGGCGCCACCACCGCACCTCCTCGATTGCGGAACCGATACCGCGACCCGAGGTGACCCAGCGCGCAGCGCCAGCCTGACGCAGCGGTCAAACGCGGTCAAAAGTGGGCCGGCAGTAATAACGGTGGCAGGCGCGCGGGAGCAGCAGTCGCACCATCAGCCAAGCTCACGTCCCATCCGGAGGCAGCAAGAGAACCCCCTCTCACGGTGTGAAGACGACGCGCCCGTGACCCGTCCCTCGAACGGCTCGCGCACACACAACGGCAGCCTCGCCAACTACTCACCCCGGCGCATTAACTCCACGGCTGGACAGGCGGCGCTTCTGGCAGGAGCAGCTGGCGACGCTTCACCTTCGCCAAAATAACCGCGCCAAAAAAGGTACGCCGCGTCGTTCAAATTCGTATCCTTTTTTTCCTTTTTCCTCTTTCTCTATCTCTTGCAACAGGGACCAGGAAAGGGGATACCCCCAAAGGGATCCTTCCCCGTGAAGGAACTAGGCTCCGAGCCTCCATACTGATCAGGGGTTCGAAGGCTGGCCCCCCGAAGGGTTCAACAGCCGCCTCAGATCGCGTGGGCCCGACACCCACTACTGGTCAGAGGTTCGAAGGTCGGCCTCCCGAAAGGTTCCACGGCCGCCTCAGGCTACTCGGGCTCCGCGCCCATTACTGATCAGGGGTTCGAAGGCTGGCCCCCCGAAGGGTTCACAGTCGCCTCAGACACCGAGCGAGGGATGACCAGGGGTACGTTCGATACATAACCAAGGCTCGGGCTGCGCTCCCGAGGTACCCTAGGACATTTCCGAGACCAGCGGGAACGATCCTGTAACGGAATCCCATCGGAGGGAGGCAACGAGCCCTCGGACCCCGTCGCCAGGGGACCGGGTCCGGCAGATCACCCGCAGGTACTTTTGGGCGTGCCTCCGGGCCCCTAGCCGACCCCCAACGAACGGGGCACGGACGTCCACTCGGATTACCCGATTGCAGCTCACCGGAGACACCATGTTCGGTGCCCATCGAGGGTAACATGGCGCTCTCCCCCCCTCCTCCTTGCGGAAAGGCGACGTAGGGGCGTATGTAAAAAAGCCGAGTCTGTCCCTGATCGCCCTCTCGCCCTGTGCGGAGGCTCGGGGGCTGCTCTCGCAAACCCGGCTCCGGCCAAACCGTTGACAGCGTCAACATACCAGCCCGAGAACTTGGGCCCCGACAGTGCACCCGGGCTACGGCCTGTTCGCATGAGGGAACCGCCAGACCAGCCGAAGCATTACGCCAGGCATTAAGACCTCGCAGGAGTGAAACCACTCCTCCGAGGCCTCGGGGGCTACACCCGGCGGGTGCGCTCGCGCGCACCCACCGGAACAAAGTGCAACCGAGAAAGGCTGGTCCCCTTGCAAAAAAGTGCGACGAAAGCCTCCAAGCGAGTGCTAACACTCCCTTCGAGGCTCGGGGGCTACTGTCGGGGACCATAATTAGGGGTACCCTCAAGACGCCTAATTCTCAGCTGGTAACCCCCATCAGCATAAAGCTGCAGAGGCCTGATGGGTTTGATTAAGTCAGGGATCAGTCCATACGAGCGACTCGATCGCGCCTCGCCCGAGCCTAGCCTCGAGCAAGGGCAGCCGACCCTGAGGTGTTTCCGTCTCGCCCGAGGCCCCCTTTTTTACGGCAGACGTATCTCCGGCTCGCCCGAGGCCTTGCCTTCGTTAAGAAGCAACCCTGACTAAATCACCGCGCCGACCGACCAAGCCACTGGGGCATTTAACACAAAGAATGAGACCGACGGGCGGCCAGGCTTTGCCAAAGGCGCCATAGGAAGCTCCGCCCGACCCAGGGCTCGGACTCGGGCTAAGGCCCCGGAAGACGGCGAACTCCGCTCCGCCCGACCCAGGGCTCGGACTCGGGCTAAGGCCCCGGAAGACGGCGAACTCCGCTCCGCCCGACCCAGGGCTCGGACTCGGGCTAAGGCCCCGGAAGACGACGAACTCCGCTTCGCCCGACCCAGGGCTCGGACTCCGCCCTGGCCTCTGCCGAACGACCTCCGCCTCGCCCGACCCAGGAGCTCGGGCTCGGCCTCGGCCATGCAGGACAGACTCGACCTCGGCTTCGGAGGAGCCTCCACGTCGCCCGACCTAGGGCACAAGTCCGCCACGTCAACAGGAAGCGCCATCATCACCCTACCCCGAGCCGACTCGGGCCGCAGAGAACAGGACCGACGTCCCATCTGGCTAGCTCCGCCAGATAGGCAATGATGGCGCCCCGCTGGACCCATGACGACGGCGGCTCTCAGCTCCCTTACGGAAGCAGGGGGACGTCAGCAAGGGCCCAACCACTCCGACAGCTGTCCCCCCGTCAGGCTCCATTGCTTCTCCGACAGCCACGACGCCACACCAGCTGGGTGCCAAGATCTCTCCGGCTGCCACCTTGGCATGTACTTAGGGCACTAGCTCTCCCCCGCTAGACACGTAGCACCTTGCTACACCCCCATTTGTACACCTGGATCCTCTCCTTACGCCTATAAAAGGAAGGACCAGGGCCTTCTTAGAGAAGGTTGGCCCCGCGGGAACGAGGGCAGGGGCAGGCGCTCTCTTGGGGCCGCTCGCTCCCCTCACCCGCGTGGACGCTTGTAACCCCCTACTGCAAGCGCACCCGACCTGGGCGCGGGACGAACACGAAGGCCGCGGGATCTCCGCCTCCCTCACGACCCGGCTCCGGCCACCTCGCTCTTCCCCCCTTCGCGCTCGCCCACGCGCTCGACCCATCTGGGCTGGGGCACGCGGCACACTCACTCGTCGGCTTAGGGACCCCCCGGTCTCGAAACGCCGACATGATGTATGTTTAAATTTATGTATAAGAGGTTATAAAAATTGAGGCGGGCCATGACCCACCTTGTCCAACCCTTGCGCCCACCTCTGGTATTGGCTGTCACTTATGGACATCCTATTGGTGGCTATTTGTGAGCTTTCTCTCTATGAGGCTTTCTCCACTAGTTTACACATCCTCATATCAAATATTTAAACTGTATTTTATGAACAACACACTCTATAGTGTAAAACAAGGCAACAGGTGAACGGCTAGACACGACCTGAACAAAAGTGGGACTTTGCTCATGGCCTTCCTGGCTGCTTCAACTCGTGACTCGTCCCGCTAGTATACTAGCAATACAAAAAAATGCCGTTTGTGGAGTAGGGAGGGGGTCCGCTGCTCAGGACAAATGGGTGCCAGACTGACTCTGGAATCCAAGGTTTGCTGGTTTGGGCTTCGCGTGGCGGTTGGGCCCGATCAACGCCCTGTTACAGTGTTACTTCACCATGGCCGTAGCGGCCCACTCACGCGCGCATCAGCAACTGCAATCTGCGCCGACCAATACGCCGCGTTCCGAGACTTGCGAGCACAGCCGCGACCGCAAACCCTGGGTCACGTGCGCGTCAGCAACAGCAACCGCAATCTGCGCCGGCCATGAGTCTCCACCCTACCCCGCCCGCGCTCCGAGACTTCGGAGCATGCCGCCATGACCGTGACCGGACCCGGACTAGTTGCCGCCCCGGTCCCGCCCTGCTGGAGCACGGCTTCATGTCACCATATGAATGGCCGAAAGCCCACGCCTTCCTCGTTGCCAACGGCAGGCAGTGCCGGAACAGGTGAGACTAGCGTGAACTCGTATGAGTGCCACCACTGCAGCGTCGCCGCGTCCAGTTCTTTCTCGAATTTGTCCCCTGGCTCTTGCTTTGCCCGGTCAAAAGCTCAAAAGCTGGCAGGTAGCGCGACAAACGCATGTCGCGGCGCCGGCCGTTGCGCGGTGGTCTCTGGCCTAAACCTAGGGCACCGAGTGCCGTGGTCGGCCCATGCCGCCTTGCATGCGTATCTGACCTGACGCCAGGGAGAGATGGCGTTCGGTTGCCGCGTCCCGCACTCCCGCTCGTGCTGGCCGAGGCAGTGACACCGGGGGACTGGGGCTCCCACCGGCCACCGCCGCCGCCGCCGCCGCGTGTACGAACTACGAACCCGTCCTCTCCCAAACAATATTGTAGTGCACCCCGGTACGGACCACGACGGAGTGTCTCGGACGATGGCTCACAGACACAGGCAGGGCGGCACCCAAAAAAAACAAAGGAGCGAGCTCGCAACGCGACGCCGACGCGCGTGGGAATGGCAAGAATAGTGGGTAGAGATGTGCCTTTTCCGTGTACTTACTCCGTATTGTAATATAGTACGCGTCAGATCTGGACTTCTGTCTAGGATTTTTCTAGTGGCAAACAAGGAGAAAACCTAATCCCAGTCACTTGCAACGCAAACGTCCAACTACTCTAGGCATGAGCGACAAGGGGAAGGACTCATCAATCGGGAGCCTGTCCTGTACATGCCGCCGCCGCCGCCCGCCGGAGCAAGCTCGTACAGCCTATCCCTGTGTGCTTTTTTAGCTGTGCTGCTGTTGGAAAGAAAGGACAGCAGACTCATCAGGCTGATGAGCTGCAAAGGGCTGCATCTCCAAGGAGCTGAACATGGATGCGTTTCGTTGTTTGGCACAACAGCAGCGCACCGGACCAGACCTCCCGACGGGCGCAATGATGCTTGCTCTGTATCAGTAAGATGCAGAGATGCTTTGCATGCAAATGACTCACAAGTCAGGCTGGTTTCGTTCATCCTTCGGTACCCAGCGAGCGAGCTAAATTCCAACTTCACTACGGCATAAAAGGTGATGCCGTCATACTCGTCCCAAGATGACGCAACCCCATATTGCACCACTCCAGATTTTATCACTGAAAAAACCGTTCAACCACCACATATCAAACTCAAACCAGACGTACTGCAGCAAAGCAATAGCCACTGGGAATTGAGGCAACATAGCCGGACATCCTATACTGATGAATTATTGGCAAAAACAAAAACAAAAGAATTGTTAACCATCGGAAACCAGCGGGAGGGAGCTGTGACGGCGAACGAAGACGAAGGTGTAGTCATTAAGGGAAGGAAAGGCCTACATAGCTACCTTTACAGAGCTGTCGCTATGTATGTATGGAGCTTCACAAGTTCTGTATCTGGTACTGGTATACTACTCTCGGCAGACAGAGCTATCTACAAGTCTCACGAGCTCGACAGGCTCGCAGCAGCAGGCGTTGTCGTTGTCGTTGCCGGCACGGCGCTGTTCCGCGTCGTCGTCGAGTTGCTCTTGCTCTTCTCGCCCCAGTGCCACAGCATGCTCTCCCAGAAGCAGAACTTCTCGAAGCAGGTCTTCAGCCTCGGGTCCGTTACGTTCCGCTTCCAGTGCCCGTCCGTGAAGTTCGCCTTCTCGGCCTGCCGCCGCTCCCACTCCAGCCCGGCCTTCAGGCTCGACCTCAGAAGGCAGTAGCTCTGGAGCTTCCTGGGCATCCGGTTGTGCACCTTCCACCAGCGGGCGTGCGCCACGTCGCTCGCGAACTCCCGCAGGATCTCCACGTTCCAGTTGCAGTCGTAGTCCCGGAAGCACAGCCACGGCTTCCGCCCCAGGTAGTGGAGCACGTAGAGGACCGGCGGGTTCGCGCCGAACAGCCGGGTCTTCTTCGCCTTCACCTCCTCCTCGTCGCCCTCCCAGAAATGCTTCAGGAAGTTCATGTGCTTCGGGATCCGGTGCCACCACGTGAATATCTCGTTCAGGTACCCCTGGTCCCCGCCGTTGTACGACGTTATCTCGTCGATGTGCTCCATCAGTAGCCGGAACGTGCAGTTCGAAGGCTCGATGACCATCACTCCCGAGTTGAAGAGCGTCGCGTTGTTCCCCGTCGCCGTGATCTCCGGCAGCGCGAACAGGAAATCGATGTTCCTCAGGATGAGGAGATCCGCGTCGATGAAGATGACCTTGTCGTAATCCGTGAGCTGCCACAGCCGGAATTTGCTGTAGTTCCACTCGTTGTAGGCGTCGCGCTCGGCTTTGGGGTTCCGGATCCTCTGTATTATCCTGACCTTCCACCCCGCAGATTCCAGCCCCTTGCGGTGGTGGTCACTTATGGTGTCGTCGACGAGAATAACTAGGTCTCTTGTTGATCCTGCTTGACGAATGCTTTGAGCTGCCGTGATCGCGCCGCAAACATATTCACTTGCTGAATGCAGTATTGTAGCATATGCTTCTCTGCGTCTGTCTACTGTGTAGAGTCGTGCTGCAGAAGAATGGACGTTTGTTCATGATTTTTGTGAAAAAAGAATAGCCAGTGAATAGGTATATTTTGGGTTTATTTTTCTAGAAAAGATAGGTGTTCTAATATTCAACTGTAAAATTCCTCTGCAATGTGGCATTATTTGTATCCATATGTTGTGTTGAAATGTCCGTGCATGCAATTATAGTCTACTCATATAGAGTTTTACAAATTTTGAGACATGTGCATTAGGATAGACTAGGAAAATAATGAGCATCTTCTGATAGGAAGCTATTAAAAACTTGATACATTGTCAAATTACCTTTTGCGTTGAGTGGAACAGCAAGCTCACAGGAACCAACAGGCAGCCTGAGCTTCTCCTTCAACGCCTTCACGTCAGGTTTGTACATCCAAGCATTGCCTTCACGCTTCACTAGGTCCTTGCAAGAGAAGAGGTTCGGAATCGGGAAGCAATCAGTCACAAACAGCACATGGATTCCACCATTGCCTCTTGCTGTGGTCGCTGCTAATTTTGCTGCTGATAACTGCAAATGTAGCCTTGCAACATCTCTTGACCAACCAGCCACACGAGAACAGGGGAGCTTAACAGCAATAACATCAAAATGTGTTGCTCTTTGGAAACTTGGATCTGGAAGCGAAGGGCAGGATGGAATCTCAGTTTCTTCCTCCTCATCTATCCACTCAGGATAGAGAGTTTGCCAGGTAATGCTTTCATTGGCATGCTCCAGCCTTATGATTGAAAAATCACTTTCTGGGAGCATGTGTGTCCAAGCGTCGAACTCAGTCCTGTTAAAATTCAGGAGTCCAACACTGAGCTTCTGTTCACCAACATTCAGATTTTGGATACTTTTATATACATCCTCCCATTGAATGCTAGCAGAAGATACATATCGGGGATCAGAACTTCTCTTATCCCATATCCACCCATTGACAAGCCTGCAAAAGCATCACGGATAGCATAAGCACCACACAAATAGACAGTGTATTGTTATATAAAAAAGCTTCACAGATCAATCATGAAAACATGACACCATGAACTAATAGGGAGGCATCATGATCCTATACTGCATATTGCGCGCCGGTATACTCACCGAGAGCTTGACTGCAACTGATGTTCATACACAGATGGTGTGTATAGGATTGTTAGAAATGCAGCAGACATGATAGCGAAGAGCAAAAGTTGCATCGATCGGAACTTGCAACCAGAACTTTTCTCCAGCACAAAAACATCAAATTTTTCAACCTCTTTGAAACTTTTGCTTTTTTGGGTCCTTCTCTTAGCTGTGTCCTCACTGAAAAAAGTACAAAGAAAACAATCAATGTGTGTATTTTAACAGCAATTAGTAATCCTAGTCATCACAAAAATGATATTGAAAAACAACATATTTGATTTGTATTACAACTGTTTGTGGATATAATGTTGTCATCACAAAAAAAAGTAAGTGGATGTACGTTCAAACCATTTATGGTGATAGAACAGAGAATTACACCAGGGGGAAATTACAGGTGGTAAATTGCTGAAGAAATAAGTGCAATTTCGAGCACATGCGATCACAGTGTTTACCTAAACTACATGTTAGCAAATAGCAATACAGATTTTTCAGCAGGTCCGTGCGAAAATATTTACAACTATATTGTTGAGATTATAACAGTAGACAGAGGTAACAACAAAATTATATTCATTAAGTCTTAGTTCTATAAAGGTAAAACTAAAAAGTACTGGTGCTGGTGTTTAACTTTCCTAGAAGATTGCATTGATCTTATTTATTTAATACTCTAGCTCGGGAGGAGACGAATCCACTGACATGTGGTCATGTGGAGGCATCTGCGAACAGTACTTCCTTGTAATACTAAAACCAAAAGCATTCAAAGCACATCTTTTTGATAGCAAAACTTGCAGTGTCACGCATGCTGGCCTATAGAAGAAAAAAAAGGCTAAAGGAAAAAAATCCACACCCAGCACTGAGAATTAAAAGGGAGCCAAAAGAAATTAGTGGCATCTGTCATTGTCGAGAGCTCTACTTTGTTAGTCACATCTTTTGGGAAAGCAGATCATACACGAAGACGCCTGGTACCAAACCCTCCATGTTCTTTGAATACCGTGAAACAAGCAACGAAAAAGACAGCACGGATGAATAATCCCAGCTACAGAGGAGAAAACATTTTCTTCCCGGTCCTAGGGTAAACATCATCAAGAAAATCTGGTCCAAAATATAGACCCGACCAAGATTTATACACGCCAAGCCCGTCAATTCAACGGTCCGGCCGTCCGGGGCCAGAGGAGGCACCATACGGCAGCAGTAGCTGACCTGCTCGTCGCTGCCGAGCCGTGTCACTTAGCAGACACTGCACACGAAGGTAATGCTTGCAGTGCAGGTAATTTTAATAGACCTGCTGCCACAAGGTGCAGTCTTTGGGGGTCAAAACAGCAGCGCGAGCACATGGATGATGGATGGCCACTGACGCAGGCTGCGTGCTTTACAGCAGAAGAAACTGGCCAGCTCGAAGCAAAACTTGTTGAAATCCAAATACGGGATCGAAAATCGACACAGAAGAGAGTAACTTTCGGCCAGGAGGACCGTGAAAATCCCGAAGAGTGTGAGGACGGGCAGATTTATATGCTTGAAACGCATCATCAGCGAACCACCACCAACCATGCATATCATCAGTGGGGGTGAAGAGGGGGGCAAGGTTCTTGCCGGTTTGTCTAGCTGGGATGGCAAAATGGGAGGAAGAACGGACGGGCCGGTGGAAGATGTCGTGAAGGCATAACCACCACTACCAGCACCACCTAGAAAATCAGGGGAAGTTATGTCGGAGGCCAGGAGGGGCAGGGGGCATGGTGAACGGAACAGCGACCAGAAGGGAAGGGACGGCATCTTGTACAGGGTACATGGCAGTAATACCGAAACACTCCCCGCTGCAAGATTACATGATAATGAGAGCGGAGGATGGTCACCATCACCATCCCTCGCCGCACACACAGGCATCAATACCCGCTTAGATGCATGTCGATACAGCGCGCACCACATGACCGCCCGCACATGGTAAAGCAAATGGCGGTGGCGCATCTGAGACTGAAGCTGGATTAGCACGCTACCCACAGTGCGCAGCAAGCAGAACCAGCTCAAAAGCGTGAGCAGCAGGCGGGGTGTGGTAGATCGAGAAGTGAGGGGGAGGGAGGGAGGTCTTACGCTGCCCCGGCCGGCCTGTACCGGGCCTCCAAGGAACCCATGCGCTTAATCTCCAGGATCCTTCTCGGCAGTAACCCCGGCGAAGGCTCAGGCCGACCACGCTTCCGCTGCCCAGGTTGCGCAGCTTCTCATCTGCGACGAAGACAAGGGGGGATACATCAGGATCCGCTCGCTTATGATGCAGCTCATTAAAGCAAACAAACAAGAAGGTGCGTGAATGCCACGCAGGGGGGTGGGCAGACACAATAGACGCGGAAATCTTCGTGAGCCGAAGCATGAGTCGGTTAAAAAGGAGCACCAACGCGAGGTAAAGCCGCGAACCGGAATCTACCGAAAAAGAAGGCAACAAACCAAGCAAGAAACAAGGGACCGAAGGAGAGGGGAGGTAAATGTAAATCTGCTGCCGGCATAGAGAGCGAAGGAACGCCAAATCGAGCAAATGGTGGCGCTAACCCACACACACTGCCACTCGTACGGAGGAGAAGAACCCGAGACACCCAGAACAAATCCAGGGCCTCCCAGCAAGAACGCATAGGCCGAACCAGATGAAAAGCACGCCAAGAACGGGGCGAGAACCGACGGCGTCACAAGCTGACAGGCGTACCCGGAAGGCAGCCGGCAGGAGGGAAGCAAGCGGGCGGCGGCGAGGGCTTCAGTGGCGAGAGCAACGGGCGGCAGGCCCGGCAGCAGGAGCGGGTGGTGGGAGGCAGGCGGCCGATGGGGGGGTGAGGTGGCGGCTGAGTGGCTCCGGCTCGTCCTTCCTCCCCTTGTGCAGAGCTCTGTGTGGGCTTGAAGAGTGGGAGTGGAGAGCAGCAGAGGAGATTGTATATATAGCAAAGTTATGTACTCCGCCGCAAAAGCGAAGGTCGAGCTGGTTTAAGCGAAGCGAAGCGAAGCAGATAAAAATGGGAAGAGAGGGGATGCGCGCGGCTGGTTAGCGAGAGTAATCTACTCCCTCCTTCCCCCGTTTCCTCTGGTGGGCCCACGTCACGTACGGCCGCTGCCAAATCTTTGGTTCCGGTGGGGCCCGGGAGGCACGGCGCTTAGCGGAGTCGGTGACTCGGTGAGGATGGGGTTGGTTGGCCAAAGCAGTGGAAGCCTGACGAAAGAGTCATACATACTGCATCCTTAGTTTGTTTGTTATACTTGTGACGACTGACGAAAGCGGGCTTTGTAGCAGTAGACACGAAAGGTACATGGATTAACGCACTAGCTAGATAAGGATGTGGCTTGTATTTTTGTAGTCACCGTTTAGTGTTGCAAGCAACTCATAGATGGGTCTGTTTGGTTCAGCTTTTTTCTGACCAGCTTTTTCGATAATCTAGCTGTGGGGAGAATCTGGCTGTGTAGAGAATCTGAGTATCATTAGGATTACGTGCAGAGGAAGATAAAATTATGCATGGGGCTCAGGATCTATAAAGTGACGGATTACTACTATTGCGACGACTCAACCGATTATATGTTTATGTTGATTTTGAATGGTTTTTACCCAAACGAATTTTATAGAAGCTGGCTGAAAAACTAAGTGTTTGGCAGTCCGCAGCAGCTTTTGGTGGTCAAAAGCTGCGAAAAGCCGAAACAAACAGGGACAGAGTGGGAGGGCAGTGGTCTCGCAGCGTGGCCTATGTAACGTTGCGCCGAAAAAAAGAAGCGGAAAAGAAAAGAAAAAGTACGCTGGACCTGGCTACCTCGTTATATATTTAGCGAGTTTGTACCTGGTTGCTAGAGTAAATAAGATTGGATATCAAGCAACTAAATTTAGTAAATCTATTTAGCGAACTACAGAAGAAACAGCTTTCGTGTTCACTTCTTAAATTTAAGATATAATGAGTAGTTTAGAGATTAATTGGAGTTGCTCTAAAGAGCTTCAAGTCGAAAAGGGCTACTTATCTCTTTAAACATACATTGATCTACGAATACCGAGTATACTTGCGTTATGTCTTCAAACTGTCATCGTTGCGTTGTTATATGCTAACCAGTCAGCCTTGTTTTCTCCTTCTCACGGTGTCTATGAGAAAACCCAATAAAACCTGAGAATGGTGAAGGGGGATTTGTATTGGGCCGGCTAGCCAAGAAATTAGCTCGTGTGATAGTCTAAAAACTACTGCAAGTGGTCAGTCTAATATAAAAATGTATTAGAAAATTTAAGCCAGAATTTGAATTCTAATAAGCCGTCAGCCATCTCTGGTGCAGTCCGCTGGTGGTACGCAGCACCACCGACGTTCCGTAACCGCGTCCTTGGCAGGAAAGGATTTCCCCATCATGGTCGTGGTCGCAAGACCAAAAAATGCCAGAACGGAGAGAGAGCGAAGGCCGCTCTCCCCTGCACTAGCTGTGGACCTAATCCAATGAAGAAGCGCCAATGAATGCGGCGATGGCGATGGCGTCTCGGCGTCGGAGAACCCAATCCGCTCTCGGCGTTGGTCCTCGTCGTGGTCTCGCGAGAAGAACCCAATGCCCGCCAGTACTGGCTGTGTGGGGGGCGAGGCACACAATTCGCGCCCCCACTGACGGTGGCTGTACTCGCGGCTACACTACACCACCGACAGCGACGTGGGGTCGAAACGGAGAGATGGCTGGCATATATCGCGGCCGCACTGCAAATTAACAGCGCTATTCCTGTCCGGCACCGGCAGAGAGGAGCGGAGGCAGTCCAGTACTCCAGCCTGTTTCTGGCTTTGGTTTTTTGATTCGTCCTCCCGCCGGTCCGCTGCGGCCGCTCCAGGGTGAGGCGGCGTACGGCCGCGGTTTTTGCTTCCTGCGGCACACGGACGTGTCGTCAGTTTCCGCCAGATCGGAGTGACGGACCTCGTGATAGCGGCGGCGACTGTTAAAACGGAGAGAGAGCGAGCGAGAGAGAGAGAGACTGAGCTGCTGAGCTCCCGCGAGAACCTCAAAAGGGCGAAAGTTCGTTACGGAAAGGGCCTCGGTTTTCCGTTCCGGTCGGTTCTATCCCTAGTGACGTGATGCCCTCCCCTCGTCGCGGCTCGCGCTCACGAGACAGTGTTCCAGGGGTGACGTTCGCCAACGCCAAGCCGATTCAAAACGCACCCCCGGCCCGGAAAGAAACGGCGCCGCTGCGCTTTTCACATGATGACGATGGAGGCATGGACGGACGGAAGGCAACAAGGCTTTCCACGGCGCCACGCATGCCATGCCAACACATTGATCGGCGGCGCGGCGCATCCAGGGGCTGGGCTATATAGCCAGCTAGCTAGCGTACATCCATGCCTAAGCTAGCCAGCTAGCTCACGCGAATTCGCCATGGGAAGGAACGGCCGGAGCGGGAGAGGGGTGGCCTTGGTAGTACGGCGACGGCGGGCGGTCCAGCCGATAGTTTCGTCCCACGGGCTTAATCCGATGGCGACGCGGCGTGTGGAACCCTATTATTAATTCGGCCATTCCACTATTATTGCTAGCGTTAAGCACCGTGTGCCCATGGGAATGGAATGGACATTGCTTTCACCAACTCGTGCAAAGTGTATATATTTACGCCCAGACGGCCAGGGCCAGAGCACGAGTGAGGTCAGTCACAGTGGCAGTGCTAGCTACAAGGATTATTAGTAGCAGTACGAGCAGTGCTCGACAGCGACGCGAGTGCGTATATGTTGGCCTGTGCAACATTGACAGACATCATTGCAGCAAATGCAGTATATATATAGAGCAACCGAGGAGAGTGAGCCATGCATGGACAGACACACTGCGTCATGGAGCATAGTTACCGCGAGAAACATCTCGTATCGTCGTACTACGCGCGATGTTCTCCGTTCTTTGTTTGCCTGGCTGGCGATGCTCGATCGGTGCACTAGTTTTTAGGATCACACGCATCCCCATGGGTTATTGAATTCTTCTAGATTTGTGCTCGTGCTGCACACCAACCACCGTGCCTCCTACGACACCCCGGGAGGGGTAGCCGGTAGGGCTAGCAACAATTCCCTTCGTTTTTCTTCTTCCCTGCCCCACATGCGATGCGACTATGGCAGCGAAGAACCCTGTTCTTCTTCCCGCCACTGGCAGATGGCTGGTCCTCTGGGGCGCCTGGGGGTGGGCCGGGGGCTCGTTCTTGGCATTTCACAGGTTGCCCACTCACGTTTCTTTAAGTAGACCTCATTTACGCCGCTGGTGGTTGGCTGTCTGCCCACGCCGGGCTCGCAGCGCATCCATCCATACACGCACCTCTCCCTTCTCACCGCCAAAATAGATAAAATATTCTTTAGTCCACAAGTTCCTCAGCTACAAACACTACTGATTCCTGCTTAATGATACTGGCTTTATACGATACCCCATCTATTTATTAATTAGTATAAGGCGTATTTAGGGTTAGTGTGGGAGCCACAAAACTTAAAGGGATTAGAGGAGCTAAATTTCCCCTCTTATTCAAAATTGAATAAGAATGAGAATTTAGCTCCTCCAATCATCTCCGAGTTTATAGCTCTTAAAATAGCCCTGCTTAGTATGTAGAAATAGTCTTTGCAGGCATAACCTGACCGTCGATCATTCTTGCAGCATATAAATCATTTGCTACAAAATCAATCAATCGGCCGCGTATAAGAGATGTGTCTTTCCGGCCGGCTTCCATCCACACATACAGATTACAGTGACCGGTTATATATATATATATTTTTTATTAATTAAGCATATACACACGAATGGAAGAAAGTGCTAGACTATTCAGATTACTATAAACATATTATAATTTGAAGATTTTTCGTGCCATGCTGATGCTGGCTGATGTATATCATATCGTAGGCCCCTAATAAAAGTGATAGAAGAAAATAAAATGCTGCTTTAGATTTTTTTTTAGGATTATCGGTGCCCCAACTGCCACCAAAACTGAACTAAGTTCAACCACAGTTTATGGTCCGTACGTCGGTCGTCTTTCTTCGGTTCGGACTTCGGCTGCATGGTGTGGGGATTTTAGATGGTTTGTTCAACTGTCAGCCTTGCCTTGTGAAAAGCAAGAGATCGACCGCCGGGCCAAAAATGGCTCTCATATATGACATTTTTTTTTCCTGACGAGCGAGATCGTCATGCCAAACTGAAGCAAGCAGCAGCCACCTCTGGAACACTTCACCAGACGGTTCAGAGCGATGACCAAGCCTTAATTGTCCGGCCGGCAAACAACAGCGTAGGGCTAGGGCCGCCGTGCAACACACGATCCAAGCTTGGTATCATGCGCGCGCGGTGTTTGGATGCATCTTCAATTTCCACGTCTAATTAAACTCTATCCATGCTAGCATATATAGCTCGCTGTCGTCGTGTCGTTATGAATGCGTGTGTGGCCACCAAGCTACAGTACGGAATTGGATACGGAGCCATGCCACGGCCGGGCGTGTATCCTATACCTGAAAGCAAAGCCGCAACAAACTCGATTCCTCCACTCTTTTATATATCTAGCTAGAGTCGGCGCCATAAGCATGCGTCCGTGCTGATTTCAGCATGGACATGTATAGACAGACGATCTGTCTGTCCGAGATGGAGACGACACGTACTACGGTTGGAGAACAACATGCATATATATATATATATATATATATATATATATCCCTATATATATAGCCCTATATATATATAGCACTAGGCTCTATTTAACTACAGGAAGCCCCGACCACGTACCGACCAGGTGCGTGACCGCACCGGACCATTTTTGGCTGTGTTCGCTGCGGCTTTAATCCGGCTGCGGCTGCGGCTTCTACAGTATTTTGTCTCTACTGATTGCAGCTGCAGCAGTACAAACAGCCGTAACAGTACGGCTTTAAGCCGCAGCGAACACAGCCTTTGACTTATTGTACCTAACTGCTTACGCCAAATTATAATACGAGTTATGCTGATATGTGTATCGGTTTATGCAAATATAGTCTGCGCATATTACGTGCATCGGGCCCACGATCCGGCCCACGCGCTCACAATTATCTAGTACCACGCCGCCACTATAAAAACACCCCACGCCGCCAGGGATTAGGTTTTAGCGGCGGCAGCAGTTCTCTCGGGCGTGCGAGCGGCGGTGATCCTGGGGCCCAGCAGCGGTGTCACCTCGAGGCAGGCGACCGACGGCGGCGCTCCACGAGGAACGAGCGACAACGACGCTCCGAGGTAGGCGGGCAAGCGGTGACGACGCTCTCGAAGCGGACGGACGACGGCAGCGCACCCTAGGCCCGGTGACAACGGCGGTTGTCCCGTCCGTCTCTGCGATGGCCACCGCCGCCGCCGCTCCATCATCTGTGGCGCGACGGCGGATCCCTGAGGCGCGCACGGCGGCGAGGTGGGAGCGGCTGCGGCATCGGATCACGAGGGCACGCACGCGGCGGCGGCCCCATTGAAAGGGAAATGTGCCCTTGGACCATTTCTAAGTATTTTGGTGATTGAGTGCCAACACAAGTGCTTTTTGTGTTAATCTATGCAAAGTGGTGGACAAAGTGTAAATCAAGTCAAAAGGTATGTTTCTAGACTTAGTACATTGTTTTATGGACTAATGTATTGTGTCTAAGTGCTGGAAACAGGAAAGATTGAATTGAAAATCAGATGGCTCTGTTCAGCCAAAGTCAGCTCGGTCTGGATGCACCGGACTGTCCGGTGTGCCAGGCTGATTCTGGTGAACTGGCTACTCTCGAGACTTCGACGGCGGTGTACGGCTATAAATCACCGGACTGTCCGGTGGTGCACCGGACCGTCCGGTGAGCCGTTCACAGGCGAACTCGTCGCTCTCGGGAGTTGATTAACGGCGTACGGCTAAAATTCACCGGTCTGTCCAGTGGTGCACCGGACTGTCCAGTGAGTCAACGGTCAGCCGGGGCAACAGTCGGCCGAGGATTCCGCGCGTGACGCGTGGCCGAGCCAACGGTCACATTGGAGCACCGGACTGTCCGGTGTGCACCGGACAGTGTCCGGTGCGCCAACGGCTCTTAATCTGCAACGGTCGGCTTCACCAAATAAGGAAGGAGATCCGCACCGGACAGTGTCCGATGGTGCACCGGACTGTCCGGTGCGCCAGTCGACAGAAGGCAAGATTTGCCTTCCAACAATGCTCTCAACGGCTCCTAGCTGCCTTGGGGCTATAAAAGGGACCCCTTGGCGCATGGAGAAAATAACCAAGCATTCTTTGAGCATACTTGATCACTCACACTTAGTTCTTGCGCACTTGTTCGACATTCTTAGTGATTTGAGCTCCGTTCTAGTGAAAAACTTGTGATAGTTATTTGAGCTCAAGTCTGGGTCTTGTGTGTGCGTATTTGCTGTGATCTTTGTGTCTTGTGTGAGTTGCTAATCCCTCCCTTACTCTGTGCTTCTTTGTGAACTTCAAGTGTAAGGGCGAGAGGCTCCAAGTTGTGGAGATTCCTCGCGAACGGGATTAAGAAAAGCAAAGCAAAACACCGTGGTATTCAAGTGGGTCTTTGTACCGCTTGAGAGGGGTTGATTGCAACCCTCGTCCGTTGGGACGCCACAACATGGAGTAGGCAAGCGTTGGTCTTGGCCGAACCACGGGATAACCACCGTGCCATCTCTGTGATTGATATCCTTGTGGTTATTGTGTTTTGTTGAGACTCCTCTCTAGCCACTTGGCATTATTGTACTAACGCTTAACCAAGTTTTTGTGGCTTAAGTTTCAAGTTTCTCAGGATCACCTATTCACCCCCCCCCCCTCTAGGTGCTCTCACCCATGAGGTGCGCACAACGGCGATGTGCCAGCGGTCACGACGGCGGTCGCGACGGCGGATCCCATGGGGCTCGAGCGCGACAACGTCTCCCTAAGGTGCACGCGGCAGTGACCCCTTGAGGTGCGCACGACGGTGACGTGGGAGCGACTGCGGCGGCGCGATGGTGGATCTCGGGGGCATGTGAGCAACGACGACATCCGTAAGGCGTTCATGACGGCGAGGTGGGAGCGGTTGGTGCAACGGGTCGGGATTCATGCGCGCGAGGGTCGACCCCTGAGCGCGTACGACTGCTGATAGTCGCCTAGAGGGGGGGTGAATAGGGCGAAACTGAAATTTACAAAAATAATCACAACTACAAGCAAGGTTAGCGTTAGAAATATAAACGAGTCCGCGAGAGAGGGCGCAAAAACAAATCGCAAGCGAATAAGAGTGTGACACGCGGATTTGTTTTGCCGAGGTTCGGTTCTTGCAAACCTACTCCCCGTTGAGGAGGCCACAAAGGCCGGGTCTCTTTCAACCCTTCCCTCTCTCAAACGATCCCACGGATCGAGTGAGCTTTCTCTTCTTCTCAATCAACCGGGAACAAAGCTTCCCCGCAAGGGCCACCACACAATTGGTGCCTCTTGCCTTGGTTACAATTGAGTGATGATCTCAAGAACAAATGAGAAAGAAAAGAATGCGATCCAAGCGCAAGAGCTCGAAAGAACACAAGCAAATCACTCTCTCTAGTCACTATGGAGTTGTGTGGAATTTGGAGAGGACTTGATCTATTTGGTGTGTCTAGAATTGAATGCTAGAGCTCTTGTAGTAGTTGAGAAGTGGAAAACTTGGATGGCAATGAATGTGGGGTGGTTGGGGTATTTATAGCCCCAACCACCAAAAGTGACCGTTGCTGGAAGTTGTCTGTTCAATGGCGTACCAGACAGTCCGGTGCACACCGGACAGTCCGGTGCCCCTGCCACGTCACCATTGCCGTTGGATTCTGACCGTTGGAGCTTCTGACTTCTGGGCCCTCCTGGGTGTCCGGTGCACACCGGACATGTACTGTTTGATGTCCGGTGCACCGGTATGGGCGATCCTGGCGTCTGCGCGCGCTGCGCGCGCATTAAATGCTCCGCAGGGAGCCGTTGGCGCCGCAGGGAGCCGTTGGCGCCGCAGGGAGCCGTTGCTCCGCTGGCACACCGGACAGTCCGGTGCACACCGGACAGTCCGGTGAATTTTAGCGGAGCGGCTGTCGCGCAGACCCGAGGCTGGCGAGTTCCGGAGGCCGCGCTTCCTTGGAGCACCGGACATGTCCGGTGCACACCGGACAGTCCGGTGAATTATAGCGCGCCGGCTTCCGAGAATTCCCGAGAGCGAAGAGTTGGAGTTGGAGTCCTCTGGGCGCACCGGACACTGTCCGGTGCACACCGGACAGTCCGGTGCCTCCAGCCAGAGGTGCCCTCGGTTGCCTCGTTGCTCCTTTGTTGAATCCAAAACTTGGTCTTTTTATTGGCTAAGTGTGAGCCTTTTGCACCTGTATAACTTATGCACTAGAGCAAACTAGTTAGTCCAATATTTGTGTTGGGCAATTCAACCACCAAAATTATTTAGGAACTAGGCGTAAGCCTAATTCCCTTTCAATCTCCCCCTTTTTGGTGATTGATGCCAACACAAACCAAAGCAAATATAGAAGTGCATAATTGAACTAGTTTGCATAATGTAAGTGCAAAGGTTGCTTGGAATTGAGCCAATATATACTTATATGATGCGCATGGATTGTTTCTTTGTTTTTGACATATTGGACCACATTTGCAGCATAAGTTTTGTTTTTGCAAACTCTTTTGTAAATTCTTTTCAAAGTCATTTTGCGAGATAGTCAAAGGTAAATGAATAAGATTTTGCAAAGCATTTTCAAGATTTGAAATATTCTTCCTTTGTTCAAATGCTTTTCCTTTGACTAAACAAAACTCCCCCTCAAATAAGGTCTCCTCTTAGTGTTCAAGAGGGTTTTAAGACATCAATTTTTGAAAATACTAGTTGCTCCCCCTTTAGAACACAAAGAGATACCAATTTTGTAATTTACCAATTTAAAATCATCAAATTTATAAAATTAGGTGGTGGTGCGGTCCTTTTGCTTTGGGCTCATATTTTCTCCCCCTGTGGCATGAATCGCCAAAAACGGAATCATTAGAGCTCAATGAAGTACTTTTCTCCCCCTTTGGTCATGAAATGAATGAGTGAAGATTATACCAAAGTTGGAGAGTGATGCGGAGCGACGACGAAGGATGAATAGTAGAGTGGAGTGGAAGCCTTGTCTTCGCCGAAGACTCCAATTCCCTTTCAATATACCTATGACTTGGTTTGAAATACACTTGAAAACACATTAGTCATAGCATATAAAAAAAAGACATGATCAAAGGTATATTTATGAGCTATGTGTGCAAGACTAGCAAAAGAAATTCCTAGAATCAAGAATATTAAGCTCATGCCTAAGTCGGGTAAAAGATTGTTCATCAAGAGGCTTGGTAAAGATATCGGCTAATTGATCTTTAGTGTTAATGTAAGAAATCTCGATATCCCCCTTTTGTTGGTGATCCCGAAGAAAATGATACCGAATGGCTATGTGCTTAGTGCGGCTGTGCTCGACGGGATTGTCGGCCAATTTGATTGCACTCTCATTGTCACATAGCAAAGGGACTTTAGTTAATTTGTAACCGTAGTCCCGCAGGGTTTGCCTCATCCAAAGCAATTGCGCGCAACAATGGCCTGCGGCAATATACTCGGCTTCGGCGGTAGAAAGAGCGACCGAATTTTGCTTCTTTGAAGCCCAAGACACCAAGGATCTTCCCAAGAACTGGCAAGTCCCCGATGTGCTCTTCTTGTTAATCCTGCACCCCGCCCAATCAGCATCCGAATATCCAATCAAATCAAAAGTGGATCCCCGAGGGTACCAAAGCCCAAACTTAGGAGTAAAAGCCAAATATCTCAAGATTCGTTTCACGGCCGTAAGGTGTGATTCCTTAGGGTCGGCTTGGAATCTTGCACACAAGCAAACGGAAAGCATAATGTCCGGTCGAGATGCACATAAGTAAAGCAATGAACCAATCATCGACCGGTATACCTTTTGATCCACGGACTTACCTCCCGTGTCGAGGTCGAGATGCCCATTAGTTCCCATGGGTGTCTTGATGGGCTTGGCATCCTTCATTCCAAACTTGCTTAGAATGTCTTGAGTATACTTCGTTTGGCTGATGAAGGTGCCTTCTTGGAGTTGCTTGACTTGAAATCCTAGAAAATACTTCAACTCCCCCATCATCGACATCTCGAATTTTTGTGTCATGATCCTACTAAATTCTTCACATGTAGATTTGTTAGTAGACCCAAATATGATATCATCAACATAAATTTGGCATACAAACAAATCATTGTCAAGAGTTTTCGTGAACAAAGTAGGATCGGCTTTGCCGACTTTGAAGCCATTTGCAATAAGGAAATCTCTAAGGCATTCATACCATGCTCTTGGGGCTTGCTTGAGCCCATAAAGCGCCTTAGAGAGCCTATAAACATGATTAGGATACTCACTGTCTTCAAAGCCGGGAGGTTGCTCAACATAGACCTCCTCCTTGATTGGTCCATTGAGGAAGGCACTCTTCACGTCCATTTGATAAAGCTTGAAGCCATGGTAAGTAGCATAGGCTAATAATATGCGAATTGACTCAAGCCTAGCTACGGGTGCATAGGTTTCACCAAAATCCAAACCTTCGACTTGTGAATACCCTTTGGCCATGAGTCGAGCTTTGTTCCTAGTCACCACACCATGCTCGTCTTGCTTGTTGCGGAAGACCCACTTGGTTCCTACAACATTTTGGTTAGGACGTGGAACTAAGTGCCATACCTCGTTCCTCGTGAAATTGTTGAGCTCCTCTTGCATCGCCATCACCCAATCCGAATCTTGAAGTGCTTCCTCTACCCTGTGTGGCTCAATAGAGGAAACAAACGAGTAATGTTCACAAAAATGAGCAACACGAGATCGAGTAGTTACCCCCTTATGAATATCGCCAAGGATAGTGTCGACGGGGTGATCTCGTTGTATTGCTTGATGGACTCTTGGGTGTGGCGGCCTTGGTTGTTCATCCTCCTTGTCTTCATCATTTGCATCTCCCCCTTGATTGTTGCCGTCATTTTGAGGTGGCTCATCTTTTTGTTCAACATCTTGAGCCTCATCCTCAACCTGAGTTGGTGGAGATACTTGAGTGGAGGAGGGTGGTTGATCTTGTGCATTTGAAGGCTCTTCGGATTCCTTAGGACACACATCCCCAATGGACATGTTCCTTAGCGCTATGCATGGAGCCTGTTCTTCACCTATATCATCAAGATCAACTTGCTCTACTTGAGAGCCGTTAGTCTCATCAAACACAACGTCACAAGATACTTCAACAAGTCCTGAGGACCTGTTAAAGACTCTATATGCCCTTGTGTTTGAGTCATATCCTAGTAAAAAGCCTTCTACAGTTTTAGGAGCAAATTTAGATTTTCTACCTCTTTTAACAAGTATAAAACATTTGCTACCAAAAACTCTAAAATATGAAATATTGGGCTTTTTACCGGTTAGGAGTTCATAAGATGTCTTCTTGAGGATTCGATGAAGATATAACCGGTTGATGGCGTAGCAGGCGGTGTTGACCGCCTCGGCCCAAAACCGATCCGGTGTCTTGTACTCATCAAGCATGGTTCTTGCCATGTCCAATAGAGTTCGATTCTTCCTCTCCACTACACCATTTTGTTGTGGAGTGTAGGGAGAAGAGAACTCATGCTTGATGCCCTCCTCCTCAAGGAAGCCTTCAATTTGGGAATTCTTGAACTCCGTCCCGTTGTCGCTTCTAATTTTCTTGATCCTTAAGCCGAACTCGTTTTGAGCCCGTCTCAAGAATCCCTTTAAAGTTTCTTGGGTATGAGATTTGTCCTGCAAAAAGAACACCCAAGTGAAGCGAGAATAATCATCCACAATTACAAGACAATACTTACTACCGCCGATGCTTATGTAAGCAATCGGGCCGAATAAATCCATGTGTAGAAGCTCCAGTGGCCTGTCGGTAGTCATGATGTTTTTGTGTGGATGATGGACGCCAACTTGCTTCCCGGCTTGACATGCGCTACAAATCCTATTTTTCTCAAAATGAACATCGGTTAGTCCCAAAATGTGTTCTCCCTTTAGAAGCTTGTGAAGATTCTTCATTCCAACATGGGCTAGTCGGCGGTGCCAGAGCCAACCCAAGTTAGTCTTAGCAATCAAGCAAGTGTTGAGTTCAGCTCTATTAAAATTTACTAAGTATAGCTGACCCTCTAACACTCCCTTAAAAGCTATTGAATCATCACTTCTTCTAAAGACAGTAACACCAGTATCAGTAAAAAGACAGTTGTAGCCCATTTGACATAATTGCGATACGGAAAGCAAATTGTAATCTAAGGAATCTACAAGAAAAACATTTGAAATAGTATGGTCAGGAGATATAGCAATTTTACCCAAACCTTTGACCAAACCTTGATTTCCATCCCCGAATGTGATAGCTCGTTGGGGATCTTGGTTTTTCTCATATGAGGAGAACATCCTTTTCTCCCCTGTCATATGGTTTGTGCACCCGCTGTCGAGTATCCAACTTGAGCCCCCGGATGCATAAACCTACAAAACAAGTTTAGTTCTTTGTTTTAGGTACCCAAACGGTTTTGGGTCCTTTGGCATTAGATACAAGAACTTTGGGTACCCAAACACAAGTCTTGGAGCCCTTGTGTTTGCCCCCAACAATTTTGGCAACTACCTTGCCGGATTTGCTAGTCAAAACATAAGATGCATCAAAAGTTTTAAATGAGATGGCATGATTATTTGATGCATTTGGAATTTTCTTTCTAGGCAACTTGGCATGGGTTGATTGCCTAGATCTAGATGTCTCACCCTTATACATAAAAGCATGATTAGGGCCAGAGTGAGACTTCCTAGAATGAATTTTCCTAATTTTGCTCTCAGGATAGCCGGCAGGGTACAAAATGTAACCCTCGTTATCCTGAGGCATGGGAGCCTTGCCCTTAACAAAGTTAGATAGGTTCTTAGGAGGGGCATTAATTTTGACATTGCTTTCCTTTTGGAAGCCAATGCCATCCTTAATGCCCGGGCGTCTCCCATTATAGAGCATGCTTCTAGCAAGTTTAAATTTTTCATTTTCTAAGTCATGCTCTCTAATCTTAGCATTAAGTTGTGCTATGTGATCATTTTGTTGTTTAATTAAGGCTAGGTGATCATGGATAGCATCAACATTAATATCTCTACATCTAGTACAAATGGAAATATGCTCAACATTAGATGTAGAGGGTTTGCAAGATTTTAGTTCAACAACCTTAGCATGCAACATATCATTTTTAGTTCTAAGGTCGGAAATAGTAGTATTGCAAACATCAAAATCCTTAGCCTTAGCAATTAGTTTCTCATTCTCATTTCTAAGGCTAGCAATGGAAACATTTAACTCATCAATCCTAGCATGCAAATCAACATTATCATTTCTAGGATCAATGCAAACATGAGAATCAACCTTAGCAATTAATTTAACATTTTCATTTCTAAGGTTGGCAATAGTGTCATGGCATATGCTTAGCTCACTAGATAATTTGTTACATTTTTCTACTTCTAGAGCATACGCATTTTTAACCTTAACATGTTTCTTGTTTTCCTTGATTAGGAAGTCCTCTTGGGAGTCCAAGAGATCATCCTTTTCATGGATGGCACTAATTAGCTCATTTAATTTTTTCTTTTGTTCCATGTTAAGGTTGGCAAAAAGAATACGCAAATTATCCTCTTCATTTTTATCATCATCCTCATCACTAGATGTTTCATATTTAGTGGAGGACTTTGATTTTACCTTCTTTTTGCCGTCCTTGGCCATGAGACACTTGTGGCCGACGTTGGGGAAGAGGAGGCCCTTGGTGACGGCGATGTTGGCGGCGTCCTCGTCGTCGGAGGAGTCGCTTGAGCTTTCGTCGGAGTCCCACTCCCGACAAACATGAGCATCGCCGCCCTTCTTCTTGTAGTATCTCTTCTTCTCCTTCCTCTTGCCCTTCTTGTCGTCGCCCCTGTCACTATCACTAGACATAGGACATTTTGCAATAAAATGACCGGGCTTACCACATTTGTAGCAAACCTTCTTGGAACGGGATTTGTAATCCTTCCCCTTCCGTTGCTTGAGGATTTGCCGGAAGCTCTTGATGATTAGGGCCATCTCCTCGTTGTCGAGCTTGGAGGCGTCAATTGGTTGTCTACTTGGTGTAGACTCCTCCTTCTTCTCCTCCGTTGCCTTGAAGGCCACCGGTTGCGCCTCGGATGTGGAAGGCTCGTCAAGCTCGTTGATCTTCTTGGAGCCCTTAATCATGCATTCAAAACTCACAAAATTCCCGATAACTTCTTCGGGGGTCATTTGTGTATATCTAGGATTGCCACGAATTAATTGAACTTGTGTGGGGTTAAGGAAAATAAGGGCTCTTAGAATAACCTTAACCACTTCGTGGTCATCCCATTTTGCGCTTCCGAGGTTGCGCACTTGGTTCACCAAGGTCTTGAGCCGGTTGTACATGTCTTGTGGCTCCTCCCCTTGGCGAAGACGGAAGCGACCGAGCTCCCCCTCGATCGTTTCCCGCTTGGTGATCTTGGTGAGTTCATCACCCTCGTGCGCCGTCTTGAGTAGGTCCCAAATCTCCTTGGCGTTCTTCAACCCTTGTACTTTGTTGTATTCCTCCTTGCTTAGAGAGGCAAGGAGGATGGTTGTGGCTTGGGAGTTGAAGTGCTCGATTTGGGCCACTTCGTCCGTGTCGTAGTCTTCATCCCCTACGGATGGTACCTGTACACCATACTCAACAACATCCCATATACTTTTGTGGAGAGAGGTTAGATGAAATCGCATTAAATTACTCCACATAGCATAATCTTCACCATTAAAAGTTGGTGGTTTGCCTAATGGGACGGAAAGTAAAGGTGTATGTTTAGGAGTGCGAGGGTAGCGTAGGGGGATCTTACTATACTTCTTACGCTCTTTGCGTTTAGAAGTGACGGACGCCGCGTCGGAGCCGGAGGTGGATGTTGATGAAGTGTCGGTCTCGTAGTAGACCACCTTCCTCATCCTTTTGTGCTTGTCCCCACTCCGATGCGGCTTGTGAGAAGAAGATTTTTCCTTCTTCTCCTTGTGGTGAGAAGAGGAAGACCTTTTCTCCTTCCGCTTGGAGGAGTTCTTCTTCTTCTCCCTTCTCTTGGTGCGGGACTCTTCCGATGAAGTACTCCCTTGGCTTGTAGTGGGCTTGTCGCCGGTCTCCATCTCCTTCTTGGCGTGATCTCCCGACATCACTTCGAGCGGTTAGGCTCTAATGAAGCACCGGGCTCCGATACCAATTGATAGTCGCCTAGAGGGGGGGTGAATAGGGCGAAACTGAAATTTACAAAAATAATCACAACTACAAGCAAGGTTAGCGTTAGAAATATAAACGAGTCCGCGAGAGAGGGCGCAAAAACAAATCGCAAGCGAATAAGAGTGTGACACGCGGATTTGTTTTGCCGAGGTTCGGTTCTTGCAAACCTACTCCCCGTTGAGGAGGCCACAAAGGCCGGGTCTCTTTCAACCCTTCCCTCTCTCAAACGATCCCACGGATCGAGTGAGCTTTCTCTTCTTCTCAATCAACCGGGAACAAAGCTTCCCCGCAAGGGCCACCACACAATTGGTGCCTCTTGCCTTGGTTACAATTGAGTGATGATCTCAAGAACAAATGAGAAAGAAAAGAATGCGATCCAAGCGCAAGAGCTCGAAAGAACACAAGCAAATCACTCTCTCTAGTCACTATGGAGTTGTGTGGAATTTGGAGAGGACTTGATCTATTTGGTGTGTCTAGAATTGAATGCTAGAGCTCTTGTAGTAGTTGAGAAGTGGAAAACTTGGATGGCAATGAATGTGGGGTGGTTGGGGTATTTATAGCCCCAACCACCAAAAGTGACCGTTGCTGGAAGCTGTCTGTTCGATGGCGCACCGGACAGTCCGGTGCACACCGGACAGTCCGGTGCCCCTGCCACGTCACCATTGCCGTTGGATTCTGACCGTTGGAGCTTCTGACTTCTGGGCCCTCCTGGGTGTCCGGTGCACACCGGACATGTACTGTTTGATGTCCGGTGCACCGGTATGGGCGATCCTGGCGTCTGCGCGCGCTGCGCGCGCATTAAATGCTCCGCAGGGAGCCGTTGGCGCCGCAGGGAACCGTTGCTCCGCTGGCACACCGGACAGTCCGGTGCACACCGGACAGTCCGGTGAATTTTAGCGGAGCGGCTGTCGCGCAGACCCGAGGCTGGCGAGTTCCGGAGGCCGCGCTTCCTTGGAGCACCGGACATGTCCGGTGCACACCGGACAGTCCGGTGAATTATAGCGCGCCGGCTTCCGAGAATTCCCGAGAGCGAAGAGTTGGAGTTGGAGTCCTCTGGGCGCACCGGACACTGTCCGGTGCACACCGGACAGTCCGGTGCCTCCAGCCAGAGGTGCCCTCGGTTGCCTCGTTGCTCCTTTGTTGAATCCAAAACTTGGTCTTTTTATTGGCTAAGTGTGAGCCTTTTGCACCTGTATAACTTATGCACTAGAGCAAACTAGTTAGTCCAATATTTGTGTTGGACAATTCAACCACCAAAATTATTTAGGAACTAGGCGTAAGCCTAATTCCCTTTCAACTGCGATGCCATCCAAGGTGGGAGCAGCGATGGCAGATTTCTCTAGGCGCAAGCGACGACGACATCCTCCCCTAGCACGAAGTGGTGGCACATCCTAGATGCGAGGCGATGGTTCGGCAGGGCGGCGATCCTATTTTTATGCTATTTTGTATATATATTTATGTCAATGTCAATAGAGTTTTATGACATATATTTTCAGTTCATGGCTCCACTTCCATCTATTTGTGTGTTTATGATATTTCTATTCATATTTTACGCAAACGATTTATTGATTTTATACATTATCTCGTTTACTTAATCCAGTGTGTATTGGGTTCCTACCATTTATTCCATATGTATAAGATATATTTACGACCCACACATTTATGCAACAAAATAGAAATTTAGAAAAAGGTAACCGATCTAAGAAATGAGATCATTTGCCATGATTCCATAAATCTCGCGTATGCTGATCCATTTCTTTTTGAACTCACATTATTGTCATCCTAAATTTGTACACATGCAGTAGAAAACCGATTTTTACGTAGTCCACCGTAGGGCATAAATAACTTGACCGTGTTGTATAACTAGTATTAGCATATATCATAAACTGGTTATAATGAGCCTTGATGCACGGATGTTGGAGAGATCCTATATTTATGGAGTAAAGAAAGCATTTAAATTAGATTTTTTTGTTTCCATACATGTTTTCGTTATGAAATAAATCGATAGTTTACACTAAAATTTATACCCATTTATGCTGTTTTGGTTCACGTTTTACGCTGAAATCCGCCTAAACTCCCACGCACGATCAGCTCCATATCTTATGTTCCGACATATACGGTAACTTCTAGCTTCGTGGGCGCGCTAATCACGATGGTGTGTGGACCCACCTGAACGAACCAATGAAAAGTTCGTTGCCGCTCTCATGTTATGCAAGTCTGAACCATTAAATATGCTAGCATAAACACGAGTAGGAACCAATTACCCGACCAGCGAACACGACGCTGACCCACCTTCGTATATCCCAACTCGACCCCACCACGTGCGCACCTTCTGTTTACGCAAAATATAACATATGTTTACGCATGCATAAACGTGCTCCACAATCGTGGAGACTCACGCGGCCCACTGGCCCGACCTGACCACGCGCGTGACCACGGCTGGGGCTTCCCATGACTATCGGAAGCCCAGGGTTTCTATTACCAACATCCTATATATATATATATATATATATATATATATATATATATATATATATATATATATATATATATGCTGCAGTTTTTTGCATTGCGTCGGGTGTGGCATACATATACATTTGGCACTCTGCTGATCTGCTCTGCTTATTGGCTGCTAGGCTAGCCTAAAGTTTGGCAGTCCTTGAAGGTACGAGTACGGCGCTGGACCTGCAGCAGGCATGCATGGAATAGATTCGGTTTAGCAGCGGAGACGACGACCCTGTCTGTACATGTGTTTGGTGCATAAGCTTCGATTCATTGATCTGGATTTTGCTACGAACCAAGTAGGGGTCAACTGGCACCAAAGCGTTGCCTTGGGCGGCCGGAATAATGCTGTGTACTGTCAAACACGTATGTACGTCGTGTCCGCTTTGCCGATTCACAAAGCGCCTGGTCTGGTGGACAGTTTGACTTGATGCCGTTTCGTGGGAGATGTCAGGGGGAGAATATGGGTTAGGCGCGTCTATGTGATGCGCTGAAGACTTCAGGTCTACATTGTGTCTGTCTGAGACGGACATCAGCAAGAGGCGAAGAAAATATGCTATACGACGACGAGAGTTGACTGAACCCCCCCCTCCCGCATGCAGATCACAATTCACACGTAACTAGCTGGTCCATGCATGGCACACCACCAAGTAGTCAGTAGTCACCAACCAAGAGTATGTAGGAGTATATATGTACTTGCTGCTTTGGAAGACCTCAGAAAATGAGCTAGTAGGCTGTCGTTGGGTCCTGATCGATGATGTGGGTTTCGTTTACTCAAACAAGAACAGGAGAGTGAGTTCGACGCTGCGAGAGAGATGTGGCAACGACAGAAGGCTGTCTTCCTCTGTCGTTGTCGGCTAGTCTAGTCTAGCCGTCACTAATTTTTGCTCATCCGGAGACGGCAGGGCGAGCCAAGCCCCCCACGGAGCACGGATCCATCGAAATCGCAGGCACTGTAGCTAGGCGTGTAGCCATTGCCACGCGCTTCTCTATTCTAGACGTACGCCTATCCGTTCTGGACTCCTGGTTCTGGCTACCTAGCGTGGTCCGTTGGCGTTGGGTCAACACTAGCTCGTTTCCCACGTGGCGTGCACCGACGTATCGCGCACTCGCACCCGGGACCTGTGAAATTCCTGTGTTTCAAAGGAGAATCGTATTGTGCTCAGTATACAGTTTATTTATAGTACAACGCTTTGGAAGACAAAGCGAGTCATGAATTCATATGACCGTTCGTTCATAATACATACTCCCTCCGGTTTCCTATTAGTTGTCGTTTTGGATAAGGTTCGAGTCAAACTTATAAAATTTTGACTACAAATAACTATTTTGTTATTTAGTTTTGGAACCTAATATTTATATGCACTAATTTATCATAAAAAGTACTTTTATAAAAATATAAATGTATTAAGAGTTCATTTGTATTTTAACAAAAAAACATTGGTCAAAGTTATATTTTGGAGACCGTGTCGTTGTCCTAAACGACAAGTAATAGGAAACCGGAGGGAGTAGTATACTCCCTCCGGTGCAGTAAAAGAAGTCATCCTGCGCGTGACCGAGCGTGCACAAAAAGAAGTCATAGCGCGCGTGGGTCTGGGATTTAGACGTTGTTGCCCCTAGTAATTGCATAAAAAAGATGCATTTAAGAGGAATCGAACTTGAGACCTCCAGTCTAGAATGCCTTGGAGCTGCTGCAGCAACCAATCAAGTCTGATTGTTTTAGTGACGTTAATGCACCCATATCCCTATTTAATAGGGGCAAACAGGGAAAACTATATGATAATTAATCACTCCTTGGTATGCACAATCATGTCCTAAACGACTACCTTTACTGCACTGGAGGGAGTATAAACTACTGAACATACTCTACACTATCTTGTCCACGGTAGCGGGAGCATCAAGAAACGGTAAAACTAGATAAGAGGCACACGATGGGGAGAAGTGTAGAATACAAGATATATACCTGAAGTTCTAAACTAACAACTACTATAACTGTAAGAGAAGAAGAAAAAACGTGGCGTGACCATACATGCCCTGGCCCCCCTTGGGCAAGCAGGGACGACGCCATGCATCATGTGGAAGCGAAGATGGACGGCATCTAGCACCGGCTAGGCCTTGCCCTGGCCACCGCCCACCGACGCACGCAGCTGTGGCATCTAGCATCGGGCCTAGGTGGAATCAGGCAGTACAGTACGGTACGGTACGGAACCGAGACGACGACAATGCAACGCGGTTCAAAATATTCTCCAGCCTGGGCTCCCGTCCGCTTGCTTCCGCCGTCCGGGCGTGCCAGGCGCCCCCCGCGCGGACGGACACGGAGATCTGCGAAGGACGAACACGGCACCCCGGGCGTGCGCCGCGGAATGATGCATGGGTGCCTGTGTCCACTCATATGTTTCGCATTCCGATCAACCAAGACGACTGAAAAAATTGTTTTTTTTCCCCTGTGGGACGTGATTTGCCCCCACGCGTCAGTACTACTCTGACATGCATGAAGCAGTGCTGCGCGCTGGGAGGTCAGGTGCCCTGCCCCGCCTCGCGGGGAAGGGAACGCACGCTTATCAGTCATAGAGCTGCAGAAACCATCCCAGACTTCGACATGCTTCTGCTCTTCGCCTAATCAAAGGACGCTACTAATGCACGAAAGGCCTCGTCTTTCTATGGGTGACTGGGTGAGGTAACCTGCTCCCAGATCGCTCAGAAAGGACGCCTTTGCTGTACCGGGCACACACCCGGACAGCCCCGTTGCTCGGGCTTCTGGATTTGGAAACGGACCCGACACCGTCTCAGGAAATGTTTACTGCCACATGGCACATGTTCTGCCAAAGAAGTAACTCCGGCTCAGCACAGCGCTCACCCACCCAAGGCGTCCACGTATGGATGCATAAACTCTTGTCTGTCCCAAAATAATCACACTTTTTTTTTTTGAATCTAGCTATGTTTATAAAAGAAAAATACCTTAGTAGTAGTGTTTGTATATCTTCATATTTTGAACCGGAAGGTGGTAACGATTGATGCCTAAAATGTTGGGAGAGTAGGGAACGACCACTCGATCGACGGGCACATAGATGTCAGTCAATACGGTGTACATGTACTACTCTTCTCTGCGTGGCGATAATAAAGCTTCTTCAATTTGCAACAGGCCAACAGTACAGGAAGGACGAACATAATATGGGCCAAGCGGGCCCCGTTTACTAATGTGCGTCCTGTGTTCTGGGCCTTCTGCTATCGGACCAGACAATCCGTTGACGACGCACTACTGCTCCTATGCCGCATTCGCTCGCGTCAGTTAACAATACCGCAAATTTTTTTCATAGAGATAGAGCTGGAGGCACTAAGTTACCATTCTAGTCCTACCAACGAAACATGCTCTATCAACCACACCAAGTTTTCTAAAGGCGCTAAATTACTAGTCCAGCTCGTGGCAGAACTGATTTTGTTGGTGGGGTGTGAGCGTAACAACGTTTCAATTATTTTTTTTCCTGTATAGAAAAGTTATAACTCTAATGTAGCAACAAATTTTAGAAAGTAAATAAGATAGAAGAGCTGTCGACCAAATTAGAAATATAAAATACCTACACTAGATAATTCGACGAAGTAACGGTACAGTATCAACATCGAATATCTTGAATCATTAGATAGTAGACTCACGAATATTAATATTATCTCTATAAAAAGTTAATAAAACTCTGAACAGTTTGACCAGGACGGAGTTAACTTCTTTTCACACAGGCTGGACCTGACCATTGCACCAATCCCCTGCTATGCGCCTATGCCTATGCCACCTTCTGTCTGTGTTCTGTCCTCTCGGCGTGGGCCGTCGTGGTACGGAACGCCACTTGACAAGCCATCTGCGGTCACTTTCGTTCCATCGCGGGGGCCGCCCTGCCGGCGAAGGGGCGGACACGGCCGAGCCGCGAGCTAGGCTAGTACTACTAAGGGGGTGTTTGGTTACCCCAAACTAAACTTTAGCCCCTATCACATCGAATGTTTGAACCTCCGTTCCGGGTATTAAATGTAGTCGGATTATAAAACTAATTTGTCAGCCGAAGATTAAAAGACGAGACGAATCTAGTCCAGTTGGTTGGGTCTATATTTCATACTCCTATTTGAAAGTCAAACGCTTGATGTGACCCGGGCTAAACTTTAGCAGGGGCAACCAAACACCCCCTAAGTACAGTATTCCGTAGTACGTAATAGGCTGCAGAACAGCAAAAGTTGGCCCGGGGCCCGGGCCGACACACGTTTCTCGAGCGCGCGCCACGACACCGACGATCGGCTCCCCCACCCCACCCCACCCCAGCTCATCGTCGCCGTCTCCTTTTCTTCAGTGCCGCACAAAGCATGAAGGGCAAAAAACGCGTGAGCCTGGAGACAGCGGCGGCCAGCTGGTAACTGTGTAGTACGTACCAGTGATGGGAACAGGTTCGCGGGCCGCTCGAGATTCCAACCATGATTGGAACTTGGAAATACCGTTTGGAGAGCTAACATAAACATTTGTTTATTTCACCTATGTAATAGACTAGACGGTAAGATGAGACTTAAAACTAATTAGTTCATGTTCGCTCATGTGATGCTAACATAAACATTTGTTTATTATGAACTAGTTAGGCTTAATAAATTTATCTCGCTATTTAGTTTTTACCTATGTAATTTGTTTTATACTCGTAATTGATATTAAACATGTCATATGACCAGAAAAAATTCTAAGGACAGATATTGATAGGGTGGAAAGGCCAGTCGGCGGGCTCAATTTACTCCGTCTAGGTGTCGCGCGCGTTATAACTCGATGGATTTTTGGTGGCGTGGCTGACTGGCGGTGGCGGGCCAGCACCCAGCGTTGCACTGTACATATTGGGCTCAACTTGATTTTTTACTCTTGCCGTACGTGTTGGGCTGAAATTGGGTCGCGATCTATTTCCAGACCACATCAGCATAGGTGAGGCCCGAGCCAGTTTTTTCAGCCCAGCGGTGTGTTGGGGCCACTTCTCAGTCCACTCGACGCTTGTCGCGAAACAGAAAACAGACAAACCACACCCAGGACGGTGGACGGACACCCCGCGCCGCCGCCGCCGCCGCCGCCATGGCCGACGCCGCAGCAGCAGCAGCACGGTGAGGTCCATTCTCCCAGTCCCAGTCTCCTACTCAATCGACCCATTCGCTCCATCCCTTCTAACGGCGTTCCACACCCGCGCTTCCCTCGCAGGCGCCTCCGCGCCTTCAAGCGGTGGATGCGCGCGCGCGGCGTCGTCTGCAGCGACGCGCTCAGCCTCGACGTCTCCGATCCCCTCGGCGTCCACGTGCGCGCGGCCACGCCGCTACGCGACGGAGACCTTGTCGCCACCATCCCGCGCGGAGCGTGCCTCACCCCGCGCACCACCGGTGCCGCGGCAGCCATCGAGGCAGCCGAGCTCGGCGGATGCCTCGCGCTCACGGTCGCCGTCATGTACGAGCGCGCACGCGGCGCCCACTCGCCGTGGGACGCCTACCTCCAACTGCTTCCCGACTGCGAGTCCGTGCCGCTCGTGTGGCCCGCTGCCGAGGCAGAGTGCCTACTCGCCGGCACTGAGCTAGACAAGGTGACACATTTTCCTTTATCCTTTATTTTACTATAAGGTATTAAGGTGTAGTAAATTTTAGTGCTTTTATGATCAAAGAAAGCGACTCTATCCTGCCCCGTCTTCCCCTAGACCGAGGGCCTATCCTACGTGTCTATATTTTTGAATCCCACTCTGTTTGTAATACTGAAACACTGTTTCGACATCTATTTAGGCCTACCGGTGAAAACAGCCTTAGAGCTGCAATGTTTTTCTGATACAATGCATCATGCGTAGCATATTTGATATCATGTTGTTTATGATGCTTTCCTTGACTAAGCATAGAAACTACTCTAAGAAAGGCATATTTCTAGGCAGATTGTGAAGCAAGACAGGGAATTCCTTTGTGAGGATTGGAAAGAATGCATCGAGCCCCTCATGTTATCTGGAGAGCTGGATGTTGACCCAGATGATTTTAGCTTGGAGAAATATTTATCTGCAAAAACTCTTGTTTCTTCAAGGTCCTTCCAGATAGATAGCTATCATGGATCTGGAATGGTTCCATTGGCTGACCTGTAAGTTTCTTGCTGATTCTGTAATTAGATACTTTATTTACCTGGTTATATCGGAAATGATACATCACTTCAGCATGTATTTCGGCAACTATTTCTGTGTAGTATTAATCTAGATGGCTGAAGTGTGAGTAAAATATCCTTTATCCTATAGTATATTGCTCTGTTATTTATGAAAAAATTATTTCCATCCTCTTCCCAGTTTCAATCACAAGACTGATTGTGAACACGTGCATTTCACGTCTGCATCAGATGCCTCAGACTCAGATGAAGAAGAAGAAGAAGATGATGATCGAAGTGATGCTTCTGCTGATGACAAACCGACTACAAAAAATCCCACAAGTAGTCCTCCAGGTTATATATTCACAAACATATGCATCTTTATATCTCGTATCGAGATCTGTGATTGACTAATGGTCGGCTTCACTCATTATTTTTATACTTTTGCATTTATTGTAAAGGTTCGAGAGCTAACGACGAAGATTTGGAAATAATCATTGTTAGAGATGTCAATGAAGGGGAGGAGGTAATTCTCTGTTGCCATCATTCCGTTGGCTAGAGGCTGGGGTGCAAAGGTTCACTAGCTGTACTTATACACTAAATCTCTGTTGTTCTTCCGACTGGTAATGTGTCTTTGCTTCTTCTCATCTTCTATTCCAGGTGTATAATACATATGGAACGATGGGGAATGCTGCTTTGCTTCACAGATATGGTTTCACAGAACTTGACAATCAATACGACATTGTCAACATCGATTTAGCATTGGTTACTAAGTGGTGCACATCCATATTCTCCGGTCGACACACAAGAGCAAGGGTATCACTATGGCGTAATCTGGGTTATTCTGGGTGCACTAGCCAAGATACGGAATACTTTGAGATTGCATATGATGGAGAGCCCCAGCTTGAACTCTCATTCCTCCTTTACATCATCAACATGAAACCTGATGTTTATGACAAGCTGATCTGCGTGGCCCATGGTTTCGTTAGTGACGAAGAGCATGAGACTATCTGTAACGTGTTCAAGTTTGTCAAAGCAACAAGCTCCAACCAAAATTCTGAAGTCAATGGCCTCGAGAAACTGCCTGATGTGAAGAAGTTATTGCATAGTGAGAGCGTTTGTTCGGCGCTTCTATCACTCGCTGACATGAGGGAACGCCTCTATGGTTCGAACACTTTGGAAGATGACGAGGAAGAGCTTCACGCATGCTGCGTTGTCAACGAAAGGAAGCTCTACCATTCTCTGGTTTTGCGGGTGAGTGAGAGAAGGATACTTCGTAGATTGAGGGAGTTTGCCTCTAGTGGGTCAAAGGGCCGGAAGAGGAAGCACCCCTAGTGTTTAAGCAATATTCTGCGGGTCAGGCTTGGTATTCCTGAACACCATGCTCAATAAAGGTATGGTGACGTTCTGCAATTCTGCTGCTCTTGTAATGGAATACTAACATTTTTAGGAACAATAACTACATACAGGCATGCTTTGTTTTCTTTAAGTAGATTAGATACTTGAGATTTACGACGTGGGGGACATTATGTGTTGGTTTGCGTGGTAACAAACATTTGGACAAGAAAAATCCACAAGAGGTTCTCTCTCTAAGTCTCTATAGAAAATAAATGTGCGGACGTACCAATGTGCTAAAAAGTACACAGTAATAAAGAAACAAGAGGGAACACCTATAGTTTTATAAAAAACACCTTAACAAACCACAATTGTATCTATCGATGGATACAGATCTAATGGACTAAAAAATCTGTTTACATTTAGTACCTGCTTGTATATTAGTTGTTGCCCACAATTTATTCATATTTAAAGAAATTAGGAGGACGATGGTAACGGACTAAAATGTCTGCTTCCACGCTTACAGATACCACGCTTACATCTGGTATCTGCTGGCATATTAGTCCTTGTCTATATGATTAGTCGTTGTCTATAGTTTATTCATATTTAAAGAAACTAGAAACTAGGAGTTTATGCATCTAGGACGGTGGTATTTGGATGGGCCAAACCCGGTTTTAGATGGTACGGTCAAGTATCAGGTACCATTTTTTTCTGATTTAAAAATTCGGGGACACAAGGTGACTGAGCATTCCAAATTCGAAAATCGCAAATGTATTTCACTTAAAAAATGTGCCGCTGTGTAGTGTCACACATCCGCTGTCAAATTGTACTCCTGCAACTTTCCTGTAATCCAAAAATACAATAAGACCTGAAATTGGAAGCTGCAAAAGATGATCTGGCTCGACGCAGAAGTCCTACACTCCTAGTAGACTAGTACTATGGAAATGGAGCAAATTTAGTGTACGGTGGCCAGTACAAGTGAATTTCCAGCTTGTATATCACTCTTGGCCGGTCCGAGTCCACCGGCGACGACCGGACGTACCCCTCCGTGTACAGAAAATCGCCGGTGCCGCCCACCACCGGGTACACCGAGGGCTTGGTGTTGTGGGAGCCCCCAAGGACGGACACGGAGCCCCTGTAGCCGCGGTGGCGGAGCGAGATCTTGGCCGCCAGCAGGTTGTGGAGCCCGTCGAAGCTCGTCGTGATGGAGGCCCCCTCCATCACGCCGGCCACGGGGGAGTCGCTGTCGTTGTGCAGGGTCAGATCGTCGCGGAAGACGTAGATGCTGCCGAAGGGCCTGGTGGTGTCGCTCGAGGGGGCGCCTTCGTCGCCGGTGACGACGACGTACCCGGTCTCGTTCAGCCTGTCGTGCTGGTACACGGTGAAGATCTCGATCTTGCCGGCCATTGTTGTCGCGGCCGATACAGGAGAGAATCGATGAGGCTGGAGCTGGTAAACGAGCCATGGAACCAGGCATACCAGCAAGGTTTTAGTGCTCGTATCCATGGTGATTGTTTGGATTGCCACCTGACCTTTTTTTTAGAGTTCGAAGGCGAATGTCCTGGCCGTCTCGGTTCGTTCAATGTCACCAGATTGCAACCTGACTTTTACCTGACGTTGGGTGTTTGGTGGCATCGGTAGCTTGTTTCTTGGTGTGCTAAGTGTCAACTTAATCATGTTATCTCCAGCAGATCGTGTATATGATCGTGTAAATCACTGTTTTTAGGTAAATATAGTAAAATTTAAAATAGCAGATAAGATATGAGATAGAAAAGCTGTCGGAGATAGTCTTATAGAAGGATTGGTGTCACTCCCTCCGTCTAAAAATAAAGATAAAAATCCCGCTACTGGTCTTCCCGAGTCAAACACCCAAGGAACTCTTTGGTTCGCTGGAATGTAACCTGATTTGATTACCGTGGCAAATGATTACGCTACATCGTGTTTGTGTTTGTTTGAGCCATAATGTAATTTGTTACCCTACAATCGGATACAAATGTGTATAAAATGGAGCGTTATCCAATACCCCTTCTAGCAAAATGTGATGAGATATCAGAATTTACATAAGCTGAATCAAACAATCTAAATAATAGCTCACTTATTTTTCATTTACAGCGTTATCAGATGAAGTTTACATTGCCGTTCAAATCCCACAGCTAAACAACACGTAAGTTCACGACAATTGGCAAACTGAGTTGAGCGACTGTAGCACCAACGAATCACCAATCAATAATGCAAACTATGTATGGTTGTATAAGGAAAACTGGTTAGTTTTTTTGTTTAACTTTATTATACTCTAGGATTATAGAAAGTTTCAACGAGAAAGTTTCAACGAGTTCGAGCAAGAATAAAATGGCTAGACATATAGGTAGCGATGGTAATTGATGATGGATTCTAAATATTTATTCACGATTTGTTTGAGCCCTAAATTAATTTTACTTTAGAAAGAATAGAAATATAGCTCGATCTAAATATGATCTTATCTTTAAATTTTATATGTAAAATTAGATCTCATTACCCATACATGTAGGCCATTGGAATTACTTTTAGATAACATAACAAAAAATTAGTCCGTATCATCTGAGGATGGTACACAACTAAGAATGCCAACAAGTTAGATACATTAGACTCAATTCTTACATTCAGAAATAGAAATAAAAGCACAGAAGGGAGACAAGTTTAGTCCAACTAGGACAAACGATTAACGTCTAGAAAATAAATTAGCTATGTGTTGATACCTTTTTAAGGCGCCAAACACTCAACACAAACCAACAGCGGTGCTTTCTGCACAGGTGCGGACGGTCAGCGGCCAGGGGCCAGACGGTCCGCGACCTGGCGCAGGGCTAGGGTTTCCTGCCTGACGGCCGGACGGACCGCGCCCTAGGGCCGGATGGTCCGCGCGTGCGCAGGGACGGCGGAAGATCGCCGGCGATGCCTGGATCTCGCTCCCCGGAGGGACCCCGTCGGGGAAGAGAGACCCTATGAGTTGTCTAGGCTCGGGCAGGCCAACCTAGACTCCTCTAATCGACGTAGAGTTGAAGAGAAGTGGAGAATTTAGGGATCGAGAGGCTAAACTAGAACTAGACTAGAACTACTCCTAATTGTATAGGAAATAAATGCTAAATAAAAGTATTATTGATTCGATTGATCGATTAAATCGGCTGTAGTCCTCTGCTTTAGAGGACGGGGCTGGACCCGTTACCAATAAAATTCCGAGCTTATCCTGAGATTCTCGCTAACAAACATAGCAAGAAACTCATAACCCTAATCTGTTCTGCACGCGCGGACCGTCCGGCCCACAGGCGCGGACCGTCCGGCCCCAGGACCGGACCGTCCGCCCTCTCTTTTTGGTGCCCAACATATGCCCCTTGCCTTTTGGTAGAGCTGAGCGAAACAAAAGCATCTAACTCTATGTATCACATCGGTTTTTTTAGGCATCTTGCCACTTACTAGGATGGTACGCAGTGGCTTTGGTCCTGATGGTTGACTCGGCGGACGTGACCCCTTTAGCTTTGATCGAACTGTCAGTCCCAACACTGCCGAGCGTCATACTGGTCCTGGCCAATTCGTCACCTTGCTTTCCTAATTTTCTAAGTGTTCTGGCGTAGCTCCATAGTCGATCAGGTCTTCTCCTTGCAGGTCGTCTTCCTCCATGGGCGTCGGTACATCGTTGGAGGTGTCTTGGTGTAGTGCGGATGGTTCAGTCTCATGGGTCGGACGGTCCGTGTCCTGTGCAGATGATCCGGCCTTTATAGCCGGACTGTCTACCATACCTACAGAGAGTTGCACAGTTGTTGTTTTATTTTCTATCTTTGTGGCCGTTTGATTTTTCTCAACGGCCTTTGGTCTCCACCTCTTTTGTGGTGGCGAATACTACGGATGCGTGTCATTGAATATTTTTTCCGACTCCTTTTCCTGATTCTCCTTTGCTTTGAGGCACTGTAATTTTCGCTTTTGTGATGGTGTCAATCCCGATGGGCACCATCGGGGCATGGAGTATTTTGGATCGGTTGTTTTGTTGATAGCCGTACCTTCTTTTTTCGTTTGTGTTGGCCGATTCACCAAAAATCATCGACCCTTCGTTATTTTGTTGTACGACGACATCTGTCGTTCCTATTTTAATGGCGTCCCCTTTTATCGTATTGTTGGAGGTTGTAGCCGTATGCCCCCCTACCGGATTAGTCAGCCTTTGGGGCCGAGTTGTTCGGTAATCTTGTTGGGCCTGTGCTCGTGGACCAGATTGAGGGGCTCTCAATCGATCTTGTACCGGAGGCGTCAACCTGTCAAAAATAGGTGATTGAGGTGCCCCCTAGGCGAGGTATTGTGGTATCCCGAATGGATATGGTGGCGTTGCCCCACATCTGATTCGGGATATATGGTAGCAGTGGCATGTATGTATAATGACATGTCATGGGTGTATGTGGAGGTGGAGGTTTCCACACAGGTACATAAGGTCTTAATTGAACATTATGACCTTTCGTCCTTTTCGATTAGTGTGGTGGTCCCAATCGGCCTAACCTGCTGTCGTACCTGGGTGGGTAAGCGAGGTCGCCTTGGTGGCCGGTTGCTGGGGCCGGCCTTCTTTTTCACATATTTAGACAATAATTGATCAAAGGTCGGGCTGTATTTTACCAACCGACCAGTTGCCTTGAACGTGTTACTTTTCCACGTACCTATTTCTGGTCGTCGTGGTTTGAAGGTACGTGGTCGTCGTGGCTCTTCGGCGTTGCCGGACCGTCCGCTAGAACGCTCCGGACTGTCCGATGATGTTACGGACCATCCGCGCCTGGGCACCAGACCGTCCGTGATGCGTAGTATGGGTTCTCGCGCATATCCCCTTGTTTGCGCTTGCCCTCCAGTGCCGGAGTTTGTGATGGTCACGTTCAGTGTCTCCCCTCCATCAGGAGTCTTCTCGGTCACCACTTTTCTGTAAGAAATTTTGTTGTTTCCATCGGCCTCCCGTGCGTTGCCGATGATGACTTTTTTGTCATTACCTTTATCGGCTGTGCTGGGCTGAATTAGGACCTTTTTGCAATTGAAGTCGATCACATTCATTGGGAAGGGCTCTGTGTCCTCCTGAAAATTCAATCGTCTCTCGTTAATGATCCATTGGATTTGTCGTCGAAACACATTACAATCATTAGTGGCATGGGAAAATGAGTTGTGCCACTTGCAATATGCGCGGCACTTTAGTTCGTTGGCGGGTGGGACGGTATAATCGATCTTAATGTTACCATTTTTTAGTAATTTTCATCGAATATCTTATCACATTTGCCGACATTAAATGTAAACTTAATCTCCTCTTGCCGTTTCTTTTGAACTGACTGCAAGGAGGAGCAAGTCAAAGATTTGGCATGTTCGGGCCAAAACTATTTTGACAGTGTAAACTTCCTTTGGTTCATTGTCCGAACTACTTTGATTATGTTCTACTATATGGACATTATGATGAACCGTTTTGACTAGTTCTTTGCTTCGGCTTTCACAAGCCAGAGCTTTATGATGTAATTGCGCTAGCGTAAAGAACTGGATGCCTTCTACTTTTCTCTTTTTAATAATAGCGCAATCCATCAAAGGCTATCCCCGCCAGTTGTTTATCTGTTAAATAAATTTGAAAACATCAGTTTCTCGTATCCCGAAATCTCTGGATGTATTCATTAACCGATTCATCCTTTTCTTGTCGTAGGGCCACTAAGTCTACTAAATCTAGCTCGTAATCGCCAGAGAAGAAATGTTCATGAAATTTTTGTTCTAAGTCTTCCCATGACAAAATGGAATTAGGAGGGAGCGTGGCATACCATGTGAATGCAGTCCATGTTAAAGACAATGAAAATAAACACACACGGAATGCTTCGGTGTCGACCAATTCTCCTAATTGTGCTAAGAACTGGTCTATATGCTCACGTGTGCTCTTTCCTTGGTCACCCAAAAATTTTGTGAATTCGTGTATTCTAGTCCCCTGTGGGTATGAGAGATGGTCAAAATGGCTACCATAAGGTCTCCGATATGATTGCCCCCCAGGGACTATTATAACTCCGAGCTTATCTCGGAACGCCCAGCTATTTCCTCTCTTACTATATCGATGACAGCCGGTCGGAGACCATCGGCTCTTTGGTCCAATATGGGTGAGGTTGTTTGGATATTGGTATGTTGTTTTCCTCACCATTGGTTTGGGTTTCGCGGCACGTTAATACATGCCCTATGAGGCTCATAGGACTGGCCATTCCTTTCTGGCCTTCTAGAGGCCGGAAAGTACTCACTCTCACAGGTTTGGTAGGTTATATTATGGTGCTGGTGTGTCGCATGGTGAGATGGGGAGTTTAGCTAGGACAGATATGGAGTTGGATATCCATCCTCCTCAAAAAACTCTGTGCTGGACCATCCGGTTAAATGCGCAGACCGTCCGGCTCCGTGCGCGGACTGTCCGGCCATGTGGCCGGACCGTCCGACATTATATTCGGACTGTCTGGCGCCATATGCAGACGGACCGAATGGGTTATCTAGGGTTTGCACGTCATGTGGCGGCTTGGGTGCAGGTCTCAGTAATTCGCTTCTAAAAATGGGATCGGCCGTCGCTGGCCCGAACGGTCCGCGCTCACGTGCGGACGGTCCGGACATGCGCAGATCGGCAAATTTATCGCCGATGTGCATGAGAGGCTGTCATTGCCCAAGGTACATGTCTATCGGCATCCCATAAATGGGTTGTGACTGGTCGTGACAACCTGTAGCCGATGAATTACGTGTGTATTCCCTCAATTCAACCTCATGCGAAGGAAGATTTGCCATAGTAGACTTATCAAGCGCACGCACAAGCCTTTTATGATCATTTTGTATATCCCCTATGATACGTTGCAACTGCTCTCGCTGTTCGTCTATGTAAGCTTAAGAGATTGGAGTTCGTTTGTGCTACTCACATTGGGGATAATCGTAGTAGGTCGGAGCGAAGCCAAATCCGTCGCCCGTTGCCGAACGATTTTGTTGTTCCTGTCCACCTTTAAGTCGGCCAGGAACTTTGCCTTTGCTTCTTGGATCAGCTGCTCCTGGCGCTCCTCAAACAAGAGTTGTTCTTTTGGCTGGCAAGGTTTCCCATGTCGGTGTGATGATATTGCTGGTGGAAACTTCAGAGGTATCCTTTGGACCAGCCATTGAGGTCCGATTTGATAGGTCTATATGTGTTGTCCCTAGTGGAGTCGCCAAAAGGTGTGTTGACACCTTTTTTAGGGCGCCAAACACTCAACACGAACCAGCGGCGGTGCTCTCTACATAGACGCGGACGGTCCGCGGCCAGGGGCCGGATGGTCCATGACCTGGCGCAGGGCTAGGGTTCCCTGCCTGACGGCCGGACGGTCTGCGCCCTAGGGCCGGACGGTTCACGCGTGCGCAGGGGCGGTGGAAGATTGCCGGCGGCGCCTGGATCTCGCTCCCGGGAGGGACCCCGTCGGGGATGAGAGATCCTAGGAGTTTCTAGGCTTGGGCAGGCCGACCTAGACTCCTCTAATCAGCGTAGAGTCAAAGAGAAGCGGAGAATTTGGGGATCGAGAGGCTAAACTAGAACTAGACTAGAACTACTCCTAATTGTACAGAAAATAAATGTGAAATAGAAGTATTATTGATTCGATTGATTGATTAAATCGGCCGTAGTCCTCTGCTTTTTATAGAGGAGGGGGGCTGGACCCGTTACCAACGAAATTCTGAGCTTATCCCGAGATTCTCGCCAACAAACATAGCAAGAAACTCAAAACCCTAATCTGTTCTGCGCGCGCGCGGACCGTCCGGCCCCAGAGCCAGACCGTCCGCCCTCTCTTTTTGGTGCCCAACACTAAGCTTCAATTCAATTTCAAAAGTTCCAACCAAACTTTACGAACACATCCATAACAATTGTCTTCTAGCTTCTGCACCCAAACATGAAAGACAATTTTTTCTCATCTTTACATAGTAGAGACCAATGTCGGATCTAGTATGTCATCCACAAGATAACCTACAAATAGGTATTAAATTTGACCTTATTAAAAACCATAATACATCTATTCAACCATATAGCCAACAAAGTGTTGCCACTTGAAAGGGAATTAGGCTTACACCTAGTTCCTAAATAATTTTGGTGGTTGAATTGCCCAACACAAATAAACGGACTAACTAGTTTGCTCTAGTGTATAAGTTATACAGGTGCCAAAGGTTCATACTTAGCCAATAAAAACACCAAGTTTTGGGTTCGACAAAAGAGCAAAGGGACAACCGAAGGCACCTCTGGTCTGGCGCACCGGACTGTCCGGTGTGCCACCGGACATGTCCGGTGCACCAGAGGACTCCAAACTCCAACTCGTCACCTTCGGGAATTTCCAGAGGCAGCTCCGCAATAATTCACCGGACTGTCCGGTGTACACCGGACATGTCCGGTGCTCCAACGAAGAACGGCCTCCGGAACTCGCCAGCCTCGGGAATTTATTTCGGCTGCTCCGCTATAATTCACCGGAAATGTCCGATGTGCACCGGACTGTCCGGTGTAACAGCGGGGGCAACGGCTATTTCGATGCCAACGGCTACCTGTAGCGCATTAAATGCGCGCCAGCGCGCGCAGAAGTCAGGCACGCGCGTCATGGCGCACCGGACACTCTACAGTGCATGTCCGGTGCGCTACCGGACATCCAGGCGGGCCCAGAAGTCAGAGCTCCAACGGTCGACCCCAACGGCTTTTGGTGACGTGGCTGTCGCACCGGACGTGTCCGGTGTGCACCGGACTGTCCGATGCACCATCGAACAGACAGCTTTTCTCCAACGGCTACATTTGGTTGGTGGCTATAAATACCACCCCAACCGGCCACTTCAGGGAGAGGGAGCCCAAGCAACATTCCAAGTCATCTAGTTGACATACTCAAGCCCTCCCAACCACATATATTCATTGATCCATCCTATACACAAGATTTAGTCCACTACAACCAACACAAGTGCCACAAAAGAGAGAGCAAGGAATTGAGAGCTACTCAATTGAGTTTAGCCCTAGCGCCTTGTGAGATTCATTGAGAGATAGTGTGTGCTACATCTTTGTGTTCATTTGTGCGTGGAGTATTGACTCCCATCGAACTTCCTCCAAAGTTTTGGAGGCTTGTAAAAGCTAGCAAGAGACACCAAAGAGTGTGGTGGTCCTTGCGGGATCGAGAGTGATCCTTGAGAAGAAGAAGAGCTCGCCGATCCTTATGTGATCGGTGGAGAGAGGGAAAGGGTTGAAAAAGACCCGTCCTTAGTGGACTCCTCAACGGGGACTAGGCCTTCGAGGGCTGAACCTCGGTAAAACAAATCACCCGTGTCCATTGTGTTTATTGCTTGTGATTTGTTTGTTTTCCCTCACTCTAAGTTCTCTTGCTTTATTCTTGGCTAATCTTATTTGGTGTTGCTTTAAGTTAAATTCTCATTTAGTGAAGCAACACATTGCAAGAAAGAACTCTTGTCTCTACTCTTCTTGTCTAAGCTTTCTTGCTTTATTCTCATAAACTTGTTAGTAGTATTGATTTATCACTTCTGCATTATTTAAGTGCAATACTCTTTACAAGCAAGAACTTAGTTTTTCATACTCTAATATTTGTATATCTTGTTCTAACCACTAATCGAGGGATCTAGTTGGGGGATAAAGTATTAATTTTCAGGGTTCGCCTATCCACCCCCCCCCCTCTAGGCGACTTTCAATTGGTATCAGAGCTAGGCACTTCATCTTGAGTCTAACAACTCGAAGTGATGGCTCGTAGAAGATCCCAAAAGAACAAGAAGACCCAGGAGAACAAGGAGGTAACTCTTGAGATATTGCTTTCCGATTGTTCTAATTATAATTCATGGTCTACTAGAGTGATAAATGCTTTTAGAGCAGTAGACCCTCAATTAGAACAAATTTTAGATAAGAGTATTATTCCTCCTAAACTATGCTAGGGAAAATGCCTCCGAAGAAGATTTAAGATGTATTCGCTTAAACTATCTAGCTTATGACATCTTAAGTAAATCCCTTAGCAAAGAAGATTATCATGCCTTCATAATAAAATATGACAAACCCATTTGTGATATGCATGATATTTGGACTAGAATTAAAGGCAAATTTAATAAGTCCAAACATGATAGTTCATTTTGTGCTTCTACTTCCTTTGGTATTTGTGATACTAACCCTTGCAAGGAAGAAGAAGAAAATGAACGGTGGAGACCAAACGATGAATCCACCTCTCCAAAAGGTGTGTCTTCCCATTTCGATTCCCACATGTGTTGTGTGGCTAATGCAAATGATAGCGGAAGCACAAATGAGGATGAGGAGGAAGAAAGAAGCTTTGTGCAACTCTACGCTCGCCTAAGCCAAGAAGATAAGGCGGTCATGCTCAAACTTCTAGAAAGAGCGAGAGAGCAAGGCGAAGCTCGTCAAAGGCTAGAAAGTATTCTCTCCATGAAGATGCAATACTTGACGAGTTGACTAATGAACATGAGGAGCTAAAGTGCTCTCATGTTGATTTGGTCCAAAGGTATGAAACTATTTCAATTGAGCAAGATAACGCTTTACATTGTATCGCTCAATTAGTAAATAGGAATACCTTGCTTAAGGACCAAGTAGAAAAGCTAAAAATTGAAAATCTAGCTTTTCAAGATAAATATGATATGCTCCTATGCTCTCATGAAAATTTTAGAGATGATCATATCATATTAAACATTGCTCATGAGGTTGTGATAGAAAACTTAAAATCCCAACAACCTCACTCATGCACATGTATTCAAATTGATACTATATTACCATGTGCTAATGCTTGTTGTCCGTCAACAAGCATATCTTCTCTTGAGCTAGAACTTGCAGGAACAAAAGATGATACTTATCAAAAGCTCAAAGAAGAGAATGAGAGGCTAAATATGAGCTTGACACAACTAAAAGGGAAATGCATTGCCCAACCTTCTCAAGATAACCGTGATCACATGGTGAAGAAGCTTGAGACGGGAACAACCGTGGCATGCATTACATCCCTTGAATAAAATGTCAAGGATTTGAGGATTGCCAAGAGGAAGAAACAAAAGATGAAATTCAACACCTCCTCCAGAAGCCTCAACCACGCCTCCACAAAAGGTAACATCCATGGTAATGATCAAGCCACACTTCACATTAAGAGGTGTAGTGAATGCTTTGAAGAGGGGCACTTGATTAGGTCATGTCCCTACATTAAAAATGGCTTGATTATTAACAAGGATGATAGACTTTGTTTTAAATGCTCCAAGAAGGGACACTTGCTTAGATCTTGTCCCCATTTAAAACAAAAAGGCATAGGGTTAGAAAGAAAGTTTTTACTAACCATGTAGCAGACAACAAACAAGGAAAGAAGAAAACTTCAAAACTTGAAAAACACCTATGTTACACATGCCGAAAAAGGGGACATCAATGCAAGGATTGTCCCATTGGTAACAATTTCACTCCTAACTTGTCAATTGATTCTCATGTAACCTAGGCAACCCAAAATTGCAACTTGTGCTAGAAAGGTAATGAGTTTACCTAGTGCTAACACAAAGGACTTTTGGGTTCCTAGATCTTTGTTGACTAACCATGATGGACCCATCAAGCGATGGGTACCAAATACACTTGACAAGCTTTGTAGGGGAAGGAGATGATATGAAGCCTTGGGGCGCTTGGGAGAGTTCATTCGACTCTTATCAACTCAAGCTATCAATCGTCAATGATCTACATACATGATTGACCCAAGGTTATTTTTCAAATTACTATGTCTTAAACTCATATCATCCCGAGAAAGATATTTATGTTGTAGGGAATGAAGAAATATCATGAGCGAAAATCAAGGCTTACAACATGAAGGAAAGTCAAAGGATGGCAACTTCTATGCTCTTAAGTGCAAGTATTTTAAACTATCATTTCTTATGTGTCTTGTGTAGTCACATAAAAATATATAGCACTTCAAATGTCTTTAAATTTTTGTTACCATTCTTTGAAAGAATTTCCTCTCATATGGTAGATTGCATTCTTATCATTTTCCATACTATGGCAATCTACATGCTTTAATTTGTTGCAAGTACCACATGGCATGTTTTTTGCTAAGTTATTCTATTATTGCCATGTTTCTAGATATAGAGAGATATTTCAAGTTCCTAAAAGGACAAGGTGTTTATGTAAGGAATTCAACTCCTTAGGACACTTATAAAAGGAAAACTCTCTCTATAACTAGATTAGTGAGACTATTGATTTTATTTAAGTAACCCCAAGTAGTCTCACTTGTAGAGAATAAGTTTCTCTTTGGAAGGTGTAAATCTAACATAAAAGAAAAAATCAATCCAATGATGTATGTTGATTTGCTCCTTGCCTTATATTGGATTTGATTCTGTTCACATTTATCGCTTTCCATATCATGAATTAGATTTATTCCTATAATCTCAAGGGATTATTTATGCTGTTTTATGAGTTAAAATTGAGCATAACATCGTCTATGGATAATCTAGTTCATGCTATGAAGTTTCCATGTTTTAATCTAGCTTTTTCATTCCTTATCAAAAATTGATTACAAAAGAGGGAAACTATTGCTTGTGTGCTACTAACATTTCTCTTGAGTCCAATTATGAAATCTACAAGAGAGAAAGTGCACAAGCCTCATGGGTTGATCTTCACCGAAAGGAAGAAAGGTAAAAGCAAAGGTATGGAAACTCATCTTCTTAAGTTTGGTTCCCATCTCAATGGGTATTTAATCTAAATTATCATATTCTACTCTTGTGAGGAATAGATTCTTTATTGGACCGAAATTAACTAAGTGTGCATTCAATATCATTTTCATAAATGCGCTTGTCCATTAGAATCTAATTCATGCCTTTGCTATATCCATTCTCATATTGATGCGCTTCTAAGTCATGATAATAAATTAAATATGAAAGAGTAAAATTTCTTTGATTGATCAAAAATGATTAAAAAGGTGCTCATTCCTCTTTTCTGTTAATGTGCACTAACGTTAAGGAATTTACTTCATGTCTATGTGACTCATGGATGATGAATTATGCTTATTTCCTATCTAAAAGAAATCATCCATCATTATATACTCCCTTGTATTACTAACATCCTTCTTGAGTATTTTTCAATAAGTTTGAAAGGAAAAAGAAGCCACTGCAAAGGGAGGACTCTCAAATGAAAGAGGAGAACATCAAGAACAACACCACCTACTTCTACGAAACAATCAATGGTGTGGTTGTGAGTATTCTAAACTCTTTCATAATGAGAATACTAGGCTCAAGTTGTTTATTACAAATTTAATGAGCCTTGATCAAGATGTATAATGCTTCTCTCTGTTTGTCTTTAAAGTAAATGCATCCATTCAATTCATTCAAATACTTGATGCATATCTTTAGGGGGAGCCTCTTTCTACATCTTGATTATGTTGAGACTATTACTTTATCTTAGAAATTTCATATAGTCTCTTGCATGAGAATGAGTTTCTCATGAAGTATTTGCTGGATTCTCCTATCCTAAGCTTAATTGATAATCTAATGAGTATGTTGTTCTTTTGATCACATGTGTTATTTGTTTGATCATTGAATGACTTTCATTAACAACCATGCTTCTTAGTGCCTCATGTATTTTCAATTTGATTTCAATTGGTAATTTCAATCGACATCTATCTTGGTATGCACTAAGGAAAAAGGAGAATTCATGATACATTTATGCAATTTGTGATCCATTTGCCATATGCTAACAATAACCTAGAAAAGGATCACTAGTTGTAGAACTCTCTCTTGGGCAAAATATTTTCATACATTGTCTTGAGTATAGGTCTTAAGCGTCTAAGACTAAGGACAAAGCACAATGAAGAGAGTGTCCCTGTGTAATGGTACAAAACAGTAAAACTACTTCCATTCATTTACACATGTACCTAAATCTTCCTTTTTCTATACACTCCTTGCATATCTTGTATAAAAGGAAGAGAAAGCAGTCCATGCACTATCCCTGCTTCATACCTAGTTTAATTTCCCAAAATTCATTCCTGCTTTAGTGCATCTTTGGTAAAACTAGATGAAGTACTTTCATAAGTGCATAAATTGTCATGAGCATCACACTTATACTATGGCACAATGCACTTCACAATCTGTCTAATATAGATATGTTCTCATTTACCTAATTATGTGCAATTGGCATTTAAGGCCAAAATATGTGTTCCTCTCCATGCACATACTTAGGAGGAGCAATCTATGTTATATAGAACTATGATCATGCTTAATTTGATATATCCTCTTGATCATGTTTCTTTGATATGCTATGACTATTGTGCTTTCAAGTGTATTCCAAACCAAGTCATAGGTATATTGAAAAGGAATTGGAGTCTTCGGCGAAGACAAAGGCTTCCACTCCACTCTAATACTTATCCTTCGCCGTCACTCCGCTTCACTCTCCGTCTTTGGTATAATCTTCACTCATTTATTTATGACCAAAGGGGGAGAAAGTACTAAAGGGCCTATATTTCATTCCACGTATCCGTTTTTGGCGATTCATGCCAAAGGGGGAGAAAGTATTGGCCCAAAGCAAAAGGACCGCACCACCACCCTAATTTTAAAATTTAATGTTTTTCAATTGGTAAATTTCAAATTGGCATCTCTTTGTGTTCTAAAAGGGGAGCAAGTAGTATTTTCAAAACTTGATATCTTAAAACCCTCTTGAACACTAAGAGGAGAATTTATTTGAGGGGGAGTTTTGTTTAGTCAAAGGAAAAGCATTTGAAACAAAGGGAGAAAATTTCAAATCTTGAAAATGCTTCGCAAAAATCTTATTCATTTACCCTTGACTATCTTTCAAAAGGACTTTGAAAAGAATTTACAAAAGAATTTGCAAAACAAAACATGTGGTGCAAGCATGGTCCAAAATGTTAATTATAAAGAAACAATCCATGCATATCTTGTAAGTATTTATATTGGCTCAATTCCAAGCAACCTTTGCGCTTACATTATGCAAACTAGTTCAATTATGCACTTTTACATTTGCTTTGGTTTTGTGTTGGCATCAATCACCAAAAAGGGGGAGATTGAAAGGGAATTAGGCTTACACCTAGTTCCTAAATAATTTTGGTGGTTGAATTGCCCAACACAAATAAACGGACTAACTAGTTTGCTCTAGTGTATAAGTTATGCAGGTGCCAAAGGTTCATACTTAGCCAATAAAAAGACCAAGTTTTGGGTTCGACAAAAGAGCAAAGGGACAACCGAAGGCACCTCTGGTCTGGCGCACCGGACTGTCCGGTGTGCCACCGGACATGTCCGGTGCACCAGAGGACTCCAAACTCTAACTCGTCACCTTCGGGAATTTCCAGAGGCAGCTCCGCAATAATTCACCGGACTGTCCGGTGTACACCGGACATGTCCGGTGCTCCAACGAAGAACGGCCTCCGGAACTCGCCAGCCTCGGGAATTTATTTCGGCTGCTCCGCTATAATTCACCGGACATGTCCGGTGTGCACCGGACTGTCCGGTGTACAGGGGGCAACGGCTATTTCGACGCCAACGGCTACCTGTAGCGCATTAAATGCGCGCCAGCGCGCGCAGAAGTCAGGCACGCGCGTCATGGCGCACCGGACACTCTACAGTGCATGTCCGGTGCGCCACCGAACATCCAGGCGGGCCCAGAAGTCAGAGCTCCAACGGTCGACCCCAACGGCTTTTTGGTGACGTGGCTGTCGCACCGGACATGTCCGGTGTGCACCGGACTGTCCGGTGCACCATCGAACAGACAGCTTTCTCCAACGGCTACATTTGGTTGGTGGCTATAAATACCACCCAACCGGCCACTTCAGGGAGAGGGAGCCCAAGCAACATTCCAAGTCATCTAGTTGACATACTCAAGCCCTCCCAACCACATATATTCATTGATCCATCCTATACACAAGATTTAGTCCACTACAACCAACACAAGTGCCACAAAAGAGAGAGCAAGCAATTGAGAGCTACTCAATTGAGTTTAGCCCTAGCGCCTTGTGAGATTCATTGAGAGATAGTGTGTGCTACATCTTTGTATTCATTTGTACGTGGAGTATTGACTCCCATCGAACTTCCTCCAAAGTTTTGGAGGCTTGTAAAAGCTAGCAAGAGACACCAAAGAGTGTGGTGGTCCTTGCGGGATCGAGAGTGATCCTTGAGAAGAAGAAGAGCTCGCTGATCCTTATGTGATCGGTGGAGAGAGGGAAAGGGTTGAAAAAGACCCGTCCTTAGTGGACTCCTCAACGGGGACTAGGCCTTCGAGGGCCGAACCTCGGTAAAACAAATCACCCGTGTCCATTGTGTTTATTGCTTGTGATTTTTGTTTTCCCTCACTCTAAGTTCTCTTGCTTTATTCGGCTAATCTTATTTGGTGTTGCTTTAAGTTAAATTCTCATTTAGTGAAGCAACACATTGCAAGAAAGAATTCTTGTCTCTACTCTTCTTGTATAAGCTTTCTTGCTTTATTCTCATAAACTTGTTAGTAGTATTGATTTATCACTTCCGCATTATTTAAGTGCAATACTCTTTACAAGCAAGAACTTAGTTTTCATACTCTAATATTTGTATATCTTGTTCTAACCACTAATCGAGGGATCTAGTTGGGGGATAAAGTATTAATTTTCAGGGTTCGCCTATCCACCCCCCCTCTAGGCGACTTTCACCACTCCTAACAAATTTTGATTTCTAAGCTTAAGACAACAACTATTTATCCAAGAAACAAACATATTAGAAAAGCTAATGGGTGGTCGAATTCGAAAAGTAAGATAAAACCAAATTGAGACAGAGCTTGCAAAGTGACAATCAAAAAATAAGTGTTTGATGGTCTCCAAAGAACTATAAACATCACTTTGCACCTTGATATTGGAAACTTGGAGACTATATGTTAAGTTGTTTCCTAATAGGATAAGACCACCTCCTCTATATATACAAGAAGACTTAAGACTAATTGAGATCTTTTACAACTCTTTTCTTTGCCTTGATGTTCATGTCTTTCGAATAAATTTGATGGTGTTTTGGATGGCCGTGCCTATCCTATTACAACCTTCTCATGTCCTCATCAACATGTCTTTGTGGAAGATGTTTGAGAGTCTAACAGTTGAACAATATGATCAACACCAACTTAATCGATCTCTAGATTAATTTTGTCAGTCATCTAGGTTCCTTCGAGATTGTAAGATTGTGTCAATCTTATATGTGATAATCGTTATTGATCTCTTCCAAGATTAACTATACCTTCTTTATATGTATGAAGTAAGACCGAAGACTCGTGACCTAACCTCAACTGCGGCTGCATACCAAGTCAGGAGATCATTTTGCTCCATATGCACTGATGTGGTTGCCACCGGGTTGTCGTGACATATATGGCACTACGATTGATACAATTTTCATTTATGTTTAAATAGAGAGTATAAAATATGAATACATGTAAGTTGAAAGGGAATTAGGCTTACACCTAGTTCCTAAATAATTTTGGTGGTTGAAGTGCCCAACACAAATATTGGACTAACTAGTTTGCTCTAGTGTATAAGTTATACAGGTGCAAAAGGTTCACACTCAGCAAATAAAAAGATCAAGTTTTGGATTCAACAAAGGAGCAAAGAGGCAACCGAAGGCACCTCTGGTCTGGAGGCACCGGACTGTTCGGTGTACACCGGACAGTGTCCGGTGCGCCACCAGAGGACTCCAACTCGAACTCGCCACCTTCGGGAATTTCTCAAGCCGCACTGCTATAATTCACCAGACTGTCCGGTGTACACCGGACAGTGTCCGGTGCTCCATGGAAGCGCGGCCTCCTCAACTCGCCAGCCTCGGGTTCGCGCAGCAGCCGCTCCACTATAATTCACCGGACATGTTCGGTGTGCACCGGACTGTCCGGTGCGTCCTCGGGGCAACGGCTACTTCGCGCCAACGGTCACCTGCAGGCGCATTCAATGCGCTCTGCGCGCGCAGAAGTCAGGCGCGCCCATACTGGCACACCGGACAATGAACAGTTGATGTTCGGTGTGCACCGGACATCCAGGCGGGCCCAGAAGTCAGAAGCTCCAACGGTCAGAATCCAACGGCATTGATGACGTGGCGGGGCACCGGACATGTCCGGTGTGCACCGGACTGTCCGGTGCGCCATCGAACAGACAACCTCCACCAACGGTCATGTTTGGTGGTTGGGGCTATAAATACCCCAACCACCCCACCATTCATTGCATCCAAGTTTTCCAACTTCCAACCACTATACAAGAGCTAGCATTCATTGCAAAGCACACCAAAAGAGATCAAATCCTCTCCCAACTCCTCACAAAGCCCTAGTGACTAGAGAGAGTGATTTGTAGTGTTCATTTGAGCTCTTGCGCTTGGATCGCTTCTTTTTCTTTGGCATTCTTTCTTGTGATCAAACACTCACTTGTAATTGAGGCAAGAGACACCAATTGTGTGGTGGTCCTTGCGGGAAGTTTGATTCCCAAGTGATTTGAGAAGGAGAAGCTCACTCGGTCCGAGGGACCGTTTGAGAGAGGGAAGGGTTGAAAGAGACCCGGCCTTTGTGGCCTCCTCAACGGGGAGTAGGTTTGAAAGAACCGAACCTCGGTAAAACAAATCCACGTGTCTCACTTTGCTATTCGCTTGCGATTTGTTTGCGCCCTCTCTCGCGGACTCTATTATATTTCTAACGCTAACCCGGCTTGTAGTTGTGATTATTTTTGAGATTTTCAGTTTCACCCTATTCACCCCCCCTCTAGGCGACTTTCAATTGGTATCAAAGCCCGGTGCTTCATTAGAGCCTAACCGCTCGAAGTGATGTCGGGAGATCACACCAAGAGGGAGATGGAGACCGGCGACAAGCCCACTACAAGCCAAGGGAGCACTTCATCGGAAGAGTCCCGCACCAAGAGAAGGGAGAAGAAGAAGAACTCCTCCAAGCGGAAGGAGAAAAGATCTTCCTCTTCTCACCACAAGGAGAAGAGGAAAAATCTTCTTCTCACAAGCCGCATCGGAGTGGGGACAAGCACAAGAGGATGAGGAAGGTGGTCTACTACGAGACCGACACTTCATCAACATCCACCTCCGACTCCGATGCACCGTCTGTAACTTCTAAGCGCCAAGAGCGCAAGAAGTTTAGTAAGATCCCCTTACACTATCCCCGTACATCTAGACATACTCCTTTACTTTCCGTTCTATTAGGCAAACCGCCGACTTTTGATGGCGAAGATTATGCTAGGTGGAGTGATTTAATGAAATTTCATCTAATCTCACTCCACAAAAGTATATGGAATGTTGTTGAGTTTGGAGCACAGGTACCATCAATAGGGGATGAGGATTATGATACGGACGAAGTAGCCCAAATCGAGCACTTCAACTCCCAAGCCACAACCATTCTCCTCGCTTCTCTAAGCAAGGAGGAATACAACAAAGTACAAGGGTTGAAGAATGCAAAGGAGATTTGGGACCTACTCAAGACGGCGCACGAGGGTGATGAGCTCACCAAGATCACCAAGCGGAAACGATCGAGGGGGAGCTCGGTCGCTTTCGTCTTCGCCAAGGGGAGGAGCCACAAGATATGTACAACCGGCTCAAAACCTTGGTGAACCAAGTGCGCAACCTCGGGAGCAAAAAGTGGGACGATCACGAGGTGGTTAAGGTTATTTTAAGAGCTCTTATTTTCCTTAACCCTACTCAAGTCCAATTAATTCGTGGTAATCCTAGATATCCACTAATGACCCCCGAGGAAGTTATCGGGAATTTGTGAGCTTTTGAATGCATGATTAAGGGCTCAAAAAAGATCAACGAGCTTGACGAACCTTCCACATCCGAGGCGCAACCGGTGGCCTTCAAGGCAACGGAGGAGAAGAAGGAGGAGTCTACACCAAGTAGACAACCAATTGACGCCTCCAAGCTCGACAATGAGGAGATGGCCCTAATCATCAAAAGCTTTCGGCAAATCCTCAAGCAACGGAAGGGAAAGGACTACAAATCCCGTTCCAAGAAGGTTTGCTACAAATGTGGTAAGCCGGTCATTTTATTGCAAAATGTCCTATGTCTAGTGACAGTGACAGGGGCGACGACAAGAAGGGAAGAGGAGAGAAAAGAAGAAGTACTACAAGAAGAAGGGCGGCGATGCCCATGTTGCCGGGAATGGGACTCCGACGAGAGCTCCACCGAGTCCTCCTCCGACGAGGACGCCGCCAACATCGCCGTCACCAAGGGACTCCTCTTCCCCAACGTCGGCCACAAGTGCCTCATGGCAAAAGACGGCAAAAGGAAGAAGGTTAAATCTAACTCCCACTAAATATGAATCTTCTAGTGATGATAATGCTAGTGGTGAGGAAGATAATTTGCGTATCCTTTTTGCCAACCTTAACATGGAACAAAAGAAAATTAAATGAGCTAATTAGTGCCATCCATGAAAAGGATGATCTCTTGGACTCCCAAGAGGACTTCCTAATCAAGGAAAATAAGAAACATGTTAAGGTTAAAAATGCTTATGCTCTAGAGATAGAAAAATGTAACAAATTAACTAGTGAGCTAAGCACATGCCATGGCACTATTGACAACCTTAGAGATGAAAATGCTAGATTAATTGCTAAGGTTGATTCACATGTTTGCAATGTTTCAACTTCCAATTCTAAATATGATAATGTCGATTTACTTGCTAGAATTGATGAGTTGAATGTTTCTCTTGCTAGCCTTAAGATTGAGAATGAAAAATTGCTTGCTAAGGCTAAGAATTTTGATGTTTGCAATGCCACTATTTCCGACCTTGAACTAAAAATGATTTATTACATGCTAAGGTTTGAACTAAAATCTTGCAAACCTCTACATCTAATGTTGAGCATGTTTCTATTTGTACCAGATGTAGAGATGTTGATATCAATGCTATTCATGATCACATGGCTTTAATTAAACAACAAAATGATCATATAGCATTACTAGATACAAAAATTGCCGAGCATAACTTGGAAAATGAAAAGTTTAAATTTGCTAGAAGTATGCTCTATAATGGGAGACGCCCTGGCATCAAGGATGGCATTGGCTTCCAAAGGGAGACAATGTCAAACTTAATGCCCCTCCTAAGAACTTGTCTAACTTTGTCAAGGGCAGGCTCCCATGCCTCAGGATAACGAAGGTTACATTTTGTACCCTACCGGCTATCCTGAGAGCAAAATTAGGAGAAACTCATTCTAGGAAGTCTCACTCTGGCTCTAACCATGCTTTTATGTATAAGGGTGAGACATCTAGCTCTAGGCAACCAACCCGTGCCAAGTTGCCTAGAAAGAAAGTCCCTAATGCATCAAATGATCATGCTATTTCATTCAAAACTTTTGATGCATCATATGTTTTAACTAACAAATCCGGCAAGGTAGTTGCCAAGATTGTTGGGGCAAACACAAGGGCTCCAAGACTTGTGTTTGGGTACCCAAAGTTCTTGTTTCTAATGCCAAAGGACCCAAAACCGTTTGGGTACCTAAAGTCAAGAACTAAAATTGTTTTGTAGGTTTATGCATCCGGGGCTCAAGTTGGATACTCGACAGCGGGTGCACAAACCACATGACAGGGGAGAAAAGATGTTCTCCTCATATGAGAAAAACCAAGATCCCCAACGAGCTATCACATTCGGGGATGGAAATCAAGGTTTGGTCAAAGGACTGGGTAAAATTGCTATATCACCTGACCACACTATTTCCAATGTTTTTCTCGTAGATTCTCTAGATTACAATTTGCTTTCCGTATCCCAATTATGTCAAATGGGCTACAACTGTCTATTACCGATATTGGTGTCACTGTCTTTAGAAGAAGTGATGATTCAATAGCATTTAAGGGAGTGTTAGAGGGACAGCTATACTTGGTAGATTTTGATAGAGCTGAACTCGACACTTGCTTGGTTGCTAAGACTAACTTGGGTTGGCTCTGGCACCGCCGACTAGCCCATGTTGGAATGAAGAATCTCACAAACTTCTAAAGAGGACACATTTTAGGACTAACCAATGTTCATTTGAGAAAGACAGGATTTGTAGCGCATGCCAAGCCGGGAAGCAAGTTGGCACTCATCATCCACACAAGAACATCATGACTAGTGACAGGCCACTGGAGCTCCTACATATGGACCTATTCGGCCTGATTGCTTACATAAGCATCGGCGGGAGTAAGTACTGTCTAGTTATTGTGGATGATTATTCTCGCTTCACTTGGGTGTTCTTTTTGCAAGAAAAATCTCATACCCAAGAGACCTTAAAGGGATTCTTGAGACGGGCTCAAAATGAGTTCGGCTTAAGGATCAAGAAAATCAGAAGCGACAATGGGACGGAGTTCAAGAACTCTCAAATTGAAGGCTTCCTTGAGGAGGAGGGCATCAAGCATGAGTTCTCTTCTCCCTACACTCCACAACAAAATGGTGTAGTGGAGAGGAAGAATCGA